>VWYH01008560.1:10129-454115 GCA_013399365.1 Pampusana beccarii | reverse complement strand
GGGAAGCTAATAAATAATATGATGTTTCCTACATTTAGTGACAAATGTTATGAAAAACCCCACAGTCCTTTGTAAGTGATGCTTTCTTCTTGCCTGCCATCTGTGTTCATACAGTACCTATCAGTCTTTGCAATCCTCGGTCCTCGAACTCATCCTCAAAGCACCTAACACGGGCTTTATTACCAAACACGGAGACCCTTCTCTTTCTTTAGCCTTTCAAGAAATAGTGGGGGAGAAGGACTGGATATCTTCTGAAGATTGGAGGAAACAGATGCTGAATTGGGCAGGATGGGTCTGCTATGAAGCTGTGGGTACAGAGAAGAGCTCCCACAGGTGAAACTGGGATGTCTGCAAACTTAGCCCACCTATGTCAAAGAGAACTTCTGGAGGAGAGCCCATTTCAAGCTAGATCTTCAAACAGGAGGAGGTCAGGTTTGAGTGGATCAGACACCTTAAAGACCTCAGGCAGACAATGGAAAACCCACTTTTACAGGTATCTCCTGGCATATCAGTCATTTAGACATGGCTATAATAATTCAGCACTATTAGTAAAAATATTAATTTGGAAAACAGATGAAGACTTTGTCAGCCTCACACAAGAACGATGCCAGCACAGGTAGCAGTGACAAGCCAATGATTTGGGTTCCAGCACAATTACCGCTAAGCTGCCAGAAAGTTCCTGGTAGACAAGCCAAACGGAGAAGCTTGTTCTCCCACAGGTTATCTCGGGTCATCATCCCCTACGAGGGCAAACCCTGTATTGGCCAGTTGGCCGTCTCTGCACAGCTGCTAACCCTCATCCCCCGTGCACTTATCATCTAGAAGCAAAGCCTGTCTTTGTGCTACACTCTCCCTTGGGAAAAGCTGTTGTCAGTATAAATACTTAAATCCTTCTCACATCTTACTCCATTTTTACCAACCTCTCTAAACATTTTATGGATCAGCCAGCACTGCCAAAGCTTTCCTGCTACTTTTTCAGTGATTGCTGCTACTGCACCTTTTTATTTTCTCATTTAGGAAAACACTGAGGTTGTCTGTTGACTCCTTCGCTTTTTAACTCTGGAACCAGTATTTGCATTGGGAGAAATTCTCCATGATGTTGAGTGAAAGCAGAGCAGCGAGGGCACTGAAAAATTGGAGCATACTTTTGATATTTAAAGTCTGTGTGGTCACTGCAGCCCCTCCTGTCTTTCCAGCATTTCTATGTAACTTGTGTTACAACCTCTTACTGCAGCCTCACAGCTCAGAACACTTAAAAATGGATTTGCATCCTAATTTATTATAAATTTAGAGTGCTAGTCTATCTTCATTAAGAAAGTCTTCAGTTTCACTGTCCTATGAAACAATTCTCCTTTTCTAATGCTATAAAGACCTCTAAATATTCATACATAAGTAGATTAACAATATGTTGTGGTTTAACCTGAGCTAGTAATACAACCACAATAGCCACTTACCCCCCCAATAGGGGAGAGAATCAAAAGGGAAGGGAGAAATTTGGATTGAGATAAACACAGTTTAATAAACTGACAAAATACTAATACACTACTAGTAAATATGTATATATAACATAGAAATAAAAGATACCCAAGGCAATTCCTCACGAACACACTGAGCAGCCAGTGCCAGGAAACCACACCCCGGTCCCAAAAAGAGGAAAAAAGGAAAAAGGCAGAAAGGCTCAGAGGCCTCTGCAAAATGGGAAAAGCCAAACTAAATGTCCTGAACCAAAACTCACCCAGCTCGATAGAAAGCAAGAGCAGAGACACCTGAGAGAGAGCACGAGCCACCTGGAAGGTCCCAACTCTCCTTATATCTGAAGCGTGATGCTAATGGGCTGGAACACTCTCATTGATCAGTCTGGATGTCAGTCAAGCTCTGCCCCATCCATGCCCCCCTTCCTCGATGCCTCACACCTGTGGGCAGAGAGCTCAGAATGTCCTTGGCTCTTAGACCATAACAATTAAAAACATTAACTCTGTTCCAGGGTCTTATCTCTTGTTCTCAAAATAAGTCCAAATAATGAGTGTGCTAGCTATGAAAAAGAAAGGTTTCTAACTCCACGAAGAAAATTAACCCATTTTCAGTCAAACCAACACACAATAATCTCTCAGATTATACGACTCAGACTCGGTATTTTTAGTCCTAACTGCAAAAGCCAGATCCCGCAACTGCTTACACCTGTGCAGAGTTCAGAGTTCAGTTCAATTCAGTCAAAGGCTACAAAGACACAGCAATCTGCCCATGTGGCTTTTTTCCAGCAAACTGATTTCAGAAATTACCACATTACTTGTCCAACTCTCTAAGAAAACCACCAGTATGTATAAATAATTTAAAAATCCGTTTAAAGAAAAGTGCTTGGGTCATATTCTTTTTCTACCTGTATTTCACTGGGCACAATCTGACCGTGGCCCATGACTCCTGCTCCCATGCACAACCACTATGTGAACAAGTTATGATTCTTTTAAGAAGCTGGAAAACATAACTGAATGCAGAAGCACAGCCTAATGCTTAACATCTAAAATCCATTACTTCGTATTACCATAAATGTAAGTGTATATACACACACATATTCACATATGTACATCTATATATCTCTTTGTCTTCCTAACTTCAGTTTCTTTTTGTTACTGTCTACATGGGTAATTAATGATACAATTCTTCCGTTTTTTCCTCCAAGAACATTACCACACGTTTTGTGACAGACATACTATATGCAGCAAGAGGAAAGAAAAATTTGCTACAAATTCTTTTTCTAGACAAGTAAGCTGAAAATAATTACTCAAAGGAGGACTGAAAAGTACAAATTCAAAACAACCAAAAAAAATCCTTTTAAACTAAACTAAAACTAATTTCACTCATATTTTTCCTTGGAGGATTTTGGGTAAACAAAACATTTCCATTACTTTCGGGGGTTTTTTCCCTTCTTTTCCTACTCTCTTTCAGTTTGATACTCAAATAGGAGAGGGAAAGAACTTGTAGAAACAAGAGAGTTCTTGTGTACTTGTAAAATTGGATTCTTGACGGAAATGAAACTTCTTTCATGAACATTTTGACTTCTTCAAGGAAAAAAAAAAGGACAAGTGTTATAAAAGGTAGTTTAAGCATATCTCAGCCATATTTATGACGGAAATGTATGCTATCTCAGAACTTCCTGCTCTGTTACATTATTCAGCTGCCAACTGTCCTGCATTTCATATCCTTTACAGACATTTAACATAAAATACACTTCATTCTGGCATTGAATCTTACTTTTCTCCTTCAGATTCCCATACCATCTCTATTTCTTCCCTGTTCATCTAGGTATTTGACTAACACAAGTTACTATAACATTTAAGAGTGGAGGTCTATATATCTACTTCTTTGCCTATCATTCTGTTCATCGAATACCATAGTTTTGCTACATATTTTCCATGGAAAGTCCATACTAAACATTATGTAAAACGAGTAGATATTACAAATAATGCTTCTCTTCAGTTGTTTGATTTTTTTATTTTTTAAATTTGGTTTCCTTTCTTTCCTTCTATTTCTTTCAAGCCTCTTCCTACAATTTTCAGCTCTCTCTTTCACAGCACTCACCATCTTCAGGCCAACACAGCTTGACAGGACTGACACGTGAACCCATCCATTTCTAAAAGTAGCCAAAGCCAAGCTGGTTGCATTCAAGAAAGCTATTCTTGGTCTGTCTCCACACCCTAGAATGGCTTCCTGTTCCTCTGTCCTTTCTTATTATACCACTGAAATCAGAAACAATCCTTCGTACAGACCATGCGGGACGACACCTAACGTAAGCTGAACTACAAAGAACCTGTCTTAGGTTTGACTACACAAACACTGTTATCTACAACAGACTTGCTTTGTTTATAGCATTAAGACAGAGGGTCAAATCTGTCACTTTAATGTGGAAAGCCATTTTGCACAGCATACAGACACACAAACACTTATGGTATGTAATAAATGTTGTAGCCATATGCAGCTTTACTCTCAAAGCAAAAACATCTCCCAGAAGATTACATTCTCAACCAGTGCACTGTTGTGATCTGAAATAAAACAGTGTACATATTGTATAACAGAAGCAAGATAGCATTCACTTCAGAATTAAGAAACATTAGAATAATAATAATAATAATTTGCAAAGTGTTGGCTGCCATTCAAAACTCTCCTGAAACCACTCAAACTGCTTGATGGAATAAGCTAACAAACAGCTCCTTTCTTCCCTCTGCTTCCCCCTCTCTGCCAAAAATAAAGAAAGGACAAACACAGTATGGCTCGTGCCTGCATTTCTAATTGATGTCATTCTGACATAGCCATTTGAATTTTACCACATCCAGGGCCTGCTTCAGAAAATCTGAATTTTCCTTTAAAGAAATGCCATTTATCACAATATGGTTTGTGCTAAACTCTTCCCCTACTGGAACCCCGGTTGAACCTTAATACCGTATTGTTCTTGTAGTCTAGGCACAAGTAGTGTGATGTATTATACCTCCAAAAATTCAAAGTGGATAAACTGTTGTTTTCAGTTATATTTTTCATTTATTTAAAACACAATTCTTAACCTGATAACTGTGTGAGTTGCCTTTCTGCACCTGTTCCATAACTTTTTAGGAAATTTCTGTTATTAAACCTTATACGATGGCCCTTTTAGTTAGATGCACTGAAAGCAAACCTGTAATAGTGCAGGAGAGATAACTTGGAAACAACAAATGGACCAAAAGAAAGCTAATATTTCACCTGATTACAGGACAAACCTTGGGCTGGGAGCTGCTGAGATGGCGAGCAACCACAGCATTGTCTCAAATCTACCAGGAAAATGCCTTTCCCTATACTTAGTCCTAAATCCTGTAAGCAGAAAAAAAAAAAAAAACAACAGGGGACAGATGAAAAATAGCTACAAAACCTGCTGGGAATGAATGCATCTGCTACTTGTTGAATTTTCAGAAACATGTGTTTCTATTTTCTGAATTATACATCTAGCACAGAGCTGGCTTCTACCTCCTGCCAGCAAATGCTTTATTTATTTATTTCTTTTAAATTGAGAGGCAGCATGTGGGAGAGAGAATGACATTTTACTGGAGCAACAAGATTCTGAAGCTCTAATTAAATTTCGATCACCTTTGTTATTTTCAGTCCTAACTGGCCAGACAGCCCCGGTCTTAAGAGAAAGCTGTTAGAATACTACTAGCTTGGCCACCAAGTTCATCATGGTTTCATACATCAACATACAAACAACTAAGCTGCAATCAATTAAAAAATTCTACATTGCCAAATATTTTCAAAAGGCCTCATGAGCATAATTTATCTGTGTTAAGTTCCTGCTTTTTAACTAACATATTCTCAAACTACATCTACATACATTTACCAGACTACTGAGGTGTGCAATGGTAAGAAGTACAACAGTGAGTTTGATCTATTCAGCCCAAATATTCCCAAACCCTGCTCAGCTGCCACCTGCTGTGAGTGACACTTGAACCTGGAAGACACTAGCAATGCATCAAGATATTTCAATAGGTGGTGCATTCTGCAGGATATCATAGTCATCTACATACTCAAATGGCACAACTTGCAAACATTAATTATTCTAATATAAATTTAATAAAAAATAATATAAATAAATCCCTATTTTTAAAATGTGCTGCTCCTTGGCTCCTCTCTGTTAACCTAAATTAGAATCTAACCTGCATCTTCAGTTTATTTAATGACCCCATATTCTTCCCTTTTTCAATTTGGAGGAATTTAAAAAGTAAACCTAAAAAAAACTCCACCTATATATTCGAGATGGAGTGAAATTTAGTTTTTTCTATCACTTGCTGAAAGTCTAGCAAAAGAACACATGGTTTAGAAGGAAAAAGGCAAAGTAAGTCAGTCCCAATAAGAGTTAGGCCATCCTCTATTGTCATAATAACAGAATAATGTTTCCTAAACTGTGTATTCAGATAGGGTAATTAAGAATGTAATGGTACCTCCCAAATAAAGTAGAAATATCCCATTTTTACAGCTTCTTACACTCCAGAGTCCTGAGTCCCAATTTATTCACATGGTGGTTAAAGTCTGTAACAGCTCTGGAGATGGATTTCCTTAACGCAATCTTCATTGCTTCTCTTCTCTTTCTAAGTCCTCCCTGCTCATTAGCTCTGAAGAGAGTCAGTGCTTGTTAATGGCAGAGAAGTCATACAGTAAATCAATAACCTATGTGCAGGGGGACAGCAGAGAAAGGAGGAGAAAAACATTCCACAGTTCACATTTGTTCCTCCCCTGGTGATGTGACCCAAAGTCTACCAACGTGAACTGGGAGTTCTGGATCAGGTCCTAAAGCCTACCCAAAAATCCAGTTGGATTACATGGTTATTTCGGTTCTAAATCCTGATGTTCATTTTTAACCCTGCTCAGGAGCTGGCAGCAACACCAGTAGTTTCTAAGTTTGGATAAATGCAAGTTCCAGTGAAAAACATGTTTTAAGACCACGATCAATCATGAAGATTTGTATACTGCGAGACCCTAATTTACTACCAGCTCTTTTCACAAAGAATCAGCTCTCCTGAGGGACTTGGATAAAAGGCCTTTTTATACTTCAGTGGGAATTAGATGCCCCAAATATTCTGAGAGCCTGCACCACGGTGCCTGCTAAGCTGCATGGTAATACTACGGTGATGATGGAAATGGACCACAACAGTGTACACTGGCATGTTTTTCTGATCTGACAGGCATCCAACAAGCAGTTATCAACCAGGAAAATGGTGCAGGGTTAAATCCTTAAGTGTCTCCTAGGTCAAGAATCTGTGTCTTTCCTGTGACACAGAAAACTTTGATTGCATCCTACCAGCCTCATGAAAATGAATGCAACAGTAGTAGGCTACTGATACCTTTCAACTCGCTGGGTTAGGCAATATAACTGTGATTTGGGCACATCTGTTACATTTGTTGTCCTTTTCAGCCAGAAAAATCAGAAGCCGTATCAGAAGAAACCCTGTGAGCCCCTACATAAATGCAGGGATCTCTGCTGCAGCAGCCAGCTTTAATGAGATATTGCAACTCCAACCTGTGCATTTCAAAGGCAAAAAATCCAACGGCTTTCTGGAAAACAAGACACCTTCACCCCATTCTAACCAGAGCTACAGCCCAACATGCATCACTTGGCTTTTACTTTCTCATGGAAGGACACAGGGTGACCTAAGCCACCAGAGGTAAATGGCACTAATGCTTGTTAAAAGCTTTGTCTGAGCAGCCAATTTTACACTCACAGCAAATACTTCCTGCAATATACTATATACTAATTTTTCCAGGTATCACTTTCTACAAGTTCCCTGTTGTTTTTGAGTTAATTACCTTTCTGTGAGCATCCCTCAGTGTTGAAAAAAAGACATTAGAATTAGATCATCCTGCTGGTACAGGATTTTTCCCCATCATACATTTTATTACAGCTTTACCAAACCCAGCAACCAGGCTGGAGGGCTTCTTCTAATTAGAAATATCCTGATTTTCAATATACATAGGATTTTTTATTATTTTCTTATTCCTGGAGGAAATGTGCATTAATTCATAATTTTAAAATAAAATTGAGATTATTCTGCTATAAAGATATTTACAAATAAGTATTGGGTTCTTTTTTATGAAATATGTCTTCAGTATTGATATTCTATTTGCTTGCCTGGGTTGGTGGCATTCACAGGCATGCAGATGATAAAATGTATTCTGTTTTTAATATCCACATAATTTTACACTTTATTTTAAATTTACTACATATTAATGAACCCAAGTACATAAAGCAAATAAATCATTTCACAAAACAAGACAAATTCTAATTGCATAGAAAAGGAAGTGGTAACATAAGCCTATAAGAAATCATTCAGATGATACTAATTCTACAAATTATTATATTTTTAAAAATGAACACCACAGGGCTATTCTACACTACGTGCTTCCATTCAATGAAATTGCATGCCACAGAACAGAGTAACATTACGATGAATGAGCACCTCTGTGTTTTGGGACAATGTAACTGACTTCTTGCTTTGTTTTGAAGAGTCCTGAAAAATCTAGCTCTTAAAATTCATATCCTCTGCAACTCGCAGTGAGAATGCTTAATCTCCCATACCAAGTTTAGGCATGCATAAATATGATCCCCATAAGAAGCACTTAACTTAATTCGCTTTGCTTTGTTCCTCTAGCTTCAAGTTAGTGCAGAATAGTCGCACATTATGTGGATCAGACAATTTCAAAATAACATTGTGCTTTCTGCTGGACTGACACAGAGTTTTCCGAGACTCACGTTCCACTGAGCACTTAACTTCGTCCATCTATAAAACTGGCATGTTAAAGATTAAACGAAATACTGAAATCTAGGATGAGCAAAGAGCTGTAAATTGGCAAACAGAACTATGCTATGAAACAGAGAAGGCCATTTATTATCTCTCTGTCACAGCTGACCCATCTGCACAATGAGGACACCAAACTAGCTCAGCACAGCACTGCAAGGCTGTGCTTTCCATTTATAAGCTTTTTCAAGGTCCCTAAGTATACATGTGGAAAACATCACTATGAAGTCTTATTAAAGGCCAGCCTCTGAATGTACTAAGCAATAACAGAGCAATTGTGAATACCACTATGTTTCTTAATAAAGAAAGAAAGCTTTCTTCAAAGTGTAGCTGTTTATGATTTATCACTGATCTTTAGAAATTGCTTGTATGCCCAAGAATTCAATTTCTGAAGCAATAATTTAAAAAGCCGGCCATGGGAGATGCAAGGGGGCTTTAAATTGACAAAACATTTATTTTCTTGGAAGTCATTAGAGTTGACATTCATCTTCCCTTCACAAGTCTGCCTGACAATTCCTTTTGTTATTTTTCCAATGAGCATTTTTTAGATACGTTTTTTCCAAAATAACTAGATTACAAGAGCGGATGCGAAATTGCAGGACCAGAAGGAGACAAGTGCTCTGTAGGCTGGCAGGCAGGGACAGCAGGGAGGAAAGTGATGGCTGAAGCCAAAGGGAGCGGGATCAACTTATTCAAGACCCCTCTTGAACTGTGTACTCAGGAAAGGGAGCCATGTGAAAAGCTGGAGAATACCCAGCAGTGACACAGGTGGTCAAATAAATTTAAAATTTGTCCAAAAGTTTAATGAATGGAGACTTCAGGAGTTATTAGTACTTGCCTTAGGTCACCCTTTGCCCTTTAAGTCTGACCCTTGTCTCAAGTTAAACACATTTAACTTGCCACTTCCCAAAATCCCTCCTCAAAAGTATTTTAATAACTCTCAGGAAAACCTCAGCTGGCACACACTTCAGGAGAGGATCTGCAATTTGCCAATGAACTACAGACACACACTTCTCCACGCACTGCAAAATAAAAAAAGAAGGGAGGTGGGGGATAAAAAACAGAATTAGATTTGCATCCTCTCATCTTGCTCTTGTTGAATGAAAATTGGAAGAATGAGGCTTCATCCAGATCTACTATAAATACCTTTTTTCCCTCCGGAGAGAGCATCTGAAAGCTCTTTAATGTCAGAATTTTGTTTTCCAAAATTCTCATCTCTGGACAACAAAGCNTGGACAACAAAGCACTTTTTTTTTTTTTTTTTCTTTTTATAAGCTCAATTCTTCTTAGTGCAAAAAACTCCAAACAAAAACCACAAACAAACAAACCCACCACACACAGAAAAATACACACACACAAAAAACCCCACCACAAGCAAACAAACAAAAAAAAACAGGCAACCAAAACCCAGACCAAATCCTCCACTAAATATATATATATCATTTGTTTAATTGTGGAGACAGAGGGGATGATGATAGCAGCTGAAATAAGAAGGGGAAGGAAAACATGGAAATGAGTTAACATTCAGAAGCCAGGCTGATTTAAACCCTGGACAGAACACTGCCTTTAGAATTGGCTATTTCTGCCATTATCCAGGGGCAGCAGAGTTATGCCGGGACTCCAAGATGCTTCAGAAGATCGTTTTGTTTAATACACTCAAAGATCCCAGAAAAACATTTGCTGGGAAATATACCAGAGGAGCTTGGCTTTCAAAGTGATTCAAACACAGCTTTTTACTACAAAGCATCTTTTCAATTAGGATGCCGGGGATCAGAGGAGGCCAAGATGTGAGGTAATGAGGGCAGGCGTGGCACGGCAGCCTTAGGGCTCCGTGGGATTTTCCTTCAGCGATTGATTCAGCCCCTTGCAGGAACCCGGGGTGAATCTGATAGCAGGCGCTCGCTTCTCTTCCCCTGCCTCGGCTTTCAGGTCTTGTGTGCTCTGTCATACCTTTGCATCTATTGTGCACACACGGCCGCAGTCACAGAGCTTTTCCTTCCACGACTTCACCAGTTTATTCTTTAAGAAAATAAAATAAGTTTAAGAACATAAGGCCAGGCCGGTTTCTAGTCACTAGGAGATTAAATGAGGGAGAGAGGGATCATCTGAAAGTCTCTGTGTGTTGGAAACATCAAGTAATGACCTTTATTACTAATGACCTAGGCCCTCCAGCAATGAACCTGGAGAACACTGATTAAGAGAGAAGCCTGCTGCTTTTTACAGGCATATAAAATAAAAGGAGTCTTTGTGTTAATAGAGAGGGGTATGACACAGAAGAAAATGTAAAAAAGAATGAGCTATAAAAAGGAGGGACTTTTCCTCCTCCGGGGAAGACAATAGGAAATTAATCCAGAGGTATAAAAGCTTGAATCATAGTTTCATATACCATTGCAGAAGCAGATCTTTACAAGGTAATATTAACCAAACCTCACACTGCAGATTTGCAGAAAAAAAGACAGTAGCTTCCTTCAAGGTACGATCTAGAATAGAAACTTACGCTTAACAAAATATCAACTGGCACCCCTAGAATAAATAATTCATCCTAATTGTTTTTTGCATCATATGCCCATTAAAAAAAAAAAAAAAGTAATGGAATTCTTAGCTATTTCTACTAATACTGTAGCTGAAGCTTCCAAAAGGCCCATCTCGCTTTTGTTACATGAATACCAAGTCCTTAGGCTTGGAACAAAGTCACGAAGAGTCACAGGACATGGCTTGTTGTTACAAGACACCTGTTCTGAGAATATATCTTCAACAGAAAATGTTCTCATCTAATCTACGCCATTCCCAGCACCACACTATTAGAGCACTAATAACACATAAAGCTTTCTATTATTAAATAGTTACAGCTCAAAGCTATTGTTAAGTCTGAGCATTCACATTCGCATTTATGACAGGCACTAGACGCAGCAAGAGAAATACGAAGAGCATGTTACAGAAACAGTTCTGTGGGAAAAGATGTCAGAATAAAAGCTGCAAACAACAGGGAAACTCCAGGCAGAAATGGTAAGTGGATGACAAATGACACCTAACATCGGAAAGCAAGAGTATTATGTGTCCACAGGACACTTTGAGGTTTACTAACTGATGAGGAAGAGCAACACAAACACCCAGTAGTATCATCTGGCTATTTCTAACTCTTTAGTGCACACAGGCTCAGCAGGTGCCCCTTGCATCATTCTATGATGTTACTTGGCCACTTTCTCCTTGGGCCACTTACATGATGATCCTTTTAGGACTTTCTCACTCTCAGTGTCGTCTTGCCAGCTGACCTCAGAGCTGCACACATCGAAACTTCACAGATTCCTATAATTTCATATAAAATGCCAGCAGAATTCACAGATCAACCTTCCTGAAGGTCTGTGCCTTTGTTGTAACAGAGCAGGATTGAAAGCACATTCCGTGTCAAAATTCAGCACAACACATATCTTTCACACACAACAGCAGAACAACAAACATCTTTCTCCAAGATATTTGTGCATGGCATGAACATGAGCAGCATTAGTCTCCAAGTCTTTGAGACTGACTTTTCCAGAGACAATCCTAATCTTTCAGCTCTGAGATTTTGATCCTTAAGAAACACAGCTTTCATGCATGCTTCATTAATTATCCTGTGCAGAAAATGGTAATGCATTAAATAGTTTTTCCAGACCCCCAGAGATGATAACTATCTGTATGTCCTCTACATTATGTCTACAATTTTTGGAAGTCCTTTCTTAGCCAGATTCATCAAGAAAAATTCAGCCTTTGTGGAAATACGTTGGCTTAGTCTTTGTATTTGTCTGAATGACTGATAGCCACTTTAAAAATTAATTTCTACACCATCTATACCACTGAGCTCTGAGACTTATGCTCCATGGTTTTGTAATTCTTCCTTAGCTCCTTCTTAAAACATTAAAGAAGTGTTCGCATCCCTTCCAGCTCTTGGTTCTGCATCTACTTGGAGATCTTTCATGATTGAGTTTTTTCCCTCTAAATTCGCTCTTCACAAAAACTGAGTTAATATTACTGGGATGACTTTCATTATATTGTTGGCTTAAAAGGTTCATCTTTATTAAATTTGTTTCCATTCACAACAAATATTTCCTTGGCTATTTAAGCTATCCACAGTCTATAAATGGTTGATAATTTCAAAAAAATTATTTCACTTCCATTTCAAAACAATGGTTTTAGATGTATCTGTACAGAATAGTTTATGTTGTCTGCTACTCCAAAAAGTTCAGCGCTTGCTAGCTTTCCTATCCGTTATGCCACAGCCTTCTGAACCACACGTAGAGCAGCCAAGTGCCAGCCTGCATGCAGAACCCTGATAAAAGGGACCGGGAATCTCCAGGAGCTCCCAGCGACTGCGACAGAAAATACCAAAGAGCCAAAAGGAGAAATTAATTCAAGTACAAAATCCCTGCAAGTTTAAACTCTCAAGAGAGAAGATAAAGCAGGAAGAGCAGAGCAAGTCGTCTGCAGAAATGCTCATAACTGAGCTCAGCCTTTCCTTGTCAGGCTGCTGCTCTGAACAAACACCACCCAGGTTAGAAAATGCGATCATTGCTCAGCTCTCATTACCATCCCAAGAACAGCTGTGCCTCCGCATTTTCTGTATGAGATCGTATTTGTCAGATACAGCTGGGCAATGCGTCTGCCTTCTGGCTAAGATAAAACCACTAGTTTTACAAACAGGCAACTGCAAGTTTTCTCTCCATCAGAGAGTCAACCCAGACTCTCACACAGCTATAGATATCCTGCTCCCTTCAATCACTGCCTCACTATGTAGCAACATCTGCAGAGCTTAATGGTCAGACTAGTTTGCTTTCTACCTGGGATAACTCTAACAAGCTGGAAAATAACCTTTAAAAAAGAAAAAAAAATTAAAAATCCTTTTAGAGAATTTAAACAATTTCCTTTGGAAACAATTATTTCAACTGATGGCTTATTGAAGTCGATGCCATTTGCTGATAATCACTAGCACCCAGAGTTGTAAAAGACTAATTACACAGTTATTTTGAAATACTGTTTTTCAAATGATTAAGCCAGATTGATGTATATGAACCACAAATTTGACTGTAAAAGCCATTATTTCAAAAAATGGCATCCAAGGCTGGATTAAACAGTAGAAATTCCTAGAGCAATAAAATCTTATAGCTCATTTTAAGTAAGGTTTCTACCCAGCTTTTATCTGGGCCCATAGAATGCTGGAACGGAACACATTTTCTTCCTTATTTTGCATCTGCAAATTCAATGTATGTCTGAGTCATGTTAGCATCTATCTTTCCAAAAGCATTAGGACTGGGTACAATTCTACTTTTTGTATACATTAAGAAATTAGAAGTATGCATGGCTAGTTACATGGATGAATTTATACCTTAGAAACACAGAAAAACATCAACAAATGCCAAGAAACGAAGAGATCAAACTCCTGAAAATCTCATCTTCCATCTGAGGTGGCTTTACTGTATTGAGTAATATTCAGGGACTTGACAATTTCTAACAAAAACAGAGGTTCAGCACAGGGCACCATCTTGGCTGGAGTAATACACAACTAGAAACTCCTACAACTTGCTCAAAAAATAAAATTTAAAAAAAAAAAAAAAGAGCTTCATTCTTCCCACAGCTTTTGTGCCATTTCACAGTTTCACAGGTGTGTCTTTCAAGACACTTTCAAGAATTTAAAAAGAGCTATTGGAAGCATAATATAATCAAAACTTATTTCTGCTATTTTATCCTAATGAATATCTATCCTAAAACCAAAAGGACTCTGTTGGTCTTCTCTGGGATAAATCACAAGATCTTTGACTACTCTTTCCCCAAAGTTCATCAGATTTTTCCTGTGCTCACTGCTGCATTTTAGGGGGTTCAGCTCCCATTAACCATCTGAAATCTGCTGGTTTCTGATGTATGCAATACAGGATGAACTATTATATATTCTTCTGTAGACATACGCAGCACTCTGTAAGCCTATTACTAACTAGCAGCCTAACTTGAAAACATCTGACAAGTTCTAATTAAAAGCCATTTTAGCCTAATTTTTACTACAGGAAGGAGGGAAGCACGTTACACAAAAACTGTTGCTTTACAACTGTCATAATTCAACAGTGATAGCACTACTCAAATTATAGATTATAACTATGATAACACTCAAGCAGCAGCCACTGCAAGCTGTATTACAGACACACAGAAATCATGGTGCTTGTTCCAAGCAGTTTACAATGTGTAAGAAAAGATCCACACAGAATAAAATGGATAAGAGAGGGTGGGGAAGCAGCTTATAGCAACCGAGGCCACAGCATACCAGCTACCTAACCTTAGTTTAACTAAACCACGATTTTTATTCATTGGAGAAAGTTCTTCAAATGCTACTGCTAGTAAAAGTGAAATCCTGCATACAACTTTTCTAAGCAATTTGTTGATTCTCAGTATTGCAGTCTCCAAGCACGCTATTCATTCTGCTTTGTTTCTTGCAAACTGGCAATTTTGCAAAACATATCACAGCTGCAAGTATACCAGTATATAAGTACACAGTAAGAAAAAAAAGCATCCTTTTATAACTGAAAAAGCTATTTTCTCTTTGTTGTCTTTGTTACATCTCATAATCATTAACAAAACCCCAAATTAGCAGCATGCAGCTGCTCTAGCTACCGGCAGGATCTTTTTTTTTTTTCTCCATGGGATGGAAGATTCATGTTTTCCTCTTCCTAAAAAGACAAAGTTCACTTTCAGTGGATCAAAATGGTAGTGATGTTTTTGGCAATGATTTAATAATAAATCATAATTTCATTCCTCTTGTAGATAATCTGAATAATCCCCTACCAACACCTATAATTTTTCTCCACCTACCACTTTTCTAAAGGCTGATAGTTTGGAAAGCTCATTAAAATCAAGCTTGATAACTACACTCAGTATTTCACCTCCCAGTTGAACACAGTGTCGTCAAGTACTATTATCACAGGTGAAGAATCCTCACTGTAATTCTAATTAATAGTGACTAAGCCCAACTGTGCTTAGTTCTTAAGGCAAAAATACAAGGTTTGATGGCTGCAGGCACTATGGTCACATAAGATTACTGCTTTTGCCTCAGTGACGTTGAATAACTCAAGTGGTTACCACATGCTGACACATAAGAACAGGGGATGCCACACATGGAGACAGAAACCTCCAACATGGACAAACTGAGCTTCTGCAAACCTGTCCCAAACACAGGTGTGTGGTCATGCACGAGCTTTCCAGCTTGGCTACCACGTTTCCAGGGAAGAAGTGGGGAATGCAACATTTTACAAACCTCTCTCCCCATCCTTATCCAGCCACTAGTATGGTTTTGGGAAGGAAGGGGATTTTCCTTTGAGGGGTCAATGCTGATAACCATCAACACGGCAAATCTTCTGCCCATGCTGCAATAGCAGACAGAAGACCCTGGCAGTTTCAGAATTAGTACGAAAGCACTAACACGCTGCCAGGTGAACAGTCCAGGAGCAAACAGAGAAAAATTTCTGCCCAGTGATGTTGAGAAAAGGTCATTTTGCATGAGAAAAAGATTATGAGTTGAAAAATTCCCTGCACCCACCCACCACACCACTATCCACAGATAGGCAGTCTTCACATCTCACTAATCAAATCTGCAGTTTCTCCCCTGTGTGCAGATTAGCAAGACTCTGCTCTGCTGTATTTTTCATTTACTTGGGAGATGCCTGGGAAACAAGCACTACTTTAATTTGATTCTTTTTCCATAGATTGTATTGTCTGCTGTATACAATACTGCATAAATTCTCAATGGAAAATACTAAAATAATAAATAAATTTAGTTTCTTTCTCAGCGAAACCATATTAACCAAGAGAATATACAGAAGGAAGCAAGGACTGATGTCCTGTAAGAATCAGAGCATGCAAGCAGCAGGTTGTGCATCTTACAGTGCAAACGATTCGGTGTTCAGACCTACTGAAATTTAAATAAACACCCCACTCCTTTTATTAAAGAGCTCCAAGGATGCAAATAATTTATACTTAAAACAGTAGCTTTACATGTTGGAGTAGATAATTTTGGAACAAGTCCCTTCCCCTACTAGTAGAAATTCATGTCGCCTTCACCAGTTCAGAGGTGGAATTTTAGGTTACTCCCCTCAGGACTGTGCCCTGCCTCACAGTCATGTCAGATTCTTATGGCAATTTAATAAAAGCAGGTGGAAGCAAAAGCACTATTTATTGGACAGAGCACTCCAAAATATCTGGGTTCTCTTCTTCCAGTTGGAAATGTTCTCCTCTCCCTCCCATAGTCACATTAGTGGTCTCACCAAACACTAGTTTCCTGCAAACAAATTACCACTCCTTAGATCTGCAAAAACTGGATGGGAATTCTAAGGAAAAGCAGCATATGTTACTGTATTATTAACACCCCCTAATCAAATCCCAGTAGAAACCACAAGTATAACATCAACTACAAAAAGTTTGAGCCTCAAGTCTTCAGCGGAAGTTCAAGAACAGCCTATCCTTAGGGCTTCCAGTTTCTTTCAACCACTTCACACATCGTTATCCAAACTTCTTATTTCAACTGCTTGATAATTTTCCTCTTAAACGCTTCTCTCTTCATAAGACTGATAAGCCAAGTGTTCTCAGTACAGGTTTGCTTTGCTTTTCCATTTTACTCACTAGAAAAATGAGGGGCAACATTTCAACTTTCTTTAGGCTTTTCTGCTTTTAACACAAAGTACATCCCTTTACATTACCAAAATGGCAAATAGAATTCAGCTTGCTCTTTTCTAGTGAAAAGTTCTTTTTACCAGTTATCGTTTCAAAAGAAATGTTTGCTTTGTCATCAGTATCACAGAATAATAAACACTGTCATTACTTTCCAGCACAATTCAGTTCTTGTTCTTCAGATAGAACTGATCTATTTCTACAGACAACCCTGGATAACTGCAGAGATGCTTCATCAGCCCACTCTTGTTATCAAGCTTTTCAGGTAAAATAGACTTACTCAATATATTTTGGGCTAATGTCATTCCCTCATTTACTTCATTTTTATTAAACATAAAACCTGCTACAGCAACAACTTCCATATCTATTTTGTTAGATAAAAGAGGAAAAAATGAATATTCATTTTTGTTTCAGCTAATGAACAACCCAAACCTGGACTGCATCATACCTTTTTAATCTCTGTGTCAAGCTGAAACTATGAATTGCTACTTTGTTAAAGAGTAAAAGGGAACAGAAGAATATTATATCTATTTCATGCCCTGGATTTAAGAGTCTATATATTATAATATAGCCCATTAATAACAATGTTACAGTTTTAGATCCAGGTTTTGCAGATTCCGTGTCACAGATATTATATTCATATAATTTTCACTTCCACCTATTAAATATTATTTTACCGAGATGAAACAAGACAGTCCCACTCGTGCACTTGAGAAGTGGCCAAAAGTTTTAAAACGTTTTAAATTATGTAAAGAAGAAAATAGGAGGACAAGTAAGAAAGGCTGAACACTCGCAAAAAAACCTACTACAAAGCAGTTGAGCATCTTCCTGTTAAGAGACTCCGAAGTGCGATAAATTTACAGGTTTACCTCTGTACACGGGGAAAAAATCCCACTGCAAACTAAAGTGTTCAAAAAAAAAATAACCACACAGTGATGTTTCCAGAATATACCTTCATGATGGAAAATGTCTTGGCACTACATATGAAGTAGAGCACAAATAAGGCCATCACTTTATCATGAACAGTGATTGAATTTGAAGGTACTAACAGGCCCTGCGCGAGGTGTCCTCGGCTACACAGAACAAAGATATTTTGCCCTTTTTTTCTCTTTACTCTAAAACTAATATCTGAATTGATTTTATCCTTCAAGAGACTTTATTTGGTGTCATGCAGACAGAGAAACACACTGCAGCATTCTAACTCATACTCCTGTACTCCATCTCTTCACGGGTGGGATTTTGGCATCAGAAGTAAGCTGTGCTGCTGGATACTGTCTAAGCCAGCAACCTGCAACAAGGTTGAGTTTACCTAAATATGCAAAAAGAACCTATTGTATCTTGCACATTGCAACCAGGAACAAAAATGTCAATGAAAAGTCAGAGCTAGGAAAACATAATTTGCATTTTTCACATGTGTACAGCACTTCTGTCTGTGGATGCCCAGAACACTATGACAACAGACTCAATCATCCATATGGAAAAATGAAGACAAAAAGAAGCATCTTGAAGCTCAACAACCAAGGCTACAACTTTATTCTACCTACTATATTATAGCATGCTTTAAACAAACAGGCAGCCATAAAGCAGCAACTTTTCTCTACAGAAGCATTTTAGTATTAGCAATAAATACAGTACACATTACGTTAAATGCAGAAATATTGGCAACTTGCAAAAAATTGTCTCTATTATAAACAAGGCTGCCCATTTTACTTCTAACCTATGAGTCAGTTGGAAAACACAAATTAATTGGCCAAAAAATTCTGAGATGTCAAATAATTGGCTTGTACAAAGCCAGCACTATCTAAGCTGAAGACAAACCTCTCTCCCCTCATGTTCCATCTGAAATAGCTACTGGAGGTACAAGTCACATACCTTTACTGTCTTGGCACAGTTGGTCATTATAACATTTATGATGCAACGAAATAGACCATAAAGTGCAGCAACTTGTTGGGAAGGAAAGACGTGTTCTTCTGTGACATGAGCTCAATTGTCCATTTATTTTAAAATTTATTTTAATCTAATAACAATGCCTATGTCTCTAAATCTTTTTGATCTGAAGTGCAATAGGATAGGCTTCTTATAAGGTCCAATGAGCTCCTCTTGCCCAATAAACTCTCAAGCCTTCACACTCAAAAGTAACACCTGGGACTATAACTTTCATGTATTAACTCATACCAGAAGTTTGGCAGAGTTTTTGTAATTGGAGACTGTCAGATATGAGCATGGTTGAATTTCTTTGCATTTTCTTTATCATGTGAGGAAGTATACGAATTCCTGTGGAAAATTAATCTAATTTCTCTTAATCATCTATTAATTTACCATGACTGAGAGATATTTTACTATTGGTACTACAAAGCCTTTTGAAATCTTTATCATATTCCAGCCCAGATTAAGACAGCTGAAGTCACCTCCCCCTTATTTCATCCCCTTTGGCTCAAAAATTGAGCTAAGAAAATTTTATCCCATTTGTTTACGATAGAATAGACTTAGACAAGGAGTATGACATTTTTCTAAACAGAGGGTTCAGAAACTAGCAGAGTCCACCTAAAACGAACACAAAATTAATTCTAGCTGGTCAAGAATGTTTCCTTGTGTACATACTAAGCACATAACTGAAGAAATCTAACCATAAAAAGTAACTTCCCTAAGGAAAGGCAGTTTCACAAAGAGCCACCAGGCCCCTCCAAATGCTTCTGAACTAACAGACCATTCATGTGAGTTCACAGATCACAAGCTCTAGGCATTTCATCTCTTTCACCTTCCACTGAAATGCCTCCTTTGTGGAAAATATAAGTTGGAAGAGCCTTTGGGGATTTTTCTCCTACTTCTGTTGAATGCTAAGTCCTAATAACTGATGGAACTCCATGCAGTATAACGAGTGTTACTTCACACGTGTCCTGCATGAACAGGGAAATTGAGTTGACTACTATTTCCATTTTAAATTCAAACTTAAGTGCAGCACAGAGAACAACAGTAACTTACCAAGATGAGAGAGGCAGGGTGCAGTGTCCAGACACAGGTCGGTGCTGTGGTACACACCTCTCCGCTCCCCACGGACCGTACCACCTCTCAAAGCAGTCATCTCATACCCTGTGCAAGCCACAGCCATGCTTTTTCTACAGCAAAACTCATTGGTCAACATTTGTAAAGTCCCCAAGATGTGCTGAAGACTTTACAGAAGGTGGAGGTGATTAATACTTATCAATTTTTACTTTGGGTAACTAACACACAGCTAACTCAGAAAAGTCGACTTACTTTCTGCAAAATATTTCACATTCTGGGGAAAAAATAAAATCTTCAGGTGAAATAAAACCTGTCTGTGATACATATATAGCCCTTTTTTTTCCAAGGGACATTTCCTGGCTTGTCTTTAAGCATCCACTGTCCTCCTCCCCCTTCTCCAGCGATTGCCTTTCAAGGGTGTCTGACCCCATGGCCAGCCAGCCCTGGGAGCAGGCGAGACAGCTCCAGTACCTCGTGCTGCCAGAGCCAGGGAGCTGGGAGATGGAGAGACAAGGTCCATGGAGCTGCAGGAGGAGGCTGAGGTTCAGCACAAAGACCCAGGAGGACGCTCCAGAGCTCTCGATTCTGGGGCTGACCGTGCCCCACTTTCCCCTTACAGGGTCTTCCTGCATGTGCCTGATTCTACCTGCTAGGCTTAGATTAGCTGATTTCACAGCTTGGGAAATTAAAGTACCCTCCAACACTGAGATTCAAAAGCCATGCAGACTTGAAACACAAAAACAGTAAAATACTTCACATCACTTTCTCCAAAACCAACTGAAATAAACTACTTTTTATCTCCTCTTCCTCAGTTTACTGTGTCATTCTAGTCCTGCCTATGTTGTACAATTACACTGGGCTGGTGGAAAATTATTGCACTCTTAAAATTCTTCATCTTTGAGAAATACAACTCCAATCGCTTGATTAACAAGCAACATGTGGAAATCTACAGAGGTTCCCTTAAGATGAGTCTCTCATTGCTTTATACTGCTCTGCCTGATGGCTGCTAAGGTTCAGCATGAGTGCTCTGCAAAAGAGGGGATGTTTAAGCAATACCTTCCTCTGCAGGTTTTAATTCCTTAAAGTATATGCAAAGTACAGAGAAGGTATCTCTGACATGCAATATGCAATAACCCTCAGTGCTAATTAGTACTCCATTGACTTTGTTTTTCAAATAAAGCAAGAGAGCACTATATATTTCCCACTTTCCTGTCCTCCTCTTTCTTCCTTTCTCTAGGGCTGCAGAATTATCTTACTGAGTGATCACAATTTATTCAGTATAGCTATAAGCAGAGAATCAACCTCAGGCTAAAGCTGGTGATTTTCCTGCTGCTTGTCTGTATTTTTT
Organism: Pampusana beccarii; assembly: GCA_013399365.1. Taxonomy (NCBI): domain Eukaryota; kingdom Metazoa; phylum Chordata; class Aves; order Columbiformes; family Columbidae; genus Pampusana; species Pampusana beccarii. Next base: position 432,773 of record VWYH01008560.1, on the reverse strand, counting down.
GTTTGTTTTCTGTACTAAGACAGGTGGGTTCATTACCCCCATTTTATAGATGAATAAAGTGTTGCACAGGGAGCCAAAGGAAGGAAAATAAAGCACACGGTAGGTTAATTAATTCCCAGCCCTTCTGACATCAAAACTGATTCTTGTCACACCAAGGCTTGTCACATTGGGCAACAGAATTTAAACTGAGCATAGGGAGCGCTGGACTGGTTAGAAAGAAAACTATTTTCTTTGTGAGGACATTGAGGCATTAGCACAGGTTGCCCAGACAGGCTGACCCATCCCCAACCTGGCAGGTTTTTAAAACCCAGGAAGATAAACCTCTGAGTAGCCTGGTCTGACCTCACAGCTGAGCCTGCTTTGGGCAGGAGGTGAAACTGGACATCTCCGGAGGTCCTGTCCAGCCTGAGCTATCCCCTGATCCCTGTGCTCAGAGGACAGCCACAGAACTCTGCAGAGAGAAGACCAAGATTAAAGAATTTTTAAGCTAGTTATTTTACATTTTGTAACACTGGACAGAACTGTTGTGACCTGCCCAAATCTTCTGGTTTTGCTGGTGGTTGCTATTGGCAGTGGGTTTTGCACGTTTGCGTGAATGACTGTTCATTTGTGATCAGCAGTCCTGAGCACTCACTCATATTTGAGAAAAAGTACTTGCAAGTGCTCTGCAGAAATAGTGACAACTGAAAAACAAAAAAGGGCAAAAAATACCAAACCTGTTCAAAAGGAAACATAGGAAAACTAGAAGACAGTTCTTCACTCTATTTAAGATGATTAGAATGCTTCACAGAGTAAAAGTGAAGCAAAATATAATAGTATAATATTTCATCAAAAATGCTGAGTGACATTTTTTACTCTTCCTGTCTCTTTTCTTAATATATTCCACAGTCATATCTTCTGACTACTTTTAAACAGCATTCTGTATGAAACAACAGATAATAAAAATATTTTTTCAAATAATAGAACTTTCTTTTTGTGGTAATTCAGAGAAACACAAAGACAAAAAAATGTCATTAAGGGAAAACTACCAACGAACAGAGTACAAGAGATGCAATTAAATTCCCTCTGTCTGCCAAAACTCGTAGAACATAAAAAGAAAGATTTTCTTGTTTACTCTTCCCTTTAAAAATCAAATATTCTAGTCACTTCAAATTCCAGTACAAGAGTTGCCATCAGTACCACTGCTTCCATTTCTAGCATCGCATGATTATTTCAGAGATGGAGACAATAGCTCAGCTTTTGCTGATATGCCAAGGCCAAAACTCCCAATGAGGGGATTCACTTCAGATTCCCTCGATCTTCCTATAAATAGTGTGCTTGTAAGTGGAGAGGGCAGCGGGACCAACTAAAGCCAGTATTTCTCAATAAATAATTTAGTCTTGTCTCTTAAACTAAGCTATTTAGATCAGGGACTTTCTTGTGCTATGCAGTAACAAACAGCACAGATTTGAATCTCATTTGGAACATATGCTTGCCATAGCTAAACTGCAATATTATTTAAAAAAATCATCTATACAATCACAGATATAGAGAAAATACAGGCAAATGAAAGGGAAGCTTTCTCACCATACAAGTGGTTTTGCAATGGTAAACACAGAAATTTCTATCAGATCATAAGCCAGGAATAGAAAAGGGTGAAATACCTAAGAGTGAGATGCAGGTAGCAGGAAAGATGGTGAATTGCTTTGAACTAACGTTAGGAAATGCTGAGGAGAGGGGATGATGCCTCACTCAGACTTTGGTTTTACTTCCACAAGATATTCCCTGCTCAGCCCTTTGCATCAAAAGTGATTTCCTGCAGCCAGAAAGTGTTAGTGGCTCTTCTTACCCATCCTTGTAGGAATTACTTCCACATTAATTGGGAGGGAGACATCCTGTTTTCTTCCAGATGAGTGCTCTGAACAGCAGCATTACAGGGTCATTCCTTTGGGTTTAATTTACACACGGGCAGCTCACCTTTACCCAAGCACTCTCCTCCCAGCTCCACCACAGCCAGCCCAGAGCTGCAGACTGGGTGAGCACAGCTAAACCGCTTGCAGGCATTGACCCAAGTCAGTAAGACCCCTGGACTAACTCAAGGCAGGGCAGAGGCAGCTCCAGTACATTTGCATTGCCTTCCAGAAACTAGATCACCATCATATGCGGGAGGAAGCAGAGAGACTTTACACAGAGCAAGCCCAGATCTGGGCTGTCTGCCCTTCAGAAGCAGCTGAAAAGTCTTGCTGGACCTGTGCCATCCATTGTAGAGCCAGCTTGGTGGAATAAAGCACCAATACACTCATCAGTGCCTGAATTACCTGTGATTCCCTAGGTTATTTTTGTCCTCCATTTTTTCAGATGTTGGAGACATGCCTATGTTAGATACCATACACAGTAAAAGAGTTTCTCCAGAAAAAATTAAGAAAAGCTTTCCTGAAAATTTCTTGTCTTTTTAGGAGCTAGGGCTTCCTTACATTTGAGAGAGCTGGGTTCCAATCACTGCTCCAAGACTGGGCAATCAAGGCTTTTATCCAGTTTTTCATATCAAAAATGAGTGCTCCAGTCATGCTTTAGCAGTAGACAGCAGGTATCTCAGTGGTTAGACAGTCCCTGCTCCTCAACATGCTATTATGCCCCCTTGACAGGAACAGCCAGAGAATACCTCCCAGACTACACCATGGACGATGCAGGAAAAAGAAAAACTGTTTTCTGAGACTCTTCAGAAGTAAGCACAGAGCTGCCTGCCACCCTGAGAACAGGGGCTGTCCTCAGTATGCTGAGCAAATGGCAAGGAAATTACATGCCTTCAGGATTTGCTGGCAGTGAAGTATCTGAATTATAAATACAAGACACCTCACTGCTTTAGACTGAAAGTCTACTGCGTAGTTAGGCTTCAGCAATTAAGATCACTGTGAATGTCTAACAAACTAACTTTTAAGAGACAGAAGTTTATAAGTATGATCACAGGAGTAGGGTTATGGAAAAGCTCTCACGCCAGCTCTGATTCTCACTGCATCTGCAGCTGTCTACTTCTTATCTATTATTTGTCTGCCTCCTGTTTCTTCATCTGCAAAGGGAAGGTAGTACTTGTTTAACAGAGGTCCAAGAAGATGAGTACTCAGTACTTGCAAAGCTTTAGCTGAAAACAGACCACTTGCTTTTCCCAAATTATGCACCAGTGCGGGGTCTGATCTGAAGTCGGGCCAACAATGCGTGTGCAAAAATTAATTAACTGTGAAAAACTGGTGTTGCTTTACTTAGATCATGACCATCTGAGCTCAGATTTGTGCAGTCAACCCACCTAACTGCACACGGGAGAACATTCTGTGTTGTGGAGATCTTCACCAAGTTTCCAGAAGATAATGATCTTGCACGCAACTGGAACAAGTTCAGCATAAGACCAGCAAGATGGTTCCAGGGGCTGTAGCACTTGCTCTGTAAGGAAAGGCTGAGGAAAGCAGACTCATCCAGGCTGGAGAAGAGAAGACTTTGGTGGGATATAACAGCAGCCTTCCTGTACCTGAACTGCACTATGACAGCTTTCACTAATCTCCTAACTTGGTCAGTTAAGACTCACTGCCCATCTAAAGTCCAGAGGCAACATTCTGCAGAGGAGTAGTGAGATGCTGATCCACGGGAGGCTCCCCAACCATTTAATAAGAGAAGACATCACGTCTTCACGTGCAATGGGGAGGGATGGAGGTGCCTGCTTTGGTCAGCAGCTTCACAACATCAAGAAGAAGTGGAAGCAGAGAACATACAAACAGGGCCTCTCACCAAACTTCAGTCTCACACCCATAACACGGAGCACTAAACAAAGACTCTGTTCTTAAGGACGTGGGAAGGGGGGTGGCATCTTGTCATGTCCCTGCTTGTATCATACAGACGTGAAAAGAAACAGACTGTTATGATTTACCGCAGAGATTTTACTTCACAGACTCCTGGCAAATGCCTCCTTCAGTTAGAAGAGCAAAAATAATAATAAAAAAAATCTTCAAGTTATCAGCTTGCATACATCTTATTATAGCAGCCTCTCCACTGAAATTCATGCATGCTGATGACAACGCTGGTACACACATGTCATCTGAGCTGTTTATAGCCACTCTTTCATTTAATGCATCTCAGCTGCCAGGTTTTTTGCAGGTTTTGTCTGCTTTACCATGTTAGCATTTAAGTCTTTATCTATAAACCAAAACTGATATATAAACCACTTTGTCATCTTTTGTTTCACAACAGATGTACAGTAAGCAGAGACTGCTTCTGAATAGGAAAAAATGAGAACACAAACACAGGCTGGGATATGCAGACAAATTCAAAAACAACAAGATGGGTTTTCTTACTGATAACCAATGGCACAGAAGGATGTTTATGAAAGGAATATAAGAGAGCTGAAAAAAACAAGATGATGACACTCTTCAGATGCAAATGTGATTTCTTCCTCTCTATAATCAGACTAAGGGTAGCAATCTGAGGGAGCGCACGTGGAAGAATTAGGGCTGAACTACTTGCAGGAGGCTCCGAGGACACAGATGCTGAAGCCACAATTCAGTTGTATTAAAAAAGAACCTAAGATATATTCATGATATGTTAATGAGTTTCATTGGCAAGCTCAGATCTTTGCCAACAAACTCTGACCAAGACATGAAACACAATCAGGTCTTCAGTATTCACAAAATTCATTCCAACCCCCTATCACAACTCTTGTGACTTTGTTACTACTGAGAAGACCCTAAGTTGTATCTACAGTAGAGTAACAGAAAATACACAACCACTGTCCGCTTCAAAAGTCTTCAGAATGTCTGACTTAGAGATGGAGAGATGGAGAGAGTTTCTGCACAGCGCAGGATGCCAATTTTCTAGATTTGCTTAAAAATTCTAAAACTAATCTAGAGTTACAAAGCAAGTTTAAAATCCAACCTCAAGGTAGTTCACCAGGCACAGGAAAGGAGGTCCTTGTCTGGCTGCATTTCTTTCTTTCACCTGACCTGGATTTCTTTCAGGGTCTAACGCCATGTCCCTTACAGCTTCAAAACACAGAGTCTGGGCAGCCAACTCTTCCTTTGCCCACGTGGGCAAGTGAAGAATTCAATCAGTTATCTTCACTTCCTTGCTTTCAAACACAGGCCCTATAGCTGCGGTTTGGTAGGCTTTTCCTCCATACTTCAAGTGTCTTTATATTTCCTTTAAATTTTAAAAAAGTGTGATTGATAGATAGAGCATTCTGATGTTTTTCAGGTCTCACACTGTATCAGTCTAACCAGAAGCAGAAGCACTTGTTTGAAATAATTTGCTTCTTCCCTAATTCATTTTAAAATCAGTAGTATGAAAGTAGAAAAATGTATTTAAGTTTTTAACTGTTAATATTTGTAAAGTTATGTTTAGTTTTATTCACTTAACACACTGTACCTAAATCAAAATATATTCCAGCTCTGAGAATCTTTAAAAAAAAAAAAAATTATTTGCAGCCATTTATGACCACATCAGCACCAAAGAAGGCAGAAGCTATTTTTGAATACTGGGGATGAGAATCTGATTCTGATAAGCTATGTAAATGTTTTTCAACCCAAATAATTCTATAGACAAAGCAATATTTGTTATAAAACCGTTTCTCTGGATAAAGTATTACATATACTAAAACAAGCCCCAACACCCTGCAAAATTTTGTAGTCCAACTGGTGGTATGCTATTTTACACAACAAAAAGCCAAGGATCCTAGTAATCAACAGCTTTATATTAGTGATGGTACAACAGTTCTAACACACCTTGGTGCTTGCCTCCTACTAATCAAGCTCTCATTCCCAGACACTCTACACATGATTCAGATTTTGAATAAAAGCATCCTTCCCTGAAAGCTCAATTCAGCAGATGAATCGTGCCTGTAATTTTACCTCAGGTACTAATTTTTGTTCTCCTGAGTGTTTTTAGCATGAAACACTTGCTTCCCAAAACAGAGACCAGGTTGAATATTCAGGGGCTTGGGAGACGTTTTGGGTCTTGCTAGAGAACTGGCTGTGAGCACAAGGCGAGGAGGCACAGATGGAAGAAATAGCCAGTGCGGGAGGAACTGGGGACTCTAGTGCCTGCAGCTATGGATCCTGGTGTGCAGAGCAGTCATGGCTACACCAGCCACCAGCATTGATCTGAATGAGAAAATAGGAGCATTCAGGAACAACGGGGAAAATGAGAGAGAAAAAAAAAAGAGAGAGCAACTAGCCTAATAATTACTTGATTACAGAAAGGAAAAATATCACTTAAGAAACAAGATGTCTTCACTGAACTGAGAAGCACAAGCCTACTGGTCTCTGTAGGATTCAATTAAAATGCTTCAAGCTTTGCTGTCAGACGCTGTGAGACGCCTGCTAGTGACAGGCTCTTGCTGGACTTTGCTACATCTGGAAATTCTGCATCCAAGCCATGCTATACATTATACTTTTACTGAGAAGAATGCTTTCTTTTATTTTATTTTCTCAAATCTCCAGAGTGCAAGTCAATTAAGACACAATAGCAAGCTTCTCAAACTGAGAGGTCGTACTTTAGGGCAACTTACTCCACAGTAGAACAGATAATCATCTTAAGTACTTTGCAAAGCCTCAAAAAACACTTCTCTGGCTATCCAAAGATCAATACTAATGTGCCCACCCTCCAGCCAAACTAAACATGATTCACTGGAATATGTTTCTACTGTGCAAAGAAATAAAAGGAAAACTACGTTAGGCTGAAGGGTTTCATTTAGGGACTCAGCTTTCACAGCAGTAGAGACAAAGTCCAGAAATACCACCTTGTATACATCTCCTTCTCTATAGTTATTAACCTCTTTGGAAGCTGTATGTATTGATGTTTTTTAATAAAAGACTCACAGAGGAACATCAAATTGAGATTTCATTTCCCACATCCCCTCCCCCAGGTCTGCCTCACTTCTGAAGGTTTTGTAGCCAATTTTGCCCTTGATTACTTACCCATAACTCTCACTGAAATCAGCCAACAAATTGTCTGTATATATATATGTATGGCCAAAGGCAAGAGGAAAGGCATTAGTGTTGGATTTTCAGAAGTACGCAGTACTGACTCCTTTTCTCCCATTAAAGTCAAAGGGAACTTTACCACTGTCTCCCAGTAAGGAGCACAAACAAATCAGTTCTATATGTTTAGTAAAATCTCACCCCTAATTTGCACGTGTTGCTGGTAGCATAATCTCCATATCACAACAAGGCAAAGAGACAAAAGTCTTGGGTTTGTTGTCCATCCGGGATACAACTTCTGCACAAAGCTACTGCACCGGTAAAGAAAGCCAGTAGTTGATTATAAGCATCCAGCGTGCAGAGGGGAGAGGTAAGCCTAAATCCACAAAGATTTTCCACTGCATTTTGACTGACATTCCATATAATCTTTTAGAGGAATACTAACCTGCAGCACATTTTTCAATATCCTCGTATTTTCTCAGAAGAGGGATTCTGCACTAACTCACGCAGATGCAACCACCTCACACCTTCCCAAGAGCTGCATATCAGTGTTCAATAACAAGTATAATTGCTGTGCCCCCATATACCCTAAGCTAATCTCAAAAAAAAAAAAAAGGCAATAACCCAGTTACCCAGTTTCACACTTAATGTTCTTCAGTTTTTCAGTATTTCCTGAAACACAAGAATTCAAATGCTGTGCAAACATTTAAATTTTCTCTTGCTATTTCAAGGTACATAATGATTACAAAATACATATATGGGGGCTGAACACCTCTAATATTCCAGCTAAGGTGTTCTACTATTTTAACACAACTTTCAGATCCAGTGTAACTTGCAGCTCGATTCACATAACGAAAATGCTTTTATTCCTTTTTTTTCTTTTTTAAACACACAATTTCCACAGTTTATAATTGAATATGTTACCAAAATAACAAACTTTTAAATTAAGCTCTAATTTAGGCAGAGACCTTTAGCTCACTGATGAGAATTGTCTAGGCTGAGATTATTGTTCACTTCAAGTGTCAATGCTTGTCTGCTCTACTTACAGTTCTCTCTTGTACTGAAAGCTGACCTGGTCTGGACACCAATTCTACAGTTGTTCATTCATCACTTCTCATCAACCAGTGAACAGCAGTTTGCTACTCACTGCGATACAAGCTTCCAAGCCTTTTTGTATCCAATGACGAATTCCACCAGCAGACCCAGACCAGCTAATGAAAGTACTTGGCTTTTGGGTGGTACTGTGTCACAGAGCCTTCCTGAAGTCAAAATATGTTGTATCTTTTTCTTTACCCCTGTCATGTCTCATTGACCATCTTTCCTTCCTGGAAAAGTTAATTGGAGATGTGAAGCACAACCTCCCTTTCATTAACCCGCACTGACTTGCTGACCAGACTGCGTCTGTCCAGATTTTCCCTAACTTTATTTTAATTACTGGCTCAAATCTTTCCTGATTCAAAGGTTACATGGGCGCATATGCCATTTTCTTATTTATCCTTCAATCCTTTGCTAGCTGTAAGCGTTACATCATGGTGAATTCATATTCAACTGATAACTGATCGACACTAGAGGAATCTCTTCTACACACAGACACACTCTCCAAAGAAAATGGGGAAAAAAAACCCTTTGTTTTTTCTTTAAGATTCGGTGTCTGACATCACCATTAGAGCTAAAAGAAATCTTACGTATCTTGAATTAGCAGACAATCAATCTGTTATTCTCAGTGGGCCACCATTATGATCACAAAGTTGGCAGTTAAATTACCTGCTTGGCCAATATCTCTCCCAAGAAGTGAAGGTTTCCAAGAGTTCAAATTCTACAGTAAATCAGCAGTCTGTCACATGAGAGGGTCAAAGCTTTAGGGATTAAACAGAAATCTGTGAGAACCAAATGGATATGTTTTGATTAAACCACACTCAACAGAAATCTGTTACTACATCAAAGTTAAACTGCTTCATAAAAATCAAGACAACAGTCAAAATATTATGGGAAAACCAGGAATGGAACAGGAGGGAAAACAGGAAATATGTAACCACAGGGTATTGTAAAATTATTACTAATTTACAAGAAAAAGGACCTTTTTAAAAAACTATTTTTCTCCTAAATTTCTATATAGATAATAGGGAAAAAAAAAGCAACAAAACTGCCCTGCCTGCAACAGAACATTTTAAACAACATGCAAATATACATTCAACCACAGCCACTACTCTAGTTTTCCATCAGAGAAAATGCTCTGTGCAGAATCTTTTTATAAAGAATAAGATTTTATCTTTCAAAATCCTTTAGAAAATGAACCATTTGCGCTCTAATCTACCTTAGAAACAATCAGCAACTGGAAAGCCTAATAAAGGACAAAGCCCAACACCAGCTGTTTTATGTCTTGTACTATAAATATCTGGATCAGTTTGGTTTTTACACTCCAACTAGAATCTGACTTCTGCATCTGTATTAATGCACTTAAATAATGTGGCTTCATTTACTTTAATACTGTACAACCAGCAAGTTTAATCAGCTTCTGGATCTTGTACTTGAGGAACATGAATCTGAAATTTATCCAACTTCAGTGCTGAAATAACCAACTTAGATATTTAATTGTGTCTAGCTTCAGCTCCCTGGATGCAATGGTATATGGGCTTACATGATGCTTAAAAAACTCTAAATTCTACAGTTTCATCTGTTTTTTGCTGTTGTTTAATATCTTGAGACCTAGTTGACATTTGCACAAGTTTTACTGAGATATTATCCATCCTATAGGATCAATAGCAAAACATGTATCATTCTGGGCTACCGTGGTTGTAGTGGAAAAATTGCAAGTACTGAGAGTTTTGACTTAAGGCTTGGATCAAATCTCTCTTTATCCCCAATGCCAATATTCCACAGATCCAGTATTCTTCCAGCCCAGCTCCAAAACTTTAAAAAGCTCCAAAATTGTAAAAATTAAATATATCAAAAAAAAAAAAAATCAGCTTGTCCTAACTTGTTCATTTAAATCCAAATTATAATACCTCTATCCTGCTCTCCACCATTACATCATATGTGAAGATTTTAGATCATCTTGATGTAAAGATGTTTCCCGGAACTTGAGTTTTGATAAAACAAAGCCAAAATCTTTCAGTAATTGTTACAACTTCTTCTATTTTCATTACTTGCTACTACTTGAAACTTTAAAGCTGTGTGGAAGGAGTTATCTTCCCAACTGCCCAGCATTCCACTTGAAATCATATTTCTGATTCACCCCTCCAAGCCTCCCTGCCAATCTGCCTAGTGAACACTGATTTTAAGAAGTCATTCTGTTTCACAGAAATACCCACATCTTCTGTCATAAGTTTCCTTTCAGTATTCCCTCACAAGGCCTACAGTCTCTCTCATCAAGCTCTTGCTCCTCACACTTTACATTTGTATAACCATTTATTATCCATATTCATGTCCTGTGTAATTTTGCTTTCATTTTCAATCGGAGCTTTCTTGATCATTTCCTTACTGTGTTTCTTTTGCTTCCTGTACCTTCTCTTTCAGAGCTAACACTTCTGATTTATCCTAAGGGATTTCTTGGAAATGAGAAGTTAGCTCTCAGTGCAATTTTCTTGGCAAATCTTAAAAAAAAAAAGGATGTCTTGGCTGCATTTCCCCTGGCCTTGATCTCCTCCTATATTTCCCTGGTCATCCATACTGATCATTTCTGCCACTTCTTGAATATTTATGTCTTGACTAGATACATATTGTATTTGCTGAGCTCACAGTAATCTGCCTTTGGTACTTTGTACTCATTTCACTTCCTACTGTGTTTTGCTCAGAGGTTTGCACAACTACATTGCTGCCGAGATAGACATCACTGTGTTTGACTACAGAGTCAGAATGACTCCAAGTTATCACACAGCAACTGAAAGTACTAAGTTTTGTGCCTGAAATGTCTCATTCCCTGTGACAAGATAGCAAGTGGTCCAATTCTCCTATTACTCTATTTCATGAAAATCCAAGTAAATGAAATTTACATTGTCCAAGTTTATGCAAAAGCAATTATTTCTAACTCCTTGACATGAAACCATGTCAGAATATCAATTTTCCATTTTTCAATCCATTGTAGTATGTAATAGTAATGTAATTGCAGTAGATCATGTGCTCTGCGTACTTTCCCATTCTGTGAGGTATAAAATTTTACCAACCTATACTGAGAGTTTTAACCCTAATCACGTTTCAAAGAATCATTTTCTCCAGAAACAAACAAACAAACAAACTAAACCAGCCAAAATTCTCCATAGTGCACCCCACCTGTCCACTACATTGTATTTTCAGGTGACATACTTCTGTTCTTATTTTGTGAGAGAGCTATTATGTGACCTTCATCTCCTCAGAGAGAGAAAATGTCACTGTAACTTTACATTCCTCTGTTCTCCCAGCTGTAAAACTGGCGTGAAGAACATCCTTGGCATTTCAGGGCTGGAATCGTTGCAATGCAGACTGAATTCATTGTGTTATCTTCAAATTTGTCTAATCTAGAAAAAAGTATCAAGGTCTCTTCTGAATGGAAGTTCTCTTCGATCTAAGACATCAACCCAGATACCAGAGCTCCTAAACCACCACTCCCCAGCTACAGCATTTGCATCGGGGCAGTAGGGAATACTACAAACCCATGTATCTCATCCTGACAACTGAGAAGAAAACTTTGAAAATACATGAAAAATTCATCTAGTGCATATATTCTGAAGTAGCATGGGATTTCCGAAATGCCTCTGCTCTACATAACGTTTGTTATACTTTTCTTATTAGTTGTGTGATGGGTTAAAATAGAGCACTGAATGAACAGAAGGACATGTAAATGGGAAAGGTGGGTGCAGGGGGACTGTGTATATATGGATGGATGCCTGATGAGCATAGAGGTGGAGAGAAGCTCTTGAGTTTATAAAGAATGGAGACAAAATCAATGCTGAAATTGTCTTCAATGCTTCATACTGAAGGAGTGAAACTGGCATTTCAACGTTTTCCAGAGAGATAAAAAAGCTGACTGTATTGCACTCAGTCCTATTATTTAGGGTCTCTTATTACTTCACCACTTCTGAAAGCTTCTCGTTTTTTCTTGCTTTGACTGCTGACCGGTACCAGGGATCTCTTTACAGAGGGCAGACAGAGAGTGGAGTCTGCAGCCTCGTGCCTGTTCGCTTTATAAGGCTGTTGAGTTCTCACTGCAGACAGCAGGGAACGTACCACATTCGGTGCCTGATGCTGCAAAAGGGTTAAGTTCATCGGGGAAGGTGATGCAAGGGTTCAATATCACTAAAGCTTAGGGTTTTTGACCCATTTTGGCCACCCTTGCTTTTCTCCAAATGACACCATTATACCAACAGGAAGGGAAATGTGCCAAGACCCTTCAGGATTGATAGTCTGCAAGTCAAGGACAGTTGACTCCGGGATTTGGTTTTCCACTCTTGAACCATTTCAGCAGACGTTGGTGAAGCAGACATTACAGGCAGCCAATAAATAATCACAATCAGTTAAAATATGAAGTGTGCCCATGCTTAAAATGGAACCACTGAAGCAATATGTTAAGCTTTGGGGATGTTTTGTTTGGCATTTTTCCCCTCTCTTTTCCACATTTGCATTTGCTTTACCCAAGGGTAGGTTTCTCTGCCCCTTAGAGAAGTAGGCAGAGCAGCCAGTGGCTTCCACGGCAGCGATAACATCACATTGTAAAACTCAGGGTTTTCAAAATGTAATACCAATATATGCCCTTCGAGTGAATTACACTGTCAATTTTACATCAGGAATGTGCTGCATCATCAGTATCAAATGATGTGGTGTTCAACGTCTTTTGAATTGGATTATTTGGAAGGATACAATGTGGGTAATGTAACACTATCAAGGATTTCCCTGATTTAAGAATACTATAAGGGCAACAAAACCAGAGCTTTCATCGAGGCTCAGTGCTGTACTGTATCATCACCACTTACTAGAAATGTGCACTCTCCTGTCCTAAGCTTCAAACGCTTTATGGTGGAGTTTTACTTCACTATAGATACTAATCGTTCCTCCAGCAAGAAAATAGGGCTTTTCATCTAAGGAAATCCTGATCTCATGGGAAAGAAAAACTAAAAACTCTTCCTGGGAGGACAACTATTCAGTGGATAAGCCACCAGACTTGGGAGTTGGTGGATCTGATCTTCTAGTCTGCCCTCTGCCATTAACCCATGGGATGAAGGCAGTTTCTCCAGTCTGGCTACGACACGGATGATGCACTGGCATCTTTTTGCTGTAGTTTGTACAGTAAGAGATAAATGTTCGTGCCAGTTTTAATTTGAAGCAGATACACAGAGCACATCCATAGTAAACAGCTCTTGGTTTGTCAGATGTCGATGCTCTTGCCCCACCAAAAACCCATCTGAAAAGAGTCATATTAAAAACTGTTACAAAACTGCAAAACAGAGCCAACTTCTGATTTTAGCATCATCAGTTAGATCCGTATCAGCAACCCCATACCTTCCTCTCAGGGAGAAGATGACAGAAGGGAAAAAAAACCTCACAAAACTGAGAACAGAAAAACCTGTTTCTTAGGAAACCCACTGAGATGTCTCCTGCTAAGCTGCTTTCAGATGTTTTAAAGTGAAAATCTTTAACTGCGCAAATGACCTAGTCAAACCCTGTTCTTCAGCTAAGTTAACCAAACAGGACTGCAGCGTGCTATAACTGGGTTTACACTTTTTTGCCGAAAAAAGAATTCAGTTTTATATTCTTGCTTCAAGGAGAGTTCATCTTTATAGGTTGAGAGCAAAAAAAACTCATTTGCAATGCAGCAGGTGGTAGAAGACAGCAAAACGTATCTTCAGAGAGAGCAAGAATGTTCCAGGAACACAAAGGGATCCAAACATACATTCATTTTATCCTAACCTGGAATTCCTTGGCTTTAATCACTGTAGACAAAGATACTTTTCTTGTACTAGTTCCACTGGGAGTAAAGGGCTAAAGGAAAACCTGGTCCATTTAAAATAAATAAATGTGCTTTTTAAAGTATCACTAATAATTCATTTATGTTTTCATGTTATAAAATGTGAATAAATATTTTTCTTTTCCAAATAATTGACTCCCAAGCATTTTGTTTTCTGATTTTTTTCTCTCGAAGAATAGCTTACCAGAACAGATTTTCAGATACTCAGCATACTTTCTCTTACGTATTTTCCCAACAAGACTTTCTTCTAAAAAAGCGTCACTGCTCTTATTGTACACCATACATACACCGGAACCTGCAAACTCATTTAATTAAAAACCATTTAAGATTAAAATAAGAAATTCTGCTGAACACTGGCTGAGTATTGAAGAATTGTCTTTTCATGGTCATTTTGACGGGATTTACCACATAATGTGCAGCCTTTTAAAATGCTTCCAAAATGTTTTCATTTGTAGATCTTAAATAACCTTACAGTAAGATAAGTAAGAGTGTTCCAAAATGAGGTAAAGACAATTAAATATGAACATTTGATAGGCAAGTGCTACAATGCACAGTGCTACTAACAGAGTTAATATTGGCACGTTACTGGCACAGATTAGAAGTCCTGAAATACGGTCTTTCAGTTGCCAGCTCTAGTAATAAATTACAATATGTTCCTTTTAGCCTCCCAACAGTGACCACAGATATCATTCTAAATGACCCATTATGAAAAAAAAACCCCACCAAACTACAGCACACCGCCTTATCCATGGAAATGTCTCTTTTCTTTCTGCTAAAATCAGGAAGCAGTTGGGGTTTTTTACAGTTTTGGGGTTTTTTTCAGTTTTAAAAGAAAACCTTTCCAAGAAAGATTTTCCTGAATGTAATCTGATGAATCTGCCGTATAACAATAATGAATGTCACGGTGATCATGCCAGTCCACCCAGTGACTTGAGGTATAGCCAAAAATTCACATCCTAACCCATTTTTAAACTCTCTGAAGCTTAGAAAGCTAAGAAACTTGCTATCTTGAAATCTTTGCTATCAGTATTTTCCCTGTCCTTTCACTCCTTATCACAAACATTTAAGAGCTACTCGTGTGCATACTTCTGCTCTGAATTCCAGTTTGCTGACAAAGAAGATTACTTCTAAAATAGCTGTCGCATTCACCCCATCTAATTCATCGGAATCTCCCCTAATTTGACATGACGATAACCAGTCACTTCTAAATTTTCTACAGCAATCTGAAACAATAAGCACAGCAGAGAGCTCAAGTCATCAGCCTTAGCCCGCTGTGTGCGTCAGCAGGAGGCACCTTGGCTCACAGGGCCACTTTCTGAGCTGAGTTTTGAATAAGTGGGATGTAATTAGCAGGTGAAAAAAAGAAAAAAATATCTATAAGAAATGAGAAAGGCTAAGCAGAAAGGCTGGAATGTTCATTCGCAGCACGGACACACATGTACCATCCTCAACACAAGGTTTTCTGCAGAAGAACCAATTTTAGCTGTGTTCTCAGGCTATTGCACCCTCTCCTAAAGCCGCACCCTGCTGTGCAACAGCACTAGGTGTCTGTCACATGCTGTAACCAGTAGCACAGAAAATGACATCTGCAAGCCCATCGTGGTGGCCATAGCTCACCGCTACCCCAACTGGAACCAGGCTGGTGCCACCAGCCCCCCCACTCCAGCCAGCTGCCAGTCTCGCCGCAGCCACCCTTTGCCGTGCCGCCATACGCTGCCCTGGCACGGGGACAAGGCTCCAGGCCACCCTTGGATGGGTAGCATGTTCAGGCCACCTGCCAGCAGAGCCAGCCCCCCAGGTTGCTCTGTATCGAGTGACGAGATCAGACAGGGAACTGGGCCCCCCCCAAGTGCTGCGTCTGTGCCCCTGTAATTGAACACAGCACCACCAAGGGACCTGCACTTGTGCGGCAGTGTCTGGTCTGAGAGAAACAATTGTTTTGAATTAATTGCTGTGGCAGAGGCCTCCACCGAGGGAACCTGCCACGAGCTGCATGAGGGGGAGGCAGGAACGCTGCAGCCGTGCCCAGCCCTCCTGCCCTCGCACCTCTCCCGCCAGCTTCACCGACAGCAAACGCTGCCCTGTAACTCGGGTCTGCAATTCTGATGGAGCTTTTTGCAGTGTTTTATATTCGGTGAAAGAGATTCCTGTTTTGTTCTTAAAGAGCTTTTTGAAATAAAGCCCAAGTGCTTCATAATTATTTGAGTTGAGTGGTAATGTAGAAATCCATGGCCATGTACTCCGTTTGTCCACAGCACGACACTCACGCCCAACCTGCAACCCACAGACAAGCTTGAAGTGGCTATGGGTGGGCATAGGCACACATGAGCTTTTCCAGCCTCTCCAGACTTCCACTGGGCTGAGTGCTCTATTTATTTTTTTTTTACCCTGAATCTATGAAAATATCAGATCACTGAATACGTCCTTGCCACTGTGACACAAAAGTCAATGGCATCCGTGTTCAAGAAGTTACTGCTGCATGACAGACTGCTGTTAAAAGCTAGAAACAGTGCCCAACTGCACAATACTGATAAGGTTATCACAGAAATCTCAACCATTAATGTCAGAGGCTGGGGAAGGAGAAAATAATGTAAGAGGGAAGAGCCTCTTTTGCAACTTTGAAGAATTAAAATAACCCACAAGTATATACATGTCTACATGCATACAGAGATTGACTGCGAGACGTGAGTCCTCCGAGAGCTGGTGGCACCATCTCTGGACAAGGAGCCAAGAGAAGATGCTTCCCGGCAGCTGGGAGCTCGAGAAGAAAGAAGACATTCTCTCACAGAAAATCATCCATTTTGCCAGAGTACAAGGCAGGAGACTCCCATACCTCCTGCCTCCCTTCTCTGTGCTGCCACAATCTGAAACTAAGCTTTTAATTTGTTTTCACTTGTCTTTAGCACCAATTTTTTTTTCTAAATAATGCACGTAACACACGCACTTTTGAAGAAGGAATCTGACCCTGAAACAGACATGTTTTCAAGCCCTAGGGTCAAATTCTCAAAGTTAGTCCTGATATTGCTTCAAAAAGAATATTGTGTTAATCAACACAGGAGTGTTTCTGAAGATATTTTTATGAGTTTCTATCAATAATTTAAGTTTTATTATTATTGCTGTTGTTTGGTTTTCCTTGTTTCAATTACTCCGCATTGCGGTATGATGTTTTAAGCGCCTCAAGTTATGTTTGCCTAATGCTGAGGCTCAAAACAAAATAAACACATCAATTAAAAACATTGCAAATACCAAAATGACACACATTTTATTTTGGAAAAAAGCCTAAATACTAGAAACTTTCTTTATACCATATTACAGCCTCTACTCTACTTCCTGGGGCTCCGGAACATTTAAAAAATTTTTTTTGATACATATATTATTTTAGTTAAAAAGCTCTCAATGCGGTAAATGTTCATTTCCCTAACCTGCAAGAGAACAAAATACCCTCACCAGAACTGACAGACATCCCTCGCACAACGACTGATAAAGCAGGGCTTCTTTTTAAGTAGTTCTGTTCACCTTAGAGACACAAAACTTGATCCTTGTCCAACATAACAAACAACGAAGCACAAGCTTTCAAACCAATGGGCATACATATTTTGGTGGACAGGATATGAGCCGAAGCACTTTGCAGGACAGAGTACACAACAGAGCAATTAGATTCTCCAACAGTACACCATAAACACAGCCTTTTGCTGAAGTTGTTAGTTTGCACTGTGTGAAAGCAAAAAGGACAAAATAGTTTTTCTTTTTTCTGACCAAGTGATGTGCATCAAGAGCAACCCATGTTCACAAAAAAGTAGAATGGAGAGCACAGGTGGATTTGGGTCTCACCTGTGAGTGGGCTGAACAGCCTACAGAAGAAAAACATGGTGAAAGGGGCTTGTGGTTGCTGCCTGAGAATGGAAACAAGAGTACGAGCTCTAAAAAAATTCCTCACTGAACTTTCCTCCAAGATTAGGCTGGGCTTAGCTCCCCAGTGCTCGAGGTGTGGGACTGAGCCCCGGCAGCTTCTGCAGGCAGGTTTGAACAGCTGGGGCTGGTGCTCACACCTCATGTCCCTTGTCTAGGAGGTAAAGAGCCCAAGTGATAATACAGGAGGGTTGGTTGGTTTGATGGTATCTTCAACCTAGAGATTTTAACTTGTGCCTTTGCACTGAAGTTTTGTACAGCCACCTATGACACTAGAGGTTTAACAGGAGATTCCTCAAGGAGAAATCCTATGGCAGCTCCTTTCCACTCTCTCTTCAATGGGAGCCCTGTGATCTTTCTCCACCTTTATCCAGTTCCTCATCAGAGGACCCTGTACTGATCATATAAGATACTGAAATGTTGTATTAAAAAAAAAAAAAAAAAAATCTATAACAGAAAACATTTTAAAGAGATTAAATACTGTCAGTTAGTTTAAAGGAAATAGAAATAGAAAGATATATAGATAAGGTCATTACTTTGCCTTCCTTTCATATTAGTTTTTTCTAGACTTTTTCATTGGCATCTGGTCAGCCTGTCATGATACAGTCCAATTAAAATTCTTTATTATCACAGGTATCCTTCTGCTAGTGCCAACATTCCCACTGGAAAGGAGATTCTTCTGATAGCACTTCGATGTCCATTATCCAGTGTTTTAATTTCCTGACAAATTTATCATGTGTAATTCGCCATCTGAGGTGTTCAATCTCACAATAATAAAAGGCAGGGAGCTTGATGTTTTCCATACAATTTAATGTACAGACTTTATTATTATTATTATTTATGTAAACTTGTATTAAAACAGCAGATTCCTCTAATGTGTGCATGTCAGGGAATGAATGTATCTTTGTATTTGGTCATGTTCAGAAGACGTTATTTGTCCGTTTAACTATACAAATCTAAAAAAATATTTAATTATTATTTTGGTGCCAAACCAAAACTTCTGTCTAATCTCCAATGTAGTGCAGCAAGAAATTGAAAGAAAAGGCCTGGTTTTGTAGCTCAAGAGATACGCAAGTGTCATAGAAATAACATTTTCTCCATTTTACAGTGTGATAACAGAAGCAGGCAGAGATTAATAAAGTAGAATAAAAATAGATTAAAGCCAGTTATAAAGTCACACTACAAGTTTGTTGGAAAGCCAAAAACTTCATAACCAAAGTACAGTTCAGTACTTTCACCATGAAGCTCATTTGTCCTTTCATAAATGTCAAACAGTGTTAGAAAAAGCAGGCACCTTGCACAGTGCTTTTATTTCCTCCTGACAATCACCTATAGCCAAAATCCTAAATTCTATCCCAGTGAATATTTTACACAAGTTAAAGAATTTCCATTCTTCATAATTTCTTCAGAACTGGTACCTGAAGCTTGAAATATGTTTTTCTGGAGTTCTAACAGTGGGCAGCATTTCTGCTTTTCTTTTAACTGAGAAGGATCCATAGCATGTGGGATAATGCATTTTTTTAAACTGGATAGAGGTAAAAGACAATAACGAATCCAAAAGAATCTCTATGCACTGCTGGGATGGTGATTCACAAAGAAAGAAGATGAGAGTCAGTGACTACAGTTCTGGGTATTGTTCTTCTCTCAGCATGGTTAAGTTTAATTTGCAGGCTCTTTAGCAGCAAATTTCCAAAGTTACACAAACTATCTGTGCTCCAAGAGGATCTTCCCTTACAGCTTCTGAGCTGTTAAGTCTCCTTTAAAACAACAACAAAAAAAGCAGTATGCCTGAGATCAGCTCCAAAAAACCTGAAGCTGGATTTTGCACAGAAGCGTAGTGACACGTGCCTGCACGTACCTTTATACTAACAGCAAGAAACAGCTGCATCGTAAGTTTGTTCTAAATAATGTAATCTAAAGATGGCAGATCACGACATCCAGGCATTTTATTCACCATTAAAGATTTTAAAGCCTGATTTGTGAAACACATTTACTCTACAGCACTCTGCCTTCTCTTTAAAAGCTATTTTAAACTTCAGTGTCCATGATTGCAAGCAACATCAACATTCCTGTTACATAAACTACTAAACCTCAAGCACTCTTCTATTCCCAGGAAACATATGAAAGTTATATACATCTGTCTGAATAAAACACATTTAAACATCTTCAATTTCCCTTTTTGAGGAGCGCTTTCTCATTTGACCACGACAAATGTATAAATTCACAGCCACCTGTGATCCAGAGCAGATGCTTACAAGGGTTTGCATCCCCTCGGTCCATCTGCAGCTTGTATTTATATTGGGTGACTGAAATGAATCCACTACTTTATTTCACATGAGGTATCAAACATTACCAGCTTTTAACTGCTACTGATTTTTTTTTTTTTTTTTTTTTAATTAGAGGGTAAAGAATACATAAGCCCTTTAACAAACTTCTCTATCATTCTTCACTTTTCTATTCCCCAGTTATCCAGACCCTCAGCCTACAGACACATGAAGAATCTACATGCCTGGTAAAGCCCCACAGAACCATGTTTTCTTTCTTTTATGGAAAGAATTTTGCGAGCAAGGTGAAAAATGGTTTTATGCAGTATTTTCACTGATTTTCCATTATGATTTTATGATGCTTATAAATTTATAATTCTATACACAGCTTATTAAGGATGAAGGCCCATAGGAAATTCTTTTTATGAGCAACAATTTTTTTTTTCTGAGCCTTGACTGGAATGATTACGACAGATCCCAAGACATTTAATTCCTACATTGAAGCAGCTGAGACTGTCAGCAAACCCTTGTTTTGGACAGCATTCCGATGATAAAAAAGCATACTTCTGGAGGCACCTATCGCTGGGTGCTGACACAAAAATCCCATTGATTAATCCACGGATTTCCTTTTTTTAGCAGCCTGAAGCACAATCGCCCCTTGTGCTTCTCTTCTCCTGCTGCCCACAAGGCAAGGAACCTGCTTCCAGACCTTTGCAAGGCAGAAAGGTTGGTCTCGGACAGAAAACAAATCAAATCGAAAGACAGAACAACTATCTGTAGGTGTCTGCAGGCAGAGCCGGCCGGTGGAACCAGCGCTCTGAGGCAGGTGGGCAGGTACGCACCGCCTGACCCCCGCGCACCTTCTCACAGCAAAGAGCAAAAGCCAAGAAAGTGCCTGATGATACGTGTGGGGATAACAGGGGCAGAGAAAAGGGGCTTAACAAAGGGGAAAAGTGTATGAGGTGTAAACCGCAGAGAAGTCTCCATTATACCAAGAACCGTGTCAACAAGAAGAGCAACTTCCAGACCTCCCAGAAGATGCTGGAGGTAAAGGTGGCTGTAAGACAAGTTGGGAAGCGTTTTGAAGGGGGAAACAAACCCCTGCTGGTCAAGACATCTGTGGCAGAATCAAAAATTATGATGGGGAAGGAGAAAAAGTTGAAGGAAAAGTGGCATAAGTATTAAAAACATTTTAAAAAAAAAATACATCTTAAATAGCTAACTTTAGAATTTTAGAATTATCTTTTCCTTCCCACTGTTAAATCTTCCCCAAGCTCTCACTGAGAAACTTTGATCTTTTTTACTTCATTTGCAAGTACCTACATTCGCAGTACTTTCTTACCATTATTTTGTTTCTACCTTTCTGCTCCTATCTTCTACTATAATTTGTGCTTGCCAGCCAGCCATGAGAGAAATAAACACAAATGAAAGCCAAATAACAACATACCTTTCCTAATTTATTTCCTTCATTCAATTCACTGGATTCGTCTCCCTTTGCCTCTCCTTCATTCCCTACTAAAAATCACATATCCTTTCCCTTCCCCTGTATTTTTTCATCATTAGCTGCTACTTTAATTTTAATGCCTATTTCTTTTCCTTTTTTGATAGCCAGAGCCTGCCTCCTAATTTCTAGTTTGCTTTTGTTTAGAAGTAGGAGGAGAAGCAGCATAACCTAGACTCACATCATTGTGAATCGAGATAAGCTCTAGTGTGTCCAGAGGAGTTAACTCCAAATGGAGCACAATTCCGTTAGGTGCCCAAAAATTCTCCTTTTCGTTAACATCCACTGTAAGGACTACGTTATATGTTAAGTGCACTGAAGACAACTACACATGCATTGAGATGCAAGCAGGATGGCAACAGCTGAAACTGCTGACGTTCAGAGCTGACTTGTGAAACGTGGTAGAAAAAGAGAGGCAACAAAAGAAACGGCGCAATTCTCTCGTGACAGCCTCCCGACAGGCTTCCTCAGTTGCAGAGTCGTTTATAGAAAAATTATGTGCTAATTAGCATTTCACTTTTCTTCGACATTGTCAAAAATTTAAATATACCCAATATCTACATAATAATGAGAAACAGCTAATTCCTCCATTACAGGTAATTTTCCAGAGGATCACAGAAGTAATTTATTGCCTGCTGTGAAAAATATATGGTGGTGGTGACAGGTAGTTGCTTTCCCACCTTATTCATCTACACACAATTTTCATTCTACTTGTACTTTGGTGTTGCACATAATTCATATGGCACACACATCAGTCCCTAAGAATAAAATAATAGAATAAGGCCAGCTCGCTAGAGCTGCTCTGGGATTTCCCCAGTAGTGCAGCCAGTTCCCCCAGAGTAGGGGCCGCCCTCCCTCCCTTCTCCATGTGCCAGACTTCGCATCGGTGCCTAAACTGTGGGAGGAATTACAGGCAGGGAAAAGATTTTACATCAATAAAGCTGGCTTGAAACAATTTTTCCCCTTCCCAACAAAGGTTTTAGCCCCTCTGAACTTCCAGCTGCTAAAATATCATGTTATTAATTTCCTCTTTTGCCATTTTTGTAGACATAACAGGTAGCAGGACAGAAAAGAAACATGAAGGCATAACCGTGATGTCCTTATTCTACTACTACACACAGTTATATTTTCTTCCGTCCTGGTCCTTCTTAAAACTGCTTGCATTAGGCAAAATCTGCATGCGGGGTGGGATAGAAAGTGCCCTCCTGCCTGCAGAAAGCTTTACTAAAACTCAGCTTGAGGGTCAGGTGGGGGGGCATGGGGAAAAACTATAGGGCGATTATGCAGGAATGAATTTATTTTTCTTAGAGAGGACTTTCATTTTTAATGTCAAGAAATCTAACTTCTCTTCTTTTTATCTCTTTAATATTTTTTTCAGTTATAATACATGGGCTGTGTTGAATTAAATTTCACATCGCATTGAATTCCCGATTCTCACAAACTCCTTTTATGGGGCCATACTACTTGTTAGATGATCTGTGAACACCCTATATTAAGCACATCACATACCACCACATGTAACTACTCCTACGTTTATACACTCCTAAAATTACATTTGGCCCTTTGAAGGCAACCGCGAGGCTGATGTGGCCCCCACTAAAAATGAGTTTGACACTGTATGCCCAAGTCTCCCACAAACTTCTGAAAATCCTCACAAATGAGTCTAAAGCTCAGCTATAACTTAAATAAATAAACCGAGATACATATATAGATATATATATATGTTGCTGTATAGATAGGTGGGAAGTGAATCAAGGTTGTTTAGAAATAATAAGCAAAGACAAAATAATTTAGCAGAATGTCTTATAGCTCCACCGGGAGCTGCCCAGGGACAAAAAGCACTTAGTACTGGCATGAGGCAGAGACAAAAGAAAATGTTTCTATTTAGCACTGGTATCCTTCACCTGGATAAGATGGCAAAAAAGTGCAAATAAAAAAAGACATCAGAATAACAAATAACTGTAGAGAGTCACTCCGGACCTATTCTGAAACAGCAGAATACACTTTAAAAAGCAGTAAAACCAATAAAAATCCAGTCATCTTGAAAAAGGAGAGTCTTCTCTGCAATAAAGGCAGTCAATAAAGAAGCGCTCTCATTTAAACATCAAATGCACATTGTTTTGCAACACCTGTTATTCAGCTATAATAGCTTTCTTAACCTGTCAAATTGTTTAAGCTGAAGAAAAGAAATGGGCCTCCAGCTGTGCACTTCGGTGGAGAAAGCCTGCGCGAAGCGATATTAGTTTAATGAAATGTGTACAGATTGTAATTGTGGTAATAAGAGGGCAATTCCCTGAGGGGCAGTAGGAAGGCGGTGAGTGCAGTCAAGCAGAAAACAGAAGCTGCAGACTGGAGAGAGACTGGGATCCTACATATGGACCCTCGCTCTCCAACCTGCTCGCCGACCGTGCAGCCCCACCACGTCTCCTCCCTGGGAAGCCCCCGGGCCACCCCGGGCCCCATCGTCACCCGTCGCCCACAAGTGCTTCCCAGAGAAGAGATCCGAGACAGTCTGGCTCACAGGAGCGGAGCCTGCCGGTGTCTGTAAGACAGGCTTGGGAATACGTGTGGATCTGGAGAAGCAGAGCAGAAGGAAAACACAGCGCTGGAGGACACTGAGGTGTCTTCCACTGCTCTGCTCCGTTAAGCCTGACGTTTTGCAGCACGCAGTAAGCTACAAGGTACGTTTTCCCAGGAAAATATGATGTTTGAGTCTTGGAAAAATGAGAAACAGCACTTAGGGAGGAGATGAGAAAACAGCAACATCAGACAACTTATGGGCTTTTCCCTCAGTTTCTTAAAAGAAGAAAGAACACTTGCTTTAGCTTCCTTGACCATGCAAGCACAACAAACCCAGTTGTACCAGGCAGATTCCTACATGAAACATGCCAACGCTCAAGTGCATCCCAGGGTTAGCCTAAGAGAAAACGTCAAAACCAGCAACACTCATCACAGCAAGTACTGTTCGCAAGAGCTTCTTAGCTCTTGAGCTATGAAGTCTTTATCAGCTGAGCCTGCTGTAGTAATTTGACAAGGTAATTCAATAAATCCATCCCCATGGTAGTTTAATCGGCCTAGTGGGTGTCACAGAGATGCACTGGCTTCCAAGAGTATTTTGGTAAGGAAATACCTCCCTGTCTCTGCAGCCTGTGAATAACTCAGCAGACAGCAACAGCTGAAGCAGAGAGGCAGAAGCAAAGACTGACTTTCTTGTCATAAATGTGGAGGTATTTGGGAAAAATGGGGGAAAAAAAGACAGCTCAACTCCTTCCAAAACACAGATATAAACTGTTAACTAGAGAAGACTGAATTATGGGACAAAGGAGGTGAATTTTGGTAGAAATCTCTGGGATTCAGGCTATTGCAGCTTTCTCACCAGCTCAGCGCTTCATGTGCACAGGGAAAAGGATAAAGGATCTAGGAAAGCTGCTGCAGGACTGAAAGATATAGGTGTGGAACGACAGAAGGAGGATGATCGAGAGGCCAGAAGGGTCTGAAGAGGCATCAGGGCAGAGGCGGAAGGAGACTGAAGACAGACTTTCTAGACCACAGACTGCTCCTGGCTATACCATGAGCTTGTCAGTACATCTGTACAAAAGCAGAAACAAATGAATAAAATGATATTTCATGGAACTCTAGAGTGACTTTCGCTCTGGGGAACAGCACCAGATAACCTCCAGAGGGCCCTTCCTAACTAAATTATTCCAACTTTCTATATAAATACTGAGCAAGGGGAAGGAGCAGAGTTGGGAGACAGAAAAAGACAACAATATATCAAGGAATAACGAAATGGTCATAAAAAAGGAAGAACTAATTACAAGAAGGTTAAAAAAAAAAACCAAAAACAAGTATGAGAGAAAAGGGGAAGAAAAATTTAAGACATTTTAGACAAAAAACACCTATGAGCACGAAAACCAAAATAATGGCCCAGAAAAGCAACAAAACAAAGGAAGAGGCAGAAAAATGGCAAGTATTTTATGGACACAAATGAAGGAGCTGAAATGAGGAAAAGGAGAAATAGATGTTATGTTAAAGAAAAGTCCAAGTTAAAACGCTGTGTTTGGAGTTGGGGGTGGGGGAATTTTCAGCAAGGGTCATGATTCAGGAAAAGAAAAATAACAATTCACCCGCTTTCTCCAACAGTAACAGGTACTATGCTGCCTGCCCTTTCTCAAAATTGTCTTATTTACCAGCGATATACTAGGAAAAAATCCACACCTTTATTAGATGATTTGCAGAATAATGTTTTTTCAACATGGGCAACTTGCCAACGAGCACTGTGTTGCTGTCAATCAGAAAAGGCAGCTAAAAAATGTAGTTTGGAAAGCAACCACTCGTCTGAAAAGGTGAAACTCAGATGAGTGGGGAAACTCATCCTGCCTAACACTGCTCAGAGCACTACTGACACCCTTTCCTAGAAAATGCATCTGGGACACACCCTAGGAAAAGTGCTTCCTGCAGGTGAGCAAAAAATACATTGCAGACAGCAAGGGAGTCTCAGCTATCTATTTTAGATACAATTGGAAGGTTAACAAGGACTATCATTGTTTCAGACCTCTGCTTTTCCAGCTCTGCAATACATACTTCTGCTCCTTTTACACAGGAACAAGCTGGAGCTGCCTGTTGCTATTGTAGTGACGTTAACAAGCTGCGAAACCCCGACAGCACCTGAGGGAAGCTTGTGAGCTTTTAATTCATTTCCCTGATTGTAAGGAATAGCTCCCAACATGATGGCTATAATTAGTTAGGACAATGTTGAGAGCACGGCGACAAGGTTCATCAGACTCAGAGCAACTACAGTTGCCCACGGATAAATCTATACCACTGATACAGATGTCACAGATATCCCTCTACACGCCTTCAAAACTTCTTCAACTATAGCAACTCTTGATCCAGGCTAACTTGGGTGACACAGCTAGTAAAACATGTGGTGTGAAAGGGACTGGAGAGGCAGGCAGGGATATAAGGCAGTGCTCTGCTTCTCCATCCCTCGTCTCTTTTAATGATGGTTGAAAGAATTGCTCAGACTATTCCAGCTGAGGCCATGGTTGCGATGTGACACCATCACCTCTCATCAGTCACATCTCCTGAGCCAGGATGTCACAGAGGACAACATGACTGATGCAACCTGACACACCATGTCACTGTGCCAGGTCTGCCAGCTGGGAAACTGAGGGGGAAAGGGAAAAAAAAAAAAATAAAAAAAAAAAAAAAAAAAAAAAAAAAACACAAAAAAAAAAAAAAAAACAACAAAAAAAACACAAAAAAAAAACCAAAACAAAAAAAAAAAAAATAAAAATAAAAAAACCCAACCAAACAAAAAACCACCACAACACCAACACCAAAAAAAACCCAAAACAAAACAAAACAACAACAACAAAAAAACTCACAACCAGCAATGTTTTGGGGGCTGGGGGGTGTTTTTAAGAAAGGTTGTTTTGCCTGCAAAAGCAGAAAATAAATATTACAGAGCAGGAAAACAAACAAACCAACCCAAAACTAAACTGGGGGCAAATCAGTGACCAAATAGTCTACTAAAGCTTTATTAGAGGCTTAGGCAGACCTTCTGTAGTGAAGGGAGAGACACAGCAAGGCAGACAGTCTCTGTGCAGTTTTAGAAATCTACTTTTCTCTCTTTTGCTCCTGCTGAAAAACTGTGCAAGCAGACAGCTTTTCCTGAAAGGGGAGATTCACATCCCTAAGGACTGGTCTAAGACATGAGCATCAGATTTATTCTTGTTTTCTGAAGTGAGAAAGCAGATAAAGTAACATTTGTTTATCTTTCCCTTGAAAATAGTAAAACAATGTTAATTCGAGACTGCATAATTATTAAAATAAGTATACACTCATACATTTCTGCAATAGATACATTAATATTGGCTATGGGAGCTGAGAGACATTCGGGATGCAGCTCTCCCACTGTTGGAGACAACCCTGCTACTCTTCACTGCAAGCTGGTGAAGCAGATACACAAAGCACGAGGACCTACCTTGGAAAAAGTCTCCTCCTGCAGTCAGACGCTGTGACTAAAGATCTAACGAGTTTCAGTTAATGGATCTGAGCCAAGGCCACTTCTGCCACAAGTGCATGATTTGCCTCAGTCGTGATTTAACAAACCTGACATGGCCGTGTAGACGAATTTTGCAAAATAGGCACAAGTACTTCGAGTTAACAGTGACAAGTCAATTCAGAATAACTTACTACTTTTATTTTCTTCTTCATTTTTCCTGCTGTCCCATAACCCATATAGCAACTACTCGAGACCCTTATGTAAAAAGTTGCAGCACTGCACAAACATACAATTGAAAAAAATAAAATAGTGCAATAATCACATCAGTTTCAACTCCAACTTTAGCTATGTTTTTCATATTGACCCAGATTTTACTAAATTCAGTCCCTGTTCTTGAACAAGCAGCTTTTTGCCACAGAAAATGCTGTTGCTGGGATGCCAGGGTAACTGCAGATACAATGCAGTACCCACACTTGGAATTTAACAAGCGTTGTGCCTGCCACTAATGACCAATACAAAAAGTTCTAGCTAAGTAAGATGGCCCTGAAATTCTGGCACATTAGACACTGTAGTTTTTGTTGCTATTTTTGTAGCTAAACACAAATTGAATTTGCAAGAAACACTGTTTGAGTTTGATTACCTATTCTGCAAATTCCTATAATATCAGGTACCAGTCTTAACAACGGAGGGTTTCCTGATTTTCTAGTGTCTTAATTACCAATATTATTTTTTTTTAATACCAAAATAGGGGAAAGTTAAATGTTTGTTTCCACAAAAACTATGTCTCTCTTCCCTTTTCCTCCCTCGATAGTGCTGACACACGCAGTCAGCCTGAGCTGGCCTGAGCCGTCCTGAGCCGGCGGCCCCGTCCTGGCAGGCAGGCATCACTAACTAGTCCTTCCCACTTCTCACTTGGCTTCAGGCAGTTTAGCTGATGATGCAAATCATCGAGTGAGAGGTTTTATAGTGACATCTGCCCATCACTGAGTCTGACTATTTGTGTCTGTCTTCCAGGGCAATTTTTCCTCTCCCTAAATGTCAGTTTGTTTAACCATAGTCCAGTCACAGCTTCCGACTACATACCATAGTAGCATTTCCAGTAGAAAACAAGAGAAAATCCATTAAACACAAAAACATTTAACTCTGGATTAGCCTCAGGCTGCACCATCCTCAGGGACTGACCCAAGCTCATTGCTGATATCAACAAATTCTTTTTATTGCCTTGTTGCTCTTTTGCTTTAATTGATTTTGTTGTTAATATCACCACAACTGTAATTTGCAGACGACCCACAGCCAGCCAGGGTGGGCTAGAGAGCCCACTATCTCACTTGTGATGCAGCTCACTCCTCTTCACTAACAGATTCCTGTCCAGAAGACATTAATGAACTAACTTCAAAAACAAGGTCTTGATTCCATTTTGTGGAACTTACCCAGCTCTCCATCTAGGTAGACAAAAAACCTATTTTATCAGCTTTACTTCCTACCAAAAGTCACTTACATGCATTGTTACATTCATACCTGAGTGATCACAGGTGGCCACAGCTTTCACTCAGGAGCTGAACAACATGATGAAGCTACAAATATTCAGTTGAATTTTCAAATAAGTACAAATGCAAGTTTATACATTCAGCTTCAGCCCTACATTCATTTAAAGTTATTTTATGGTAACTATTTTTTCAAACAAATCCATTAATAAGATCAATTACCAAAACTCATTATGTAACTGTGACATTATAAAATAATTTAAAAATCGTATTTACAAGCTATCGGTAACCAAAATTTGCAATTTGAAGAAAAAACATACCCAGTCAGAATAGAATGAACTAACAATACCAAATATTCACAGTGATTCTCTCTGAGTAAATGCAGCAGAAATGGTCAATACGCAGAGACAAAAGGAAAAACCTTGCTCGTGTATATAAAGCCCAAATATCACCACTTCTCCTGGTCTGCTGGAACGTACCAAAAATACATGACAGAGAATAGAGGCAGTTTGCTTAAAAGAAACTGAAATTCAGCTCAGGTTCCAATGTCCAGATATCAGGTCCATCGAGACCTTATATATCATCTTATTCCTTTATCTTTCCCACCGCCTTGGAAGAGACTGAAGCCAGCAGCCTGGATATGAAATGCTGCCTCTACACAGCCACGCAGATTTGTGTTTCAGATTTATTTTCCCCTCTTTCTTTTCTGCTTATGCCTCTCTTATTTTTAATTTCCTCCTTTGTAAAAACCTACACTTTATCTCAAGCTTCCAGCCAGCCAGATAGTTTTTTCTGTCTTTCTGTGTATTTAGCACTGGACTGAAATGAAAATTAATAATCCATTTGAAAAAAGTGCATATACCTGTATGTACTACTGAGGCCGGGAGATCCTAATGAGAGAGTGGTCTATGGGCATTATGCAATTATAAAACTATTCTCCTCAAGTAGCGCTACTGGATTTTAGCCTAACTATTTAGAAGACCCATGAAGCTCAAGCCACAGTGCAGAACCACTACTGAGGGCACAACAAGGAGCGAAGCCCTAGAGGGAGTGCTGACTGCCAGTGTACCTGCCTCTTTAGCTTCGCTCTCATTAATCCACCCTCTCTTCTTTCATTCCATTATTTTTGTCGCTTCCCAGACTTTGCTTTTTTCCTTCTGGAACTTGGCTAAGTCTTCCTTCCCTCGTGCTACTTTTTTTTTTTTTTTAAAATGTTCTCTCTCTTATCCCAACAAATGCTCCGTAGCAGACAGATTCATTCATCTCTAGCACCTTATCTGCTGGAGCATATGCTTCTTTTCTTTGAGGTCAGATTAACTCTTCCTTATAAATGGTACAAAGAAGAAATATGTGTTGGCAGCAAGTTCTGCTACTCTTAGCCATCATTTCTGTCCACTGCATTAAGCCAACTTAACATGCTTAAACATGCCTTTTGTCAACAGGAACAAAAGCAAAAAGGAGTTGAACTTTAGTTAATAAATCACTTTCTGGAGGCAGAAACTGAGAAATATGATGCCAAGCAGTTACTGCATGTTATTCTTACAGAAAGGAAAAATGAAGAGAAGTTTAACCAGCTTTCTGTGATTCTAAAAGGCGCTTTTTACGTATGTGTATACCCATTGAACTAGTTAAAAAAAGAGATCACACTGAAGTCCAGTATGTCCCTTTAGACATGGATTTCACCCATCCCCAGTTTATCCTATTTCCTAATTAGAGAACCAATTCACTGGTGTTTAAATTTGAAACATAAGTTTCTATCCCATGAGGCAAACTTCTGCAACTTTTATGTATATATACATATGTGTGTGTGTACGTTAAAATAATATACAAAACAATATAGAATATAAAACTCTGGAATCACATAAGAGGGAACCACAGCATTTTCTGTTAGCTCACAGCTTTTCCTGTCCACAGCAAAGACCCAACAACCACAATAACCAAGAAGCAGTTAAAAAGAAGTCAAGCTATTCTATAAGTTACTATTTTAAAACCAGACAAATCATTATTTTAGTGGCTGGGATGGCCCAAATTTAAGTGAAAAGCAAGTGAAAACCATAAAAGCTGACTGAGCACCATATTATCATCTGTTGTTAATCTGCACTGGTTATCTAAGAAGACTTGGAGAGAGAATAAACATTTCACTGTTCTCATGTCCGAAAGCTGCACTAGGACCAGTGTAACCAGCAAGCCACGTGCTTAGAATAAAGGTCATTTATTGAGATCGCAGACTTTGGGTTTTTCCCACCCTTTCTCTACAGAGGAGCCGGGTTTAGACCAGACAGCGCAACATTTATTGGTATGTTTTTTGTAGGCAGTTGTCTCACTAGCACAGAGCACTAACACAGCATGTTCTCCTCAGGTCCCCCCATACCACGGGGTGCATGAAGATGAGGATGAAGCTGTCCCAAGCCTTTGTATCTGCCAGCTACTGCAGTTCTGGCTGCAGAGAGCCAATGGCAAAACCAACCCAGTGTGCCAGCGTTGGGCAGAGGGGAAAGCACTGGGCACAGCCATTGCAGACTGGTGTGTTTGTAAGTGCGGTTGCATTCAAGAAACAGCTGTACACCTGGGGAGACCCAGGGCTCTGAATTCAAGCCTGATCCCCACAGCTACTGTCAGCAAAAGGGAAGCAGGGGGGGAAGAGTAGGGAATCTCAAACATACCCCTTCCAGAAAGCACAGGCATGGGTTGGAATAAGAAGGATTGCTTTCCCCTCGAGCCACAGTCAAGCGATCAATGTCAGTATATCACCATCGTGTCACAACTCCTATGATTCAGAGTCTCTTAACAGAGCTCCAAGAGGCATTCACAGAAAACTTATGTCTCCCCTAAAGACCGATGGACTGCAATGAGTTTGTTGGTCTCTTCTGCTCAGGCAGATTTTGGCTTTCCGCAGAGTGCACATGGGAAGCACACCAGAGACCCACAAGCAGAAGCACAGGATAAGTTAAGTCAACAACCAGGCAGCTCAGAGCAAGGGCTTGCAGTAGCATTTCTCCCAAATACTTTTAGTGTTAGCGTATAGCGGATCATTTCTGCTGGGAAGACATGCATTTTGCAGCTGATGCCATTCCGTAAACATCCCTATCAGCTGCAAATGGAAGAGGCAGTGGGGATTTTGGTGCCTCTTGCCTGTCCATTCTCTATGGAATAATTATTTTTAAAGTGTAATCTCTCTTTTAAAGCAGCGTGTGCTGTCCCTCATCCTATTCAGCTAATGTATGCACACTTGCAGAGAAGGAACTTGTTCCTTTGATAGTACAGATAAGGGAATATTTCAAGATTTTTTAAAGAATGAGCCCTTATCATAACAATAATGATGTTAATCGTAATTATACTGTACTTTTCACTCAAAACAGATTTTTTTAAAACTGAAAAATCTTGGAATCATCATTAAGAGATTCACCAAATTTTGATTTGCTCCATATCTGAGAGAGAGACATACGTGACTATACAATTTATTCCAAGAAAAGGAAAAAAAAAAAAAAAGGTTCAAAGATTAATAGTTTCCTTTGGGTCTATTTAGCAATCTTCTTTAGAAACCTCAAAGGAAATTCCAAATTTAGAACAATTACAGAATACTGGATGGTGTGATGCGGAGAAAAAAAAACCTGTCTCAGTTTTCTATATCAAGCCAAACAAGATGTTCTTATTCACTGTACAATAGCTACTATACAATATGATCATGTAGAAAACCTCTTAACCATTGTGACACTGTTTATTCCCAGTGTTATATGTTTTATATTAAAACAGATGGTTAGTATCTATTTCTAGTTTCAAGGACCTTCTTAGTCAACCATTTTCAAGTCCGATTAGCAATTACAGTGTGTTTTATTTATTTATTTATTTATAATGAACAGTATTAATCTGATTCCTCTGGTATATAAATCATCATCAACATGGCGCATCTTCCTAGGATGGCACTCTTCTCTGAGTGTTAATCAGGAAATGCACCAAACAACTAAATGATTTTTGATCATTTCATTCACCAAAAATACCCAAAACAAAATACTAAAAAAAGTACATTCATAGTAACATCCATGCCAAGTAGTTCATTTTTTTGAAGAAATTGGTAAGGCATGGAGTTGATCCATTTGCATTAATTCTCTAAATATAGCTAAGTAGATAAGGCACATCTTGATATAGTTGGTTTCCTATGGTAATCTGTGATACACTATAATCAAAGTAGTATTTTCCTTGCCACATGTAAGAAGAGACACTGCTGGATGTTGTACAACTAAAACCAGGCACAACCTTCCACACCAGGTTACCAAACTGTTTAAAAAGATGAAATGCAGTGGAAAGCACCAAACCAGAGTTCAAAGCACTTTTTCCCTCCGTTTTTAATGCAGCTATTAACAGCGACTCTCAAAAGCTGATGAGTAAGACTCCAATCACAAGAATGTGTGATTAAACTGATTGTGGAAGTAGCCTGTTTATCTCAAATCACACTTTTTTTCCTCGCTTTACAGCAGCTCCAACATAATTTCCAACACCAGATTTGAAATGCTGTCTTTACCAATCACACCAATGTATCTCTAAACTTAATCCCACTTTCTGCACCAGTATAAAAACAGATGGTCACACCTCATTTAATTTAGCACCTCTTTTTTTCTTTCATTCAGATGACCCTCTGTGAATCATATCAGTTAAGCTAAATCACAGTATTTAAACTGCTTTGGAGCCATAAAAAACACTCCCTGGGGTTTTCTGTGGCACTGACCTTTACCAGACATCATAATTCTAATTTATATACCTGACCACAAACTCTCATCTCATCCCCATAAAACCTAATTGGGAAAGGATTACAATCTCTGGACAGGCTCAAGACTTCCAGCAAATTAGAACAAATGCTGTGCAACCAGTATGCTTTCGAAACAATGCTGTATCAGATTTCTATTCTCTACTGCTCACTGCTACCATTATGGAAACATCCAACAGTCATAAAATAGAAATGTAAAGAATTCTGTTGAATTTAAAGTGTAAAATTTTGAAGGTTAAAAAAAAAAAAAGTCAGTCTCTTGATTGGGAGACAATACTTAGATGCTGGAAACACCTTTGAAGTACCAGGCACTCAAATTCTTCCAATGAAATTACACAGAAATTTCCCATAGGGATCTGGAGAAAGGCAACTTGATCTGCAGTTGAGATTGCAAAAGCCAAAAGCTCTCTGTCTCAGACGGAAGTGTGCCAGCTCACTAAAATGATGGGTGAAACCACTCCACTCCTAAATGCTAATCCAGCATACAGAATTGGAAGACATCACAGCTACATTTTGGTACGAACCATCAAACTAACCCAGAGACAGCAGAATGTAAACAAAACAACATTTCCTTTGACTACAAAATTCTTTATCATTTTTTTAATTCCAGCTTTTTTCCCTAATAATGATTTTTTAAAACATCATGTTGATTTAGTCGAGATTCTCTTGCATTTTGTAAAATTGATGCATTATGTCACTGCAAGACAAGCATCAGAAAAACAAAATAGATATCAAATCACTATGAGTCAAAAAAATAAATATCTTGATGGACCAGTTAAAGAGAAGGGGAAAAAAACCCTAGATTCTTAAGAGTTTCAGCAAGGTCCCATAGCCATTGCTTGCCTTTGAAACACCAGAAATTTTTCCAAGAAATTTCTAAGACATTTTCCATTATTTTTTGATAATAAAGGAAATTATCTCAAAAGTCAATTAGAAAGAAGATTGTTATCCCAGATTGGATCAGGTCTTCTGAAGCTTTACACATAACTAAAACACTTCACCCAAAACTTTATTGTAGAGTTCTGTACAGCATTTGATCAAATGCAAGCATCAGATGTGTATTACCAGAGGTAAATAGAGAATAGAAAAACTTTTTTTGTGCAAGATGTATTTTTGAATCAATACATAAACAGTTGCTTAAAATATTTCACTCGTGATAGACCTTTTGAAGATAGAGACAATTCCTAGACAAAAAATAGCCATTGTAGACTTAATATTTGCAATGAAAGCATGTACAGTATTTCAAAGCCTACAGCAAATAATTTCCCTCTTGAGCACTCAACTGTCTCTAAAATAATAGCAAGGAAGAAGTAAATAAGACAAACACAGAGTTGCTACATAAAAAAATTTAAAAAAAAAGAAAAAAAGAATTCTGTCATAAAGATGGGAAAATACCTTGCTGTGCCAGTGTAACATACATGAGAAATCCTACGTAGATTCAGAAGACTTGCATCAGAGATGAATTTGCCACTCAGCTTTTGAAATTCAGTTTGCTTAGGAGCAGAGTTCACTTTGTGTTGCTACAGCTGTAACAGAGTTTTCATTTACATTTTTAGTGCATTTTATTGCAATTCAATTTGGACTTGAGGCAAGATCTTCCATGTGGTGAAAAATCCAGGGCTGACTCTGAAGGGGTCATACAAATTAAAATGGCACAAATGTGGTTTGGTTTTTTCTGTCCACAACCTTTGTTTTGAAACACATGGACTTATGTAAAGCAGTGTCGTTCACATAGAGTATTGGTAAAATACGCTTTTCTCATCAGAAAATAGATTTGTGCCTGCCAGATGTGCTCTAAAGGTGTTCTATGTGTACAAGCTGAGGCAGCAGATCGAAAAACCTGTGCTGGTCTCAACAAGGCTGCAGCAAACTCTGCTATGTTCTCTAAAAATTAGTCAGTACACAAAGGGACAATAATTGTGATATTTATGCACTGAATATTCTCCTGCATCCTGAGGGTCACACCTACCCAATGGTGCCACTAATCACCTACAGCACCTATTCAACACAATGCAGCAGCGTCACAGAAGACCAAGAGATCATTCTCAGAGAGCAAGTATTAGTTTATATATGCTACACTCAGTGGTTATTTTTCCCCACAGAGGATTTTTTCCATATGAGGAGGGGAGTTTTTTCTGAAACGAAGGAAAGCAAGAATTTGGCAAAATCAGCATTGATGAGCAAAAGAGGATGTCAGGATATACAGTGATGTCCTTGTATATTATCTCAGCTTTTATCTTCATAGTCCTATTGGTGATGCACAAAGCCCCCTCCTAAAAATACCGTTTTAGAAGAACAGCAAGTCTTTTTTGCGCTGTGGTAGCCACCTCAGTAACTAGGAAAGGAGAGATGCAGGTGAGAGGGTAATGCTGTGCCAGCTTTCAGAAATCAAACTGACACTGGTTATCTAATCAAACAAAGCCAGAGGAGCAGCTCAGGGCTCCTAAAATTTTAACCTAGGGAACACAAAGCTGACATTATAAATGCCATCTCAAGGTCACTAATTACGGCCCACTAGTGAGAGACCATGGCAGGAAGAGCCACCTCTGATTCCCGCCCACGAGCAGCAGTTATGGTCAGGACTGCCACAGGGGCCTACAAGAGCAGGGGGACAAGAGTTGCACACTCCAGTTCTCCTGAGGCTGATCCACTTACAGCATAGCCTTTCCTCATCATCTAGATCCACGTACTGGTATTCCCAAATCCCATTGTTTCCCCAAATCATACATCTTACCTAGGAGAAAAGGGGACAAACGAGGCTCTGCACATAAACAATGTTTAGGTCTGAAGGGAAATCACCCAGCGCAGGTGTTCAGGGAACTCTGCTAATCTAAATTATTATCCAGATACGCTGACAAAAACTCACAAAAATCTGAGTTGCTGAAAGTCTATAGCCAAACACACTTCTGCATCTAATTACTTAACCCTGATAAGCCAGCATATTTCTGGAGATGTCCCTCAGTTGCACAAGGACACAAGCGACTCAACACATACGTTCAGAAATCCAGAAGCTCCTACTTAGATAGGAAGTCATGGGACAATTTTAGCAGCTGTGGCAACAAAATTACAACTATTAACCACAGACATATTGAAAGTCCAGTTTATGATAAATGGTCTAATAAGTATACTTTAAAGTTACACTGTTTTAGCATTTGTGATGCCTTTGGGCTTGCCCTTTAAATCTTGTTTCTCTTATTAGTGATGCAACTTTGTAATGTTGTTGAAGTAAAACTTATGTGATAACATTTATATGCCTAAGCACCTGAACAACAGCAGAATTTCACCGCCAGAAATGTAATGCTAGCACACCTGCAAAAAATCATGACTATGTTCATTGAAAATTTGTACTATTTATAGCTATGCGTGAAGTTCACCCCGTTAGCCAGAAACAAAAGCCGTAGAGAATGAGAGCATTTTACAAAGTAGCACCACTCAGAGCAACTCCAATCTGAAAGGACACACAAGAGCACAATGTATGCTTACACTCCTTGAAAATCCCACATAAATTTGAAACAGTGCAGAAATCTCACTAGCTGCAGGATTCATCGTGCAACACTTGCAGGCTCCTCAGAGGGTGTGCAGTGCACACACAGCCCTGCATTATGTGTCCCAGTCAAGCAAGACAACTGCTCACTCTGTGTTACTCACCAAGCCAGCCCCTTCAGCTGTGAAACCCAACCTTCTGGGGATGCTCAGCCTGGATGGGCTCAGTTCCTTCATCTTCCCAGGTATCCTGAGGAAACTGCCTGCCCAGGTGACACAGATCACCACCCCTGCACCACTGCCTGTCATCACAAGCTTGTTTCTACAGCTCCAAGTTTCTAAATTTTCATTTGTAAATTTAGGTATCCATTTAACATTTTAAAAATTCAGCTGCTCCTGATTCAAACCAACAAGCCAAAGGTGCGCTCTCCTGTACTGTTCTCCTGAGCCATTCGCCCTCTGTGATTTTGAAAATTCATGCATAGGCTGACGTAAATAATTTTTCCTGAAATGTGATGTTCCCAAAGGGCTAATGAGAAGCTGTTAATGTTTAATTTTGCTTGTAAAGCACGGGTGAATAGGTGTACTTTAAAGCATAAAATGAAATATCAGAGGCAAAGTATTTCTTAGTTTTTATCATAAGTTTTACAAGACTTAAAAGATTTAGAAGATTTCAGCTCCACATTAGCGGGTATCTTTGTCACACTCCCTGAAGAGTTGGTAACATTTAACCAGGCTCTAGGAGTAACCTTTAAGATGCTGCTTACAAAGGCACCACAAGGGATTCTTCAAGATACAGAAGCTGCAAACTTTTCGTTGCTGATGGAGGCGGGGGAAGGAGAGGGAGAACAGAGAATGCAAAACATACTGTTCTTTATTTGTAGTGTATTATCTGCAAAAGGCTAGTTAATCTGCACCAAGATATACTGTAGCTAAACATTTCAATTATGTCTCTTAGGTACATCTCTCCAGGCTCTTAGAACACAATATTAAAAACAAAGCAAAAAGCACCACCTTTAGAAACAGGGATAATCATTAACTGAAGCTAGGCAGACGAGGCAAAGATTTTCCCCAAAGAACTTTCAGCCTAGCAAGAAACATAGGAAGTTATAGAGAAGAAACATCTGTCTCTGCAAATCAGATGTAGACAGGGAGGAAAGATCCATCAATCAACTTTCATACAGGGTGTAAGTCTGTTTGTTATTGCGTTTTAGTGGTTGAACCACTACTAGATATTCCAGCCATTTTACCGAACATCACATGAAAAAAATCTGCCCCTATAAATGTAATTTTAAGGGCTAACTTTCATCTGGAAAGTGTATGTTTTCCCAAATGAAAAAGTTTGGTTGCTGATGAGGATTACTATAAATAAAAGCTATTAACTTACCCCTCAGGTCTGGTGGTGGATGTGACACTACCATATCACAGTTTACATGGTCAGCATGCCTTACTTTTGAGTAGGCTATTTTAAAGGGAATAAAAAGTTAAGCCTTTATCAGTCCACAGGAAAAAAAAAATGCAGGTGTTTGCATATCATAAATT
Source organism: Pampusana beccarii (assembly GCA_013399365.1). NCBI lineage: Eukaryota > Metazoa > Chordata > Aves > Columbiformes > Columbidae > Pampusana > Pampusana beccarii. The sequence continues at coordinate 393,943 of VWYH01008560.1, read as the reverse complement.
GCCTGATAATCAATAGGCTCTTTACTGATCTTGGGGGTTCAACAGCAAGGCACTTCCTCTCACCACACAGAACCTTATCAAGGAAAGCTCCAAAACAAATGCCAACGCCTGTAACATCCTGAGATCCTGTTTAACAGACAACAGGACAGGTTTTAAGACACAATCATACAGCAAGACTCTGAACAGTGTAATCACAAGGACAACACGAATCATGAGTTACAACTGATGGACCAAACTCAGTCACATGTAAAAACTTTTTTAGAAGTCTACTTTAGGATGTCTAGACTTGGTATTGATACGCTGCTATGTCAAAGCATCAGAACATGTCAAATCAAAAGCTGGCTAATTTTGGATAAGCCAATTCACCTTTTATCTTTGCTGCCAATGTCTGCTGATTCTTTATGCACATAAATTTGTCCTATAAAAATCTATAAATTCTTTAATTACACTGAAAACTGTAGAAAGAATACTCAAATATTCAAACCAAACCACAAGTTCCAAAACCACAGATGATTTTCATACTTCAAAACTGCACCACAGTTCAGACACCTGTGTGTGAGGCAGAAAACAGATGAACAAGTTGGATACGCTGGGAAAGAGGCAGATACATCACAGCGATCAGTAGCAGAACTGCTATAGGGACATCAGTTGCTCTCTGCCACGTACGTGCTGTTTATGAAGCCTCCCAAACCCACGATTTTTATTTGAGAGTTAGGGGTAGAGAGGTACAAAGGATCTGAGCAATCATCATGTCTTGGGCACAAATGTCTATCGTGGTCACCACAAATGCAGTGACAGAATTCCCTGGACACTTCTGAAAAATCTCAATCTAAGTCTTTCTATGAGTAAGGAAACAAATGAGGTATCCACTTCAGAACAGCCCCGTGTTTTCCTTCAGCCTCAATGCCATCCACATAGCTCAGCTGTCCTTTGCTCAGTGTCACCTGCTTCAGACAGCGAGACAAATAACATCAGTCTCATGGCATCCATTTGTTCTCTGTGATTGCCTCTCTGCACAGGACATCAACTGCCTTTCATTGCTTCCCAGCAGATTTTAGTTACAGGAAATTTTTCCTGAAATATCTTTATAAATACATTTAGATGAGATCAAACATGTAATGGGAAGAACCGAGACTATACATTAGTCACTAGCCAAACACTTTTCATAAGCCACTGTCGTCAAACACTATCTGATCTTACTACAGTGTTTCAAGTACAAATGCATTTTTGTCATAGTCATTGTGTCTTTAAATGACGACTTGTGATACTTATATTTCACATATTTCTCCTGAACAGACTTAGACACACCATTTTATAAAGTCCTCAGATGTTTGCTATTGAGCAAAATGTTAAGGGCTCCAGCATTATTATTTCCAAGCCACAGCCAGGTCGTATAAAACTGGTACTGTTGGAAGATATTCATCAAGCAGGCATTCAAGAAAAAGAAAAAAGTGCAGTGATGTGTTACTGGTGCAAGTGTAAGCTCCTGCTTGGAGCCACAGAAGTTGTTTTACACATACCCCTTTCCTTGGCGCTTAGTAACAAAGCAGGTCAGTCTGAGCATTCCTACTTAGTATCAATGGGCACAATTGTCCAAAAAGGCAGGCTAACAAGCAACAAGGAACACACAATTACAACTAGAGGCACATGAAGCAAAATCTGGGCACAAGTTAAGTCCTGCACATATCAGGCATTGTTCAATGGATCAGGTTCACTGAGAAAGTCCAGGAAGCCAACACAGACCTCAGCACCATGTCCCAGCAACATTAGTCCTTCCCTGAGTCAGGTTAGGATGGGAAAGTTGGCTCAAGACCCTGACCAGAGTCTCAGAGGTAACTCAGCCTCCTACCATGGGCCTTGTGAAGTGGCCCTGAGCAGTGGCACTTTGTATATCTCTTGCCCAGGGATCTGTCAAGACTTTACCTTACACTCACACATGGATTGCTCTGCAGTAATATCTGATTGGTTTGCAAGTCACATTTGAAAAAAAGGAAAAATCAAGGCAGTCCCATGCTGCTTTCAGCCACCACAGGGAATAGGAATTGTCTGAGTGCAGGAAAAAAGCTGACAACACTATTTAGGAAATTAAGGGTTCTGAATATGTTTCTCAAACTGCTTTCAAGCATCTTTAATGCCCAAGAAAGTCGATATAGGCTAGCCAGACAGAAAATAAAACAACAACAAATAAAAAGCAAAACTCTGGAGAGTATAATAAAAAAGAAGTGGTCAAAAAACAGCAGGGAAGAAAACAAAAGGTGTTTTTATCAAGGAACACTGCACACTGAGGGAAACAACAAGAGAGAAGCCAGGGACGGCATACTGCGACAGGACACAGAACAAGGTAAGAGATGAAGCAAAGCACATTTATGTGGAAAGCTTCATGAAAAGACAAGTTGCAACGACTGGGACACTGATTGAAAGGCTGCATGTCAATACAATAGAGCTTAAACATGCTTTCTCTGAACACTACCTGGCACACAAAATATAATGTACTGGATGTAAATCAGCCCAGGAAGGGGAACAGTGAAATGGGTCTTACTCCAAACTAAGAAGAGCCACCGTATCAGAGATACAGAAACAAGAGACTAATAATAAGTAGGTATGTTATGATAAGAAATGTGCGATGCAGATCAGTCACTTAGGAGCAATGCACAGAAAGATGCATCTTTTTTTCTTTAAGGTACGGAACCAGCATGTCCTGTTCCATCCTATAAGATACTGCACACCATCAGTATGAGATTTAGCATGCAAGACAGCACTACAGAAGGCAGTGAAAACCAAACATACCAAGTCCTCTGTCCTAATCTACTTGATCTAATGTACCAAAGAAGAAGGCTTTCCTGTTACTCCCTGTTTAACTCCTCATAGAATGAAATATGATGATTCAGATGGATATTTTAGGTTAGACCCTCGTTTGGCATAAATAGATGCAACCTCACCAAAACCTGTAATTTTTAAATAGTATTTCCCCACCACCACCCCTTTGGAAGAAGACAGCTGAATTGCAGTCTGCACGTTTGGCATCTCATCCAAAACTTCCTGGTTAACTTGGCCCAGAGATATGCTTTCTTTTTCTCTTAGCATGCTATGTACCCTGCTCCACAGACAACTAAGCACTTCATCTGCAGCTGACTCTGAGCCTGGTCACCCTTCTATATTAAAAAACATTATTGTAACTCCACACACACACACAGAATGCAATGAATGAATGTTATAAAGCAGTTGCTGCTTTGAAGGTGACAAAGCAAACAGAACTGACTCATCCATCCACTCATTTTCCTATTCAATATGATTAACTGTCTGAGTCAAACTTCTTTATCTTTTTCCAAAGGCTTGCAGTGACAAGGATTATCACTACTGAGACGCTCCAAAAATGATTGAGCATTTATTACTGCTCCCTAAACCCAAATCTACTACTCCACCACATCTCCATCCCACACACATAGCCATGTCTGCTAGCATTCTTGCTGGGCTGAGGCTACAGCATGCCTTTGCTTTACAGCAATCACATTATGACTTACAGTTACTCGGCAAGAGCGACACACAAAGGCATAACGGCTTTAAAGCATCAAAGTGCCAGCAGATAACTCCAAAATATTTTTTCCCACAAGCAGCTGACAGTAGCTCCTGTGAAACTAATGACATATTTGTGTTTCTCCAACCAGTTAATTTTGGATAGAGTTGGATTGCCATTTTTTTTTCCCTCCACAGTGGTTCGTAGCCCCACTTAGAAACAAAAATTAGCCACAACCAAGGGACAGATGACTCTTTTTACAGAAAGCTTCTAAGTTGGTTTGTATTTGCATTGTGAATACTGGGGGCCCAAAAGAAGATGAAAGAGAAAAAATTATTAGAGTATTTCTCCATGAAGAGAGCAGTTGATTGCCAAGCAATTACCTTAGTAAGATGTTCCCATCTCTCAGTTTGGGAAATTTTCTTGAATACTGGTAATATAATTACGATAAAGGTTGAAGGCATACTACAGTACTCAACTGCTAACAGTCCACAAACAATTTGTCTTCTCATGACAGACAGGAGAGGCTCTAATTACACCGAACATTTCAAGGAAAGATTGAATGTTTGCCAGAGAGCTCTCCATTGATTGCCTTTAAAGCATAGTACTGGACTGCTGAAGGGAAAATACAGATTCTTGGCTCCAGGTAATTAACTTCCATGCTGTTCTCTTCTTAAACCCTAATGAAGCCCCCTTGAAGTCTTCATTACCAAAGGGTATTTGTTAATAAAAAAGCAGAGAGCCAGCCAAAGGTCTTATTTCCCCCTCTTTCTCTATAAATTTCCCTCTATTATACATTCTCAGGACTCACTAATGCCTTTGAAGTGAGTAATGATGGCCTGAAAAGTGCAAAGGGTGAGGGATACCTAATGAGACAGGACAAAGCAGGAATGTGGGAAAAGCTGGAACCTGAAGACAGACTTACAGGAGAGAACTGGGGTGTTTGACAGAGAAAAGAACAGAAGGAGAGGGAGGCAGAGCTCTATCAGTATTTTGTGAAATGGCATTACCGTGAAGTTAAACTGATGAAGGAAACAGAGTAAACTTTTAGGAAACACAGCAACTCAGCAGCTGAATCTGAGGGAGATACAACATTTCTCGGAGATGGTAAATAAACTAAGTCTAGATTTCGTAAGATACCGAATAAAATTGCTGACTGACACTGGTGGCAGAGTTTTCAGGAGACATCTGCTCAGATATTTAAAGTACTTAGTGTGTCTGAAAGGGGTCTCCACAACAAAAGCTCCAATCCAAGGACAGTGGATCCCCTTGCTCCAGCCACAAACGCACTGCTGTGCCAGTTGAGGTACTCGGGTTACCTAAGGGAACGTGATCCCTTCTGTTGGCTCTGCTGCTGACAAAGTCTTTGGACTGCGCTGACTGGGTGGCAATATATCAATGTATTCTAGTTCTATCCAACAAAGCACCAGAGTCCTTTTCTACAAGCTTCCTGTGAAGTCACCTAAAAACACATTTTGGATGATCCCTTAATTCCCGACACAAACATACAAGCACGTGCATTAAAAATGTCCTCAGTATTACAGTTGGAGACTTAGTTGACCAGTACCTGAGTGCTGGAAGAAGGCCAAGATGTCCGGTCTGCTTCCTCTTCCATTATCCAGTTGCCTGAATCCAAGCCAGGAGCCACTAACAGAAAGGAAGAAATGTTTTCATTATTTCAATTTCATCTATTTTGTATGTTAATATGTCTTTTCAATATATTAATCCTCATCCTTCCCTGTGTCCAAAACCAGCAGCTAATCTCTATCCTTTCTCCATGCATTGGCAAGAGAGTTTGGCATACGAAGAGCCTCATCACTATTTGTTAGACAGTCTGTGCCCACATAGGAGGTATTCCTAGAGTTTCCCAGTTTGCACAGTGTGTTTCTGATGGCTGCACACAGCAGCCATGCCCCCATTCATTTCCCACCCCTGCCCCCCCCCCCAATTTTGAAAGGGCAGATTTCACATTATAAACAGATCAGATAAATCTTAAATAGCACACACAAAAGCACAGCCTGGCAATTTGTCAAAGGATTCAGACAGAACACCCTCACCAGTCACTATTTGCAGTTGCTGAAATGACCTTTTTTGGCCACTAACCATCTGAAGATATGACAATGGTTCCAAGCCCATGAATAATTTCTGTTTCCCAAACCATGAAATGTTGCTGCCAAAAGTACTTGGTTTTTGGTGGTGGTGGTTGGTTGTTTTTGTTTGGGCTTTGTTGTTGTTGTTTTGTTTAAAAAAGTAAACAAAACCCACAGCACCACAAAACCACAAAACCAAAACCAACCTGCACATTTGATGATCTAAAAATGGTTCCTACTCAAGCGATTTGTTGAGGTTTTGGGAAAGCATCTGAATTCTGCATAGCTGAGTGTCCTGCATTTCCTGAAGTTCCACATCCTACTGAGATATAGCAAAGAATGCTGTAAGTGATTTCCTTTGTTAAGCTTATCCTTATGGTTTCTATAGCTTGCTGTACTAGCTAAGTCTCTCTAAAGCTGGGATTTATCTTCCTAATTTCAGGATTGTTTTTTTCAGTTGAGGCTTTAGCTATGTTTAATCTTTAGCTGCAAGAGATTTTAATTTGGAAGAAAGGGGTTGTTTTTAGAGAAGGGTGGAGGCTAATATAATCTCTTGCTTTAAAAAATATCTATTAAAATGCAGGCAAAATATAGCATTAAGCAGCATAGAAGCTAAAGCTGCATGAGACAGAACTTTGCTTAATTGTGATAACAGTAGCACAAGTAAATCCAAACAATTAAAGGTAGCACAGATATCCAGTTTTCCACAAGAATATCAAACATGAACAAATACCCCACCAAAACAGGCAAGGAGCTTGCACTTAGATTTTTCAGTTCAGGACTATTTGTAACAGCTCATATAAATGACGAATTATCACAGAACTAGTCTTTGCATCCAAAGCCCATTATTACTTTGCACCACCACTTCATTTGGCAGAGGAAATTGAGTTCCGCTCAGAACTGCCTAACCACCAGTGATAAGCCAAAGTATCCATTCCAGATCTTTGACATTACAGATACTGGAGAAGCAACTGATCTTCTGATTGCAGAGGAGAAAAAGCTCCCCCACAGAGCAAAATGTTCTGTAGTTCGCTGCTAAACAGGAACCAGCCACTGATTCAGGAACAAACAGATCATTTCTTCAGATTACCCTGAAAGTACATTTTTCAATGTTTTCATTTCAAGAAAAATATTTTGAGTTTTATCTTTTTTTTTTTTTTTTACACTGACTCTGCAACCAAACCAGATACAGTATTCACTTATCACTAGCTCCAAGATGTTACAGCTTTCATAATAGTGCTGATCACCTGTGCCACAGTGCATCACAACCGCTCAAATGTTCAATTAGTATCTTTCTCCTCAATCTTTTACCACAAAGACACAAGGAGTGCTGCTGACAGCTAATGAAAAATCCTCCTAGCAGCAGACGCACTTGCAAAGCAGCAGAAGCCTTTGCGCTCCTGCACTCAAAGCCCAGAGTCTGAACGCCCTTCCTCATGTTGCGGTTTACACATGGGCTGTGACGGCCTCAGGGGACTCAGGTGTGAAAATGAGCTGGTTTCACATGCATCCTGGTGGGGCACGTCAGCAAGATGACACAAGATGATAGGAGATGCGCTACCCTCATAATCACACTCCCCAGTGGATGCATCTGTGCCACAACTCATTGCAGCAGGGACAGTGACAAGCAAATGTTCAGTCCTAGGAACAGAGTGGAAAAAGCTTTTGTCAACATTGTTCGTAGATGATTTGTGCCTTTCCTCAGGAACATACTTCCATGGGCTATCTACATTTTAGGCCCAAGAATAATGGGAATGGAAAACAACTGTCAATTTTCTATTTTCTTCTATTAAGGTCTTATGTCCACACTCATGACTGGAGCACCTAAGTGCCTTCTAGCAGTTCATCAAGTGACATGACTAAAATCTGTCATGTGTTCACGTCCTCGTCCCCTCCCCAGGGGTAGAAGTATGTGGAGTGTTTTGTTTTGGAAAGACATGGTTTTGTTAGGAAAGACATGGTCAAACATGGGCTTTTCACTTACAACAGATGGTGCTTTGTTTTGTATCAGTCCTAGGTCCTGTAGGACTTCAATCCATAGTCCTAAACCATACTCAATAAAGTCTTTATGTAGTTTCTTGTCTTGCTGGAGTGACTGGTCACAGAAGCCACCTACAGGTCTATGAGCAAATCCTTACTTTTCTTGTAGTAAAGGGACATAAGATCACTGTTGTTATGTTAGCCTAGGAAAATATGGAGGGGAAACTGGAAGGAGAGAACTGGAAAGAGAAAGGATCGTAATCTTCCTACTATAATAACTTCAGCTTTTGGCTACGCTTAGCAAAAACAAACTGGCCATACCCTCTCTAATAGATCGGGCCACCTCAGTGGCTCCCTTGCATTCATGATTGCTCCAGATGGGACCATGTACCTGAATCAAATTCCACCTGGAAGCCTCAGAGGCAGTGCTGTTCCTCCTCCTCCAAACCAGCACAAGAAACCAAGAGTCATTACCTTTTATGCAGTCTGTAGTAATTTTTACTTCCATTTTCCCCTACAATTAAAAACCCAAAACCTAAGCTAGGCATTTCCACATGACTATTCTGCTCTTCCTTTTTGTCTTCTCAAACTAGAGGCCAGTGATATTAAGACCAGCATATCTTCATGTTCTACATATCTCTGCTTCTTCCTTCACTTGCTGATCCCTCCAGTCACAGCCTGTGACACTTACAGGCCATTTCATTTCCTAACAGAAACACTGAGTTGTAACAGCTCCCTAATAACAGCAGCCCATCAAACATGATTTTTTCCTTTTAAGACATTGTTGCAGGACTTGATCTTAACACACTTCATTACAAAACAAGGGCAAAATCCAGCCTTTTCCTAAGTGTTTATTATCAACACAAAAACCCCGTTGAGATTTAAAAACAAAGGCAAACGAAGCTGACCCATTTTTAGATGTTAAAATAAAGCACCAGCACCCTCTATCAGGATATTTCAAACACTGGCAACAGAACAGTGATTTATCCTGAATAGAAAACATGCCTTTAGTAGGTATTTAGTATGTACTGCAATCTTCCTAAGTCTGCTTTAATTAAAAGTGCTATTTCTGTTTTAAAATTGACACGAACCATGAGCATCCAGAGCTCTGCTTTGCACAGATATTTTTCAGAGTTGTAGAGCAAATTGTTATGCAGTATCATTCCGATAAAGGCCTGCAATAAGAGAAGTGATAATGAAGACAGCAGCTGTTACTAAATTACAAAAACAAGACAGATTTGTTGGCAAACACTAACAATCTGGGAAACTTTTTTGCAAGTTCAACACTTCTGCAAAAAGTCCCTATTTGGGTTCCCTCAATGGAGCGTGATGGCACAAGCAAAGTTGCTTCACAGGAGACTTGAGGCCTTGCTAACGCAACCGGCTTCTCCTCACACTGATCCCCATCACAGGGGAGGTAATTAATTCATCTTGACACGCCATGCAAGCCCTGTTTTATGGAAGGGACTATACCGTACAGAAGAGGTTCACAAAGAAAACCTAAATGTCCAGCACCATTCCTTTCCTAAATAATAGGAGCCACACAGCAGCAGCACACAGTTCCCTGTTGTGTCTCACTAAAATCCTCAACCACTACAGGAATAAACCTTCTTCAGTACAGAGGGGCAGTTTTTCACCATCTCTTTGCATCTAAACCATTAAATAACTGTCAGAGCAGCAGCTTCCAGTCAGTGTAGAATCACGCTAGGTTTCAAGCAGAAATCTCAAGAAGAAACATTTCATAGCCATTCTTCCAGCTTGTGGCAACTACTGTAATGCCACTGGCTTCTTTAGAGCATTGGCAATTTAAACAACTGGACACATTCAAGACTTTTCCAGTCCCCTCTGGTTACATGCATTTTATCTTTCACAACGATCCTGCACAGTGATGGAATTTCCATATGGAAATAATCAACTCGTTTTTCCCAATGTATTATATGAAACGGCATAGAGTAGCGCAACTCCTCATCCATGAGGATTCCCAATCACTGCAGGCTTTTCATGTGTGTGCAAGTGTACAACATAGATTTTGAAAACCATTTTGTTTCTTTTTTCTCCCAAGTCTCCCTAGTAGTACATCCTTCTCTCCTGAGAGGAGCCTCAAGAGCTGCAGTTTTTTTTCTTTCGCTGTTATCATCAAATTGACATTGCACCAAACTCTCCTTGGTGTCATGCAAGTTCAAGAACTCTTGCTGAAAAACATTGTGGTTGCATCTTAAGTGCAGCACTGGGGCAAGGTTACCAGGGCTACCGAAAGGGAGAGTGCTGCAGTGTGCCTTGAGAAAAAAGGCCAGGAAAAACTCACCCCAAAAGAGTTCATTACTGTTGATATCGGGTCTCAGTGGAGACTGAGTAAATAGCAACATAAAGAAGATATCGAGCAATTTGTCATGTATGTTTTTAAATATGCAGATTGACACGGGATGCAGAATCTGGGAAAGATGCATTCTGCACTCAAGGACACAAACTGGAGTTTTGTCCCACACTTCAATAAAGCTATATGTCCAAGAAGTTTCTAGCCCCAAAGAGAGGAGGAAAAATTGCATATCTATATAGAAGAACCAGTTTTTAAATAGGAAAAGTGGTCAATCTCTTTGGAGAAGAAATAAACAATGAGTTTTGGAAGAAAAGTTTTAATCTATCTGCATTTCTAAAAACATTTCAGACGGGAGACTGCTGTAACAGCTATCACAACCACTTATGCATGTTCTTTAACCTTTTGCAGTATTTTTGAAGGCTTTGATATGCAAAATAGCATCACATGGAAACAAATCATTTTGCCTCAGTTGCTTTGTGGTAATTTCCCAAATGCACGGTATTGCCCATTGCCCCATGCTAGAAGAAACGTAGCCTTTTCTTCTCAAGGGAACTCAAGCCTTCCACCACACACTAAACAGTACAAACACAAGAACACGGCATTAGTTTCGGAAACAACCACCTATCTTGGAACAGTAGGTTCACTGGTAAGACTTACTGGGCTCTTCTGTGTAAAACCATGGCAAAAGAAAGAAAAAGAATAAACCAGGACAGGCCACAGATTCAAACAACAGCCATATCGATGAAGAATATACACATGCCATTAGGTTTCTTTACAGAGGTTACAAAGAGCAGACACTCAACGGTAGAGACACTGCATACTACAGTGCACAACATAGCTAAGTTCCTCGGCCATGAGCAAGAAAGGGCTGTTACTGAGGAAGCTGTCCTGTTGTAAGATTTTATATCCAGTGGCACTCCTTGGACAAGAAAGTTGTTTGTTTGATTGGTTTGTTGTTCTTTTTTAATCTTTATAAAATAATAGCTTTGTAACAAAAATGAGAGAAGTGGGGAGCAGATAAGGATAGATATTACTCTCAAACACAGCAGGCATAAAAGATATAGAAGATAAAAAAAGCCTTCCTCATCTCTTCTGAGTGGTAATAGAACTACACTGACAAGGGAGAAAAGGATCAGTCAACATTGGCATAGTGTTTCATTTTTTCAAATATTAGTTTAAAAACTTTTTAAAAAATATACATCAACTGTAAAACGATACTTAATATACAGATAAAGTATCTGAGATCGTAACAACACGAAAATTATTTCTGTTTCTGCTGAAATACATGACATAAAACATAAACTTACTCATCTTCTTCCATATTAACCTTATTTAGCAGTTCCTTCCTATCCAAAATGAAGTCAGACTAGTCAAAAGTAGTACTGCATACACTGCAAGCTTTTTTCATCAGATTCTTTTTAATCATTACAGAGCCCACACTGCCTAACCACAGCGTGGACCAGAACAGCTCCAATGGAAAGATTGTTTTCTGCTGGGTATATAACACAAACTTGCCCACCCATGGAATTACCTGATGGATTCCTACTAACTTTTTGGGAAAGCAAAATGTTTACTAATAATCACAAAGGACCACTGTCTGCCTTCACTGACATTTATTTGGCCCTAACAAAGTTGAGCAGACCTGTGCAGTGTCATCAGGAGAGAGGAAAAGGACACTAGAATCTGATCCTCTAAACATGGGCAAAATAGAGATCAGATTAAGTAAATGCACAAGAAGTTGAGCAGTTGTAGCAACAGTATGAAGGGTAAAGATGAAAAATGCTGGTCCCAGTTTTCCTGCAGACACCATGTAAATTGAGAATCGCACCATAAACATGCTGCAATTCTGTTTACCCAAAAGCAAAATTAAGAGTGATGAGATACTGAGCACTTACTTCCCAGGAGCGCTGTACACATTTGGATGTCAGGGTCTCAAAAACTGTAATCAGATCTGACTCTCGTGATCATGTGATACCGAGCTGATTTCAACGGAACTTTCAACAAGGATCATCCAGCATAAATTCTATAGCTGCAATGAACATCTATACAATTACTGAAAGTTTGCTAAGTGCTTAGAGTTTCTAGGATAACAAGGGCTACATAAATGCAAAGGATTACTGCTACAGCATATCCATCCTTAGTGTCACTCTAGTGACACTTCTGGAGCTATTCTGGGAGCTGAGGTGAATAATAGACATGATTTACTATAAAATAATCATTTATCTCTAAAGAACAGGAAATTAAATACTAAAAGAGGAAAAAAAGGTGCACTGTATTTTCCTATGAACCAGAGAAAACCATCAGAAAACAGAATAGCTCCAACCAAATCAGTCAGCAATTGGAGGTGGCAACCAAGTAGAAGGATTTGATGAAATAGCTAGTGCTGGTAAAATGGCAGAAAGCAGGACCAGCATTAAAAAAAAAAAAAAAAAAAAAAAAAAAAAAATTAATTATATCAATATTGTCCAAGCAGGTATAGCTGCATCTGTTGCAGGAATAAATAGCTTTTACTCAGTCCTTTGGGGAATCCCAGCTCAAATCCCAGTCTTCTCCTTCAGTCCTTTTTCCAAAGGCCATTTCTGGTGTGCAAAGGGTTGGGGTTATTTCTCTTAAATAAAATAAATGCAAATCTGCTCTCATTACTGTGCCTGCATGTGTTCCCATCCAGAGCTAACTTGCTAACAGTTGCTGTTGCCCCTGTGTGGCTTCTCTGGTTTTTGATGTCTGTGAGCATGTCAAGGCCCAGCTCCAGCCCCCTCCAAACACACACACACACACACACACACACATACACATACACAGCTCCCAGCCGTCAAAAATTCAGAAATAAATCTTGATCCTAAACATAACAACAACAACCACCAGATCAGTCTCTCCTATGCTGCAGACTAAAATTTGCCCCATGAGCTGCTGAGACAGCTGCTGCCTGCTGGGATGAGGTGGATGACAGGGCTGCGGTGGCAGGGGAGCGGGGAGCCAGCTGTTGCCAGCTGCAAAGATGCTACAGCCACAACCCCAGAGGAGATTTGTTGCACGTCGACTCTGCCTTCAGAAAACCCTGCAAAACCTCCTTCTGTCATACCGCCTTCCTAGCGTAACAAGGATGACATTCACCCTCCCAGATCCCACTGGTATTAACAACAGCAAAAAACACTCACTGAAGTAAATGAATACCCAGAAAAATAAACAATCTCCAAAAATGCTGCACAAGAGACCCAAACACTGCGGTAGCCCAAGGCCAGGATGTTTAACCTTTAGAAAGTCCAGAGGGTTTGTGAAGTCCAGTTGGTGTTTCACAACACACACTGGACTCTACAGAGAAGTTAATCAGATATTGCAATAACAAGTTTTGCAGATGCTGAAAGGCACACAGTGCTTTAAACGTTACTGACTGAGCGAGCAAGTAACTGTGCTACCAGGTACTAGAGAGTTTATGCTCACTATATGAAAAGTGTGAATACAGCTGCTCTGAAAGCCAGTGGTAACTTTCTCCTCATCTAGGACCCAGCACCCTGTCAGTGTGCAGCTGAATCCCAAGGCTTTTCACTGGATATTTGTTCTGTGCCTGACAACCAGAGGTGACTGCTGGCTCCTGTAGTTATTAACGTAACAGTGATGGGGTTCTTGCACTAGGAAGGGTGGGGTGGAAGTTGGCATTCCTCTCTAAGCTCATTTTAAAACAACGTTTTCCATCTGGGATCATTTTCATCAACATGTCTTCTCCCTCCATTTTTCCATTAAAAGGAACTGGGAAAGAACAAGAAATCTGTTTAATCATCTTCTGTGTGATCAGCTGAATTCTAACGCTGTTTGATTACAGCTAGTCACAAAAATGTCAAGTGCATTTCCATTTAGAGTGCTTGCTTAAACAGCCATGCAAATGGGGACCACCCAAAAATCAGCACACATCATGAGAGATTTGAGCTTCCTTATGGTGCATACTTGTTTCAATCCACTCTCCTGCTCTTTAAAATAATGCATTTTCACAGCACATCATTTCCCTAAATGAGCATGATACATCACTGCTACAGACTGACTCATGAGGCCCATTAATAAAGGCCAGGGTTTCTCAGCAGCTTTTCTCATTGGGAAGGTGTTATCTTACCATCTAAATTTGTAATGAATATGATGCTCTTAGCCCTGTGCCCACCCCACTGTTCCAGCTCCCATTCTCAATTTGGCTGGAGGTTTTCATCACACAGCTAGTGGCATCATGTTAGAGAATAAATAATGTATTATTCCTTTCCCTAAGTAAGCAGCTATTCATTTCAAATGCAGCAAAAATGCTTAAAGTGAAATGGTTACCCTTGTCACATGAGATTCACCTCTTAAAAAATATCTCTGCCCTGAGTTTCAAACCTGTTCTATAATTCCTAGTATTACGCTGCTGCATGATACACTTTTGGTATTTGACACTACTAATATTCAGACAGCCCCTGGTTTTTGTCATTGTAGTTTTCCCACATTGGTTTGCTTTCCAAAATGAGAAGGGCTGATCAGAAAATTGGGCTGGAGATTACAATAAGGTATGCAAGGGAAAAAAAAAATCTCTGACGAAACACCATCTATAAAAAAGCTTCGGGGTACCATTCTTTCAGTTTTTCCAATTAAGAACCCCCTGTTTTTTATTATGAAATTCTGATTTTAAAAACGTTTTCTTTAAAAATCAGGCAACTGTAGTTTGTTGTACAGGAACAGAGTAATTTCTGGCACGGTCTGTAAAAGTAATATGTTAGGTATGAATTTTCTGATTGGGGCTAGGAATTTCAGAAATCCATATAGGGATAAAAAAATCATATAAACATTCAGAGAACTGGACAACTGATTCCTTGATCGTTTAAACTGGATTATTAAATGTTAAGCATACCCATTTGAACTGATCAGGCAAATGTTTTGACTCCCGAAACACAAGATTTTGCAGAGGACACAGAATTATCAGCTTTCATGATCTTTAATTATTAGCCTTTTCAGTTTGGGTCTGGATATTATCGAGAATGGTATAGAAGAAATTATCCGTGCTTTGGAGGCTTAGAGAAGCTTTCTATGCAAAGCTTCACTGAACGTCCAGGCTGTAGAACTGCACAGCACGCTGTGCTGTACTCTCAGCCCGCTGAAACCCAGCAAAGGAACAGAATTTCTCATGATGGTGCTTCCACTTCCTCTTCTGGTCAAAACTGGGAAGTGCACAGATATTTTCCTCTCTTTTCAAGTTTGAACACAGCATTTACAAACCCTCAAACATTTCAACAGGCTCGAGCTGTGTTCATTAACCACAGGTCCCAGTTCTTTAGCGTACTTGTGCAAACTAATTGTTGTTAGCACATGGAGTTAATATCAACTATTGGATCTTCACACCATACCTCTTTGTGCACATAGTAACAGCGCTCCAAGGAAGTCACTGTGCAGATATAAAAAACTGGAGACACATCTGGAAATATCACGTCCTTATTCATTTGATTCATTATAAAGACCTGAATCTCAAGCCTAAGCTGAACAGGCTTAGACTATTAGAGCTTGAGGCATTTTTAACAGTTTTAGCTGCTTTGGATGTAGTTACTGTACTTATTACTGATAGCTATTAAAATAAGGACAGTGTAGAGTTGCTGGTTTAGAAGCAAGTCTGAAAAAAAAGCAAAAAGAAAGGACAAAACACACATACAAAACCCAAAAACCAAACAAACAAAAACCACAACAACGAAAAAAACACAAAAAAAAAAAAAAGCCAACCCACAAACAAAACACACCAGCAACACAAAAAAAACCCCTCTGAAAGAACAAGAAAATAAAAGCCATATGTACCAAGAGTCTCCTTACAGGTACACAACATTGCTAAAACAAGAGTAGCAAAGCAGTAGGTTCTCTTTTGTACATTAATTCCACAGAACCAATTAAAACAGAGAATCCAGAGTTAGAGTGCCCAGATATTTTGAAAAAAAGCCCAAAAGTCTAAGACTTACCTCATTAATTGGACACACTGTTTCCAGGTCTAGATAAGATTCTCTAGCCTTACTCTCACAATTCCCTGTAGTCTGCTGAAGTTTCCAACCTAGCTTTGTCTGATGGAGTTCAAATTAATAACAGTGTCTTGAAGACACAAGAGGTTTGACCAACTTTGCAAAAGGCCAGTCTAGTAAATGGAGGGTGCACTGGGTCAGTCAGACCTGCAAACCACGTTATTGCGCACACCTGCAGGCTGTATTGGACCCAGGAGAGAAGTAACCAGGTAATTAGATAGACTGACATTTTACTGCAGGTTGAAGTAATTAGGAATCGGGCAAAACGGAGGAATGACTTTCTAAAGCTTACATTGTTCCATATTTTGCCCAGGGTTTAAGGAGAAGAATATCATGAAGCAGAAAACCTGATACCCTCTGATTTAAGCAAGGTTACCAGATACAGACAGGAATAAACTGTAATGTTTCAATTCAGCTCTGAAATTCTTAAAATTCGTAAGGGCCAGAGTTGGTGTCCTGGTTTGAACTTGCATACAAAAGAGTGGTATGAAATGTTCACAACAACAACTTTAATGCATTTTCAGGTAGCAAATACGTAGTAACACTATATGGTTGCTCCAAGTGCATCACCTGAGCTACAAGACAAGAACACACCTGGCAACAGCTTTTACTTTCTGTTTGCTTCACAAATCACACTACACACTTTATCCATGCAGAAGGCAGCAAATAGGACAAAATCCCAATTTGATCTTTATCATTATGC
Source organism: Pampusana beccarii (assembly GCA_013399365.1). Classification (NCBI taxonomy): domain Eukaryota; kingdom Metazoa; phylum Chordata; class Aves; order Columbiformes; family Columbidae; genus Pampusana; species Pampusana beccarii. Next base: position 377,325 of record VWYH01008560.1, on the reverse strand, counting down.
CTCCTAGCCTTTTTCCATGATGTTTTAAAACTGTGCATCAGCCACAGGTGGTGAGCGTATTTCCCATCTGCCAGGGCTAAATGTGCTACGATCAGTATCAGCAAAGAGAGACAGAGAGACACTGAAAGTCTGTCCAACTAGATTAAAATCTGGAAAGCCATGTTATCCAAGGGACGTATTGATTCTGTGGATATCATGCATTTCACACTGTAGAGCCATAGTCATGAGCAGAACCACACTGTGTTGGCGCCAAACCTGAAACTGGTCTCTTTAATCAAACATTCAGTAGTAAAAAAGGAAAAGCAACAAAATGGAGAAAAGCAGACTCTATAAAAGGTGATAAATTATTTAGTAAGTATTGCAGCTCCATAGAATGGTGTCTGCTAAACAGCACTTCACTTAGCTCCTTATAAAACCCTCTTTGTGGAACTAGGATAATATACAGTTGCCCCAAAATACAGTATATTGTTATTAAGCCACTCTCTTCATTAGAGAGGCTAAAGTACAGATAAAAATTCTCTCCTGCTTAATTTATTGCTGAGAATTGATCAAACTTGGCATGGATGGATGGATGCAGAATTTCTGTCCTCTGAGCAGTTTCCTTCGCTTCTTTTGACTTCAGCCTCCTTGGGGACAAGTGACTACCCTGCATTCCTGAACAAAATACTGGGTCCAACTGTATCACAGGTACCTCAAAGAGGCAGCACGTTTCCTGTAACTTTCCTCTACTTTTGGCTGCTGAAACAGCCTGAGATCCCACCTCTGTACGAAGGACACCTGCTTGGAAGGAGAAAGCAAAAGCAAGACCCCCCATCATGTGATCGGTTACCCTCGATTTGTAATGCAAAGTTCTGTAATAAGAGCCATCTGTCTTGCACAAAGCCTCCCTACACTGAACACTTTTACCGAGGGCCCCCAAACCGACAACCAACTGAGATTTATCCCGAGGCAGTCTGCAGATGAGAAGAAAGGACTTGGATTAAAGAAGTGCTTCCCAGGATGCCTGCTGAATGGTTTTAGGAAATAGGCCAAGGCACCGAAGCCATTAGTCACCAAAGACAAAAATCAGCCCAGCTGACAGTTATTTTCAAGAACCGAGGCTTACTGCCCAAGCTACATCCATTCCTCTTCTGCATCACAGTCATCCTCTCATTTCACTCACGCCGTCATACTCCGCAATAATGGGAGGAATCCCTCTGTGGCAGTGTGCAGTAAGTAATCACGCTTTCACACACATACCTATGATAGCAAAATTTCACAGTTCCTGAGATCCTACACTTAAAACACAATAATCACAAGGAATAAGAACATCACGTTCCTTTTTTTCATAAGGGCCTTTGAAAGTGGCCTTATTTAAGAGCTCATTCATAAGTCTTGTCAATGCTATGTGTTTTCCTCTGCAGCGTCTTAAAATGGATTAGATCAGATGCAGAAAAGCAAAGTAGCTTTTTAAACTCAGCTGAATGATCAAAATTTACACTAAGAATTCCATCCATTAATCCTCTAAAGTTCATTAGGCCCTAGTGTAGTACTATACTAGTACTAGCTAGTCCTAGTGTAGTACCCTAGGCCCTACACTAGCCCTAGTGTAGTACTATAAGAAGTACTATACAAATTTGATAGAAAAAGAACAAAAGAGTATTATACAAATTTCATGTCATTCCATTATCATTAATACAAGACTTAGCCAGCACAACATGGGATGCTGTCCTCAGTGCACCGAGGGGATACTTGTGGGAAGCTCCTCAGCAGCAATGTCCATTGAACAGCCTCCTATGGTCATTGGCAGCCTTGGAAAAAACTTCAGATAAAAACCCTACAACACCATTGGGATGGTATTTTTGTATTGGTACTGCAAGGATTATCTGTGTTGGGTCCGGGCACTCGTGTGTGTGCGTATCAAACTCCTGATTGACTCCTGAATGACTTCTGTGAGCAAACTGTTCTAAGAGGCACCATAAGCTGGAGCCTGGCAGCGGTCCCACAGAAAGAATGCAGCTGCATACGGTTCCTGGAGCAGAAAACTTGTTTCCTGTTGTTTCCAGAACAGTGGGATATGCCTCCAAAAAGCAGTGAAGGAGCTATAGCTTTCTGCAGCTGTTAGTATTGCTATTTATCCTCTCTAATAACAAAGATGTCAAGGCTTAGGTTCATGTTTCATTCAGCTGCAACGCCTGTGACAGCAGTAATGACTGGCAGCAGGGAGTTATGACCAAGTAGGGGGAGAATACCAAGAGAAGGCAAATTTCAAGGTGCAAAGGCAGACATCACTGTTCGAGAAATCTTTCTGTTAAGGAAGATGCTGAATATGTGTGTGGTGCTGAGTTTTAAGAGGCTAGAAGACTGCCATGTTCATAGTCCATGCTCATTGCAGGGGGGTTGGACTAGATGACCTTTAAAGGTGCCTTCCAAGCCAAACTATTCTACAATTCCATGTGCCTACATATTCCTGGCAAGATAGCAAACCCATGGCTAGGGGTGGCTGGCCCAGCCTCTGGTGCTAAGGGACAAGAATCCATGGTAGAGTGAAAAGAAAGGAAGCAGAGGGATGATTAGAGCAGAGGCTCGGTGAAATGGTGGGCAAGGATGCCAGTTCTCAGGTAGGATAATGTGATTGTGATTCACAGCACGCACTGTCAGTAAAAGCATTTCTCCACAGCAGCCAAGCGACGCCGTGCCAAGGGTGCCCTGATGCCATTACTGCATGAGACACACTCGAAGCACAGGCAGGAAGAGCAATCTGTGCGAGGCTGGCTGGGAGGCCTGCCAAGCTGGTAAACGACAGGGGATTGCTATTTTTATCTCTCCAGTTCAGTATTTCAAGCCCTAATGCATAAGCTGAGAATCAGTGAGTGATTGAGAATATCTTGAGACTGGAGGTGGGGGAAGAAAGGAAACCGGGAATGAGAACTTCCTGGATGTGCTCCATGGCAGGAATCCAATTCAACATAAAAAAAACAAGCAACTGAAAATTTTTCAGCATTTCAAAAGGTGAAAGGTACAGTGCAGAAGCACGGCCAGCATGACCTAGTTTCCTCTTTGACAGTTTGACCAGAAAAGACCACTCAACCAAATTCGAAATACATTGAGCCCCAAAAGCAGTCTTCCTGACGTGGCAGACTAGTTATCTTCTGCATTACAGCACTAGCTGTAACCTGGGATTTGTTCAGTCTTGTGCTGCTCAGCTACTGGGTACCCAGGGCCCAGTTTTGTTAAGATCCACTGCATAGCCCACCTTTAGTTGTTGAGCTGTTGCTATTGCACTAACCTGCACGTAAGAGAGTATGCATTGGCTGCAAGAGTAACTCAAGAGAAACATATCGATGTAAAAAAATATAAAAATGTAAGGAAAAGAAAAAAAAAAAAGAAGGAAAGGTGGAAGGCAGCAACTCAACACATCAAGCACTAGAACAGGCTGCCTGGGGAAGTGGTTGAGTCAGCATCCCTGGAAGTGTTTAAAAGACATGTAGACGTGGTACTTAGGGACATGGTTTAGTGGTGGACTTGGCAGTGTTAGGTTTACAGCTGGACTTGATGATCTTAATGCTCTTTTCCAACCTACACAATTCTATGATCCCACGTGAGAGGATCAGCCCTTAAACTTCCCACACTATCAACTTATTAATCTGATCTGTGGATCAGTATGCTTGATGGTTATTGTTGTTGGAATTTATATGGAACAAAAGCATCATCCTCACTTGACATGTTATACAACTCAGCTACATTTTATGTAGGGAAAAATCCAACCAACCAAAAAACCCCAAACAAACTGCAACCACTTCTGTGTTTCTAGTTTACTTGTGAAGTCTACAAATAATAATACAGATCTATCCTTTTACGACACCTAGGTATCCCCAGGAAATGACATAGAATTGACATACTAGGACTCAGAGGGAAAAAAAAAAACAAACCATAGCTGATTGCAAATCCTTGTAATTCCCACAGAACAGCTGATCACTGACATTTGGTTTCAGGGTATTCTGTGATTCTCACAAAATAGTATTGCACCACGCTTTATCAAACTCATATGTTCAGGATACCATAAACTCAAGCAAATATAAATATAGCGTGACCTTTTATTTCCAAGGCACAAATATCAGTGATTTGATTTTGTTATAGTCTGCCTGTAAGTCACAGATAATTATATATTATGTTTGTAAGGAAACTAGTCCATAAATCTTTAAACACAGCACTTTAACCAAGTTTCAAGGAATGAACAGCTGGATAGAATTGTAATGATATATAACGTGAGAACATAAAAATTGAAGCCTTCCACTTAACTAGTAAATTTTCTCGATTTTATATTTGTGTTCTCTTCTATAATTTTTATGATACATATAATTTTCTTTAGTACTAAGTTTCTTTCTTCTTAACTATACTGATAGGCAGAGGACATCAACATCCATGAGTATGGTAAATCTGGACAGGTCTCGACTGATTTGTAGATATAAAAGACAGTGATTTTCTCAAGCATTTGAAAAGAGCAAAGTGCGCGCTTTAGCGTGTATGATCTCAAACTCCGGCACTTCACAGAGTTCAAGGTAATGAATATTTACCTACATGCATGAAGTTTTCTTAGAAAACACACGTCAACTACGGACTGATGTGCTCTGAAGTGTAGTTATCCCACTGAAGAGTTGGCAGCTGGGCTTCTTCCTTCCACTGTAAGATATTGCTAATTCTTACTAATTACAGGAGGGCCTGCTCGCCTTCCTCAACAGAAATGTATGAGTATGATGCAACAGGGAGAAAACCACATTGCAAGCAAATAATTCAGCTTTGAAATTGTAACAAAAATTCATTTTAGATGTCAAACAGTAACTGATACAGTTACTGATACAGTAAATATTTACTGATACAGTAAATATTTTTTCCAGTTTATTGATCTAGAAAAATAAAAAGCTAGATTTTGAAAAGCTAGATTTTGCAGGGAGATGTCCTCCTACCCTCTGTAATTACATTCGTGTAAAACATAAACAGTCATCTTTTCTGCTTAGAGCTTAATGGCATTATTTTAGACATAATATACACTTTACTAGGGAAAGCCAAGTGAAAACAGATATACTCTTCCCGATGTAATAACAAATATAAAACTGGCTACAGCAAGTGCCTTTGTTGTGGAAGTTTAATACCTAGGAATAAGAGAGTAAGTATAAAGCACAGCATAAGAAAATAATACAAGCCTCCACCTGAAACACTAGTGGTTCTACCTGTTAACATGTTTAATTCAAAATTTTAAAAAAAAATCCTTAAAAAATAAATGAATTGATGATTTCATGATTCACAAGAATTCCAGATCAAAACTCATTATCTTGAACAGGAAGGAACCCACTGATTTCAGCAGACTTTTATTAGGTAACAAAATACAAAACACCAAAACAGTGGAGAAGGAAATCTGCTAATCATATGTGCAATCCAACTATAAAAAAGAGTTGTCAAAAATATTCTGACAAAGCCTATTATCTGTGAAAATTTGACAGAATTTAAAGATTTGGCATATTCAGGCAAAGCTTATAAAACCTGATTAGAATTTGATGCCTGAACTAAAAGCAACTTCCAAACTTTTTTGAAAGTCACTTAACAGTATTAATTGTACCACAGAAAAATTTCTGTTGAAAAGATTACCGATTATTACGCTTTTATCTTGCTCCAAATGAATCTCAAACCACTGCCTACAACACTACAATATCTGCCATCCAAATTTAGATGTTCACAACGCGTCTGTTTCTATATCAAACCAAACCATTACACTGAGTGGTACGACCAGCCTCTTCAAATCAGTTCAGACCTGGATCTAAGCTCAACAGTTGATTTCTTTTTCTACCATATGACAAAGCAAACATTGTTCATGGCAGCTCATGAGTAAAACAAAAATTGAATCTTATCTCTGATTTTGCAAAACAGACGAGCATAGCATTAGTTAACTAATAAATGCAAAATAACTCTTTTTCTAAAGACTCTATTATACATTAACTTTGAAAAGTAAAATATTTTTGAGAGAGATTAGAGATACGAATTTTGCTTCATTTTTAAGACAAAGTAACATTATTTAATTCATTCTTAAGGCTGTTTCTGCATAAAAAAAGTAATCCTACAGTTCTAGAAAGCATTAAGGAGTTTTTCAGAAAAGAAATAAGAAGTAAATTATCTTCATGTAGTTGTTTAGATCCAGGCTATGCATGTGTACCAGCTCTTATCTTGAGAAATGACAATTCCATTAAATGGGATTGATATTTCTTCTTAATCAGACAGACACATCTATAACTCCAGGCAGGTATCATCTCATTCACTCATTTCCTCAGTTTTTTTTCAATTGAGAGAATGTTTTAAATAACAGTGTTCCCTCATTCAGCAAGACTTGTTAAAGATTCATTGGCAAGGAAGACTCTTAGCCAAACTAAACTGTTTGGATTGAGAAAACAAGCATCTCACAATCCTGAATAATTTGAAACTGAGTTTACTTTATTTCACATCACCATGGAAAGCAAAAGGTAGAGCTGAGGGCGTGACATGACAACAGGAAAAATAAAACTGTGGAACATGTTGTAAAAATGTCCTGCAAATTTTCAGCCACCTTGTTGCATTGATGGTTGTGCCTTATCAAGAGAAGGGTTCTTTCATACTCGTCATGGAGGCACCCCAAAAGGCAATTCAGGCAGGCAATAAGCTCCAAATAAACATTCTAACCAGAACTGTTCAGCAGAAAACTCACTAGAAACGAGGTTTATCAAGAATTATTCAGCACTCTGGCACATTGTAAAACACAGATTCGGATACAGGGTAGGAGTTCAATTACTACACAGCTGATTCGGACTCAAGGTATCCCAAAACTCTAGAATGACGATTCAAAATGTGCATCTTTCCCACTCATACGAAGTGAGGACTCTCAAGGGTACCCAGAAGATCACTTACCAATAATGCAAGGTGTCTTAATCCTCGAGAAAATTTCCTTAGCTGGTGTCCCAGCCTGAGGAGAGAGCCTTTTGGCAGGAGGTGGGGGGGAGCTGTGTGCATCTGCCACAATGTCACACTTCTTGCTGAGCTCTGTGCTCCAAGAGTAGAAGACAGCTCAACTGTAGCTTTTCAAGCCATCAGTCTCACAGGCTACCCAGGAATCCTTTCTCATACTCAGTCCCCAGAAAGATTTAGCATAGGATTCTCAGAGTGGATCAGAAACTCAAAAGAAATTCAATATATTAAGTTCTTGTAGCTGTATAATGCTTTTTGAAATTGGTTTCTGCTTCTTTCCAGTCTTCCCAGTCTCACCATTCTGCTCTTCTTTCCAAGAAATCTGCACACAGTTTATTCCTAGTGACTGAGGTTTAAATAAGTCCAATTAATGAAATTAACTACTTGTTCCAATTATCCTTGATCAAAACCAGAGCTTTGGTAACATCTCATGTCCAGTTCTTTAAAGTTAGGGAAAACAGCCGACAGTTGGATGTGTGTGTCTAAAATTAGTAATGCTTTCATTCTATTAATTTGAATGGAGACTACTTGCAGGCCAAGAATGCTGCCAGTTTCAATAAATTCACTTTAGGACAGGAAACCCTATTCTTTGAATTTAAAGTGTTTTGGCATTTAGATCAGAGATGCTTGCTGAGAGAAACTGTATAAAGCTTCTTTTTATGATTATTTTTGTTTTCAACCACTTTTAACAAACATTAAGTGGGAAAAGGATAGAAGAAAGGGAATAAAATGAAACAGATGGAGGAGTCTTTACTGGAATGACACCAGTATAGACTTGCAGCAGATAATTTAGTTAAGGCACAGTTGCATGGTTTGCTTAGCTGAGCAGAACAAACAATCAGATAAGCCGGCTGGAGCATATTCACAGCCTTTCATTGGAACAAAATAAAAAAAGCCGCCAGTTCCACAGAATGTTCTGAACACTGACCCCAAGACATGGAACAAACAGAAAGTTTGATTTATTACAGCATTTATATTACAGAGCATAGTATATCAAGGAGCAGCAGTGGAAAAATGCTTTTTGATCATCTTGTAGTTCATCCTTTTCCCTCTTTCATCATCGAAAAAGAAATAAAAGAGTGCCATTGACCTACAGGTTCTAGGTTTCCAGTTGCACAGCATAAGCTGTAAAACATGCTCTTTTCTCTGATTCTGTTTGCATGCGCACTCGAGTTGATCAGAGCAACTTTTTCACATTCAGTAGGCTAAACCAGAAGAAAACTAGGAAAAGCAGTAATTGACAGGCAATTGGCCCAAATGAATCATATGCATAGCTGTGATTTGGCTATAGTATAAGAATAATATTGATGGCACGGTGATGTATTAGTTGTTGCTAAGTAGCCAGGGACTTTTCAACTTCTCATATTGGCCTGTCAACAAGAAGGCAGAGAGTGAACAAAAGGCTGGGAGGGGGCACAGCCGAAACAGCTGATCCCAAATGACCCAAGAGATTTTCATACCATATGACATCATGCTCAGCGTATATTTTGGGGAAGAAGGAAAAAGGGGGGGACGTTTGAAGTGATGGCATTTGTCTTCCCAAGTAACCATTCCATGTGATGGAGCCTGGCTTTCCTGGAGATGGCTCAACACCTGCCTGCCCACGGGAAGTGGTGAAAGGATTTCTTTGTTTTGCTTTGCCTCTGTGTGTGGCTTTTGCTTCACCTGTTAAACTGTCTGTATCTCGACCATGAGTTTTCTCACTTTCACCCTCCTGATTCTCTCCCACATCCCACTGGATGGAAAGGGAGCGAGCAGCTGTGTGGTGCTAGGTTGCCGTCCTGGGTTAAACCATGACAGCTTGATATATATCAAGCCCTTCTGGAATATAGTTGATAGATGTAGGTGTTATACATCCGGTCTAACAAATGAACAGTATTAACCACAGGCTAGCAAATATTTCTCTTTTAAAAGAATCTCTACCTGCCTTTCCAAGCGTACTCAGCAAATGTACTTTCATCTTCACCTTTTAGACAATGTTCCTCCCACAGTCAGAATATTCTTGTACAGCAGAACTGATACTATTTCTCATGATTAAAGAAACACAGAACCTAAATAATCCCTATAATATGAATCATCTTCTATGATTTTTCCTTTTATCTTCTGGCATCAGAGCTACAAAACCCTCAGGAATCCAAGTGAACAGAGCTATCTCTAGCTAAAATCTTCCCTTGGTGAACAAAATTCTGGCAAGGCTCCAGCTGTTCTCCCAAGTAATCCATGACTTAACGTTTATTTTATATACTTCATCTAGGATGGAAGGCCAAACAATGATTGTTAAACACATTCCATAGGCTAATATTAATTTTGAGAAAAGTTAACCCTTGATTAATAGTTATAAAAGTTGCAAATAGGCCTGAAGAAAATCTAAATGCACCCTCTCTCTTGCATCTCAAGTTCTGCTTTACTCTCCCTTCACGGTATAAAGTATTAGTTTATTCATCCTTGTCCTACCCCCTCGTTCCCCACCTTGACTCAACTGTTGTTATTCTATACAATTAAAAAACGTTGACAGTAGAAGGGACCAGGGGGCTTCCTAGAAAGGCATTCATACACGCTGTTTATGAAAGACAGATTCAGACACACTACATGCTCACACATGTACACATATAGACACTTAAGACAGTTATTACCAGTAGCTGCTGCGGACAGAAAATATTTGGAGAGTTTAGCAGGTAAAACGGGTATTCTGAGAATTTACTTGGGCACTTCTGATTTTTTAATCAGGGTACCCCTTATACCCTTTTTAATGGTAAAAAAGTCATGTTAGTAAACAGAGAAAATCCAAAAGTGACGTTTTTGTCATCTTATTTGGTACCCACTGGCATCTATAGACGTCCCAGTACCTTTGCCTGCCACTAATTCTGTTACAACATTTAACATTCACCTCTCATTTGTTCAAATAAGTATTTCATGCACCCTCAAGTTTTTTGTTTCTTACCACATACGACCAGTTTGCTTCTGTTCCCCCCATAACTTTAATTCCGGTTAATATTGGCCTACTCTGGACAATTCCCTCATTGCCTCCCTGGCAGACACAGGAATACCACTTTTATTATTCTATTTTGTAATGACAGTTGCTGCTTATGTTAGTGTCCAGCAACACTGGTTTGTGCAGGGTAACATACATCTGGATCACTGGCAGTTGTGCAGATTCTGCTACCCAAGCCAGCTCTAGTACCTCTGAGAGGCACTTCTAGGTGTGGGAGAATATTTATTTACACACGGGGAAGGACCAATCTGAATAGGAAAACTTCCTAGGAATGTACATGGCGGCTGGTGATATTTCTAGCACATGTCCAGGGTACTGAGTTTCCTTTCCAAGAAAAATGTATCACTGCATTTACTGCTATTAAGCCCTGACCAAAAAAAAACCCCAAAAAACCAACCAACCACCACCAACAAAAAAACAACAATAACAAAAAAAAACAACAAAAAAATCCCTCCAATAAATTGACTTTTCACATTCTTATTTGGTGTGACATTGACGACTACTGCTTGATTATATATGTAAATAAAGTAGCGGCCATCACCTTTCTATGATGATGTTGCTCTGAGTTAATGATGAAGTGGGACATGGGGAGGATGTGTGATATGTTGGTGTTAATGAAGATTTATTCAGTAGTGACATTTGATCAAATCTACTTGGCAAAGTCTTAGGTTTCATTAGTTAAAGACATAAAGCAGTCTGTCTGATTAAAGGGAGAAAAAGCAGTGGGGAGCTCACATAAATTACTACAGCTCAATTAGGTGCAGACAGTTTAGTGAGTGTTTATTACCAGTAGAAAGGAAGATTTTCCAATTAGATTAAAAGGTTTTGAAAACAACCCTTATAGTGCACAGTGATTTAGACCCATTGCTGGAATAATACATTGTGAGAAGCTGCATTGATTAAAAGTAAGCTGGTAAGTTATCTGCATTGCTTCATTGTTTATCAATGGAGCCCCTGCTGCCTAGGTACAATTTACCTCACAAGATCAATGTCTGGACCTGGCTAATTTTCTCCTTGCCCTGAAGATTTATATGGATGTAAAGGGCATCTATATCACGGCTGAAAATACCAACGAGATTTCTTTGGGATAATCATCAAGCAAGTGAAGTTGTATCAATCACCAGAAGTGTATCCTGGCCATGCTGTGCCCTTCTGGCTGGCATCCCTGCTGCAAAGCTGGGTTCAAAGCAAAGACATTTTAATCAGAAAAGAAGTTGATTCCAGTGAGGTTCCACAGCCTCATTGTGAAAACTGAAAAGGCATTAAAACAAAAGTGGACGTACATAGAGTGCTCAGGCAGCGGTCAGCCAGGGCTTCTGACAACTGATTGAAGGTGCTTGGTGTACAGTGCAAGCCCGTGATTCATGAATCCCAGCATCTGACAGCACAGAATGTGACTTCCAGCAGTGCTGAGCTAGCTGGAGTCCAAGTCTGCTTTGCCAAAGGATTTTTGGATACGGGCTGCAAAAGGTAGGGGGTCATTGTCCATGGCTGTGAATGACTGATTGTTTCCCATGTGGAATGGCATGGGGAAGGCAGGGGGAACAGGAGCAAAGGAAAATAAAATGAATGATATTTCAATTCCTTATACTCCTACTGTGCCCTTCAGATCACACGGATGCCTGCAGCTGCTTCTAATCCCTCTCTCCCAGAATTGTTTATTGTGAAGACTGGAGGAACTGAGACCAACAAATGGAGAAATAAATAATTCTAATTTTACATGTTTGGTTTAATAATGACATGCACAGTTCCATACTGAAGCCTTGCTTTTACTTCGTGTGAATAGGACTCAAAAGAATCCAAATGTTACGATATTGAACCTACATATCTTTATTTATTTTCCCTGCAACACTTGCACATGCAGCATTTCTCCTCTGCTAATGCAGGTCCCCAAAGTCTAAGTTTAAATCAATGCCATCAGAGATGCTGACGCTGTTCTGACGGACTGCCATGAAAGCAGAATTGTGCCCTTCCTTTGGGCTGTAACAATGAGTCCTTTGGGCTTCAGAAAACTGTGTGTGCATAGGGGTAGTGATGAGGGGCAAGAAGCTATGGCACAGCATCTTCCACAAGAAAAAAAACCCTGGGTGTGCAGGGGTTACTGTCTTTCATCGCACTAACTACGGCAATGCCCCAACACATGGCACATGTTTCCCAAACACACAGAAAAAAACATTCTCCCCTAAAAGGCTTCCTCACATTTACAGACTGGATGGGCAGTTCCTCTGTGTAAACACTTTGATGTATACAAAACCATTATTTAAAAGCATGTGTGTAAGCACAGACTGTCACACAAACAGCACACAGCAAATTGTTGGTTGCTTTATAAAATATGATTAATCGAAGATGCAACAGTGTGGTACGAGTCATCTGAATAACCCCATTGTTTTACACGCATGTGCTCACTGCATGCTTCTAAATTACACATTTGAGCCCTCAAAGTCTTAGTTCTTACCTCATAATGAGCAGAGTTCACATAGTCCATATTCAGAGTGCTTTGTCCTATACAGCCAAGCCATGAAGCTTTCTCTGGGGCTGCTTCTCTACATTTCATCAGACATCACTGCCCTAACCATAACTACACTTCACCAAAACAACCAACAATAATTTTTCAACAAAAGAAGGTACATTCAAACCCCTGCAGGCACCCCAGATCGCACCTCTTTACCATACTGAATAACTGCTCATGAATAAAACGCTGATATTCTTTGTAATGTAAACATCCTGTTGGTTAGCAAAACGGGGCTTTGGGATTGTTTTCTTTATAATTGGAAGGGCTTGTCATTTAAGGAAACAATTAACATTTGTTACGAGCAACTTGACTGTGAATGACTCCTACTACTACACTAAATACATTTAATTATGATTTATTGGCGCATAGCAACCTTTTGTAACATTGTAAGCCAACATCCATTTTTGCTTAATTAAACTCATTATAACAACACTTTGCTACATAAAGGGGAAAAAAAAAAAGCTAAATGGGTAAACCCCAAAATTCCATTAACTGTTCAAAATTGAGGTCATAAAGCAACTAGGCAGCAGATTTCCTAGTACTAACCTGCTACCATGACTAATTGGAGAAAAATCTGGAAAATATGTAGATAGAAGAAGTGGACTCAGGCGTTTGGTCTAGCTATAAATTAAAACACTCTTGAACAAGCTGAAAGCCCTGTCTTGGGACAAAGACATCGGTATCTTGCATTGCTCTGGTGGTTTGTTGACTTTTCAGTACTAGAATTTCCTCCATTTCTTGACTGTTCTCTTCCAACAAAAAAAAAAAATCTCGGAAGAAAAAATACCCTACTTTATTAGGTGCTAAATATACAGCACCTGTAGCAACTACCTTTGCCCCCACGACTGGTGACATGGCATTCACTACAATTTTTAAAAATTCAGCAGTAAAGAACATTAAGTATAGGTGGGAAGGATTTGAACTATTAATCCCCAACAAATCTAGATCCTTCAAAAATTGTATCTAAGGCATTTCAAACTAAAAATAAAATCTCAATACAATTTTGCATGAAATGCAGTGTGACACACATTATTTTGTTTTAAATGTACCAGCATTGTGGCTTCACATTATTCACAACAAGTGTTTTACAGGGACGTTGTCAAAATGATGTGCGAAACTCATGTGCTCCGATCCTTTTCTTTCTACCAGGATTTAGCCACGCAGCTCCTGGGTGGAGATTAAAACTTCAGCCCCCACACAAACCCCTTCCTTTCTCCTGTTAATCAGGAGGGCAGAGCTAAACTGCAGCCTCTCAGTACTTCTAATGAATATGTTTTACACATCGGAGCTGGTTGCTTGCTCAGCAACAGCCTGTGCTATCTGGAGGCCAAAGATAAGTGCTCAGGGATTACCTTTAAAACAATCCCCTCAGCTCTTTTGTCACTGAGAGCAGAAAGTCAGAACAAAAAGTGAGCTGTAATCCTTGCTTCTGTGGACTGGCCGATTTTTAACAATTGAAGGTTCAGAAAAAAAGCCCTTGAAAATCAGTATCAAAGCTCAACCAAGGTCAGGATGTCTAGTCCGACTCTGTCCTCTCTCCAGCACCGTTCTTTGGCTATTTTACTCTGGCTCAGACTGTAAGAGCTTGTGCAATCCAGCACAAACACCTTCCGTCCTGAGCGTTGCTGCCATGTGAAGGTAAGATGCTGTTGGCCCATTTCTCGCGTGAGACAAAGGACAACAGAGTGCTGAGAGTGGAAACGTGCTCTGCTCTGGCTCCTGGGGAAGAAGGCACCCTCCAGACCAACTGGTGATTATTTTGGCCACGTCCATGGGGGTGCACAGCGCTGGGCTTCAGACTCCTGAGCCCTTGTTACCCACAGGTCCTGTCACTGCCCCACATCTACAGGACCCTTGCTGCACAAACACTGCTGGAAGGGCAGCGTTTTTCCCTTGTCAGAGGGGAAGCCTCTCAGAAACGGTCTGAGAAAATTAATCTTTCCGATTTGTAACTGTGATGACTGGGGTTTTCTAAAGGAATTGAAAAGATATATGAGTGGATCCAACTACAATCGCAGGATCATCACGCTCACAATTCAGAACTAGTTTCCATAAAACATCTTAATTTCTCTGTAGTGTGCCAGTATATCTCAAGGGCCATAAAACACAGTGCTGTGCTCTGTTCTCTTCAGTGCCTTCCAAACACTGAAGCAGAATACGATAGTTTTCACATTCAACACATGAAGAATTCAACTGATCAAGCAGATTAATTATTATCGTAAATTCTTCCAAGGTAGTAGTAAATGTCAGCTGTAGCTTGTATTTGCTCCTCATTTTAAAACTTTAATTTTACAAAAAGGAAAAAAAAAAAGCTACTTTGTTAAGTCCAGACAACAAAAAATACAGAATGAACAAAAATTATTCCTCTTCTGTTGGACTACCTGAAAAAGCCTCAAAGAAATTCTATGGTAGCTGTGACTTAACAGAAAGAAATTTTCACATTCATACTAGAAACCCCAATGTGTACTTGGAGCACCAAAGTGGGAGTAAGAAGAAAAATAACAGAAAAGAAAAAAAAAAAAGGCAACCGCAAAGGAATTGAAAGGGTATCGTCTAGTCAAAACACAGTATCCAGGGTACCACCATGGAGTGAGAAACTCCTCAGCTTCTTTTAATGATGTAAAAAGTTTTGCTTGCTTATAAACTTAATTGAAAAGAGCTGCATCTGCTGAGGCAAAAACCAGCACCATGGGCTCCAGCTCTCAAGCTGCACGTATTAAAGCTTTGCCTAAAACATGCTTTATATTCACTGTGTCTTGTTCATACGTACAACTGTGGCTTGCACGTATTTCCCCCTGCAGACTTAAAACTGCTGGGGGGAAGGCACAGCGAGACAACATGCCTGTTCGGCAAAGAAAATGAAACCTTGATTTACCATCTGAAGGGTGCCAAGGTCGCTTAGCTGCTGAGTGCCTTGTCGTATTTCTCATCCTGGAAGAGCTCTCTAGGTTAATGGGTAAAGACCAGTCCACCCGAAATGTCAACTCAAGTCAGGAAGCGTTTACTCGGTTCTGTCACTGGGGAACAGCAAGATTGTTGTGGACCATCGCACACTGCGATTCCTATCGATATTTGGGCTGCATCTGCCATGCACTTAGGAAAATATCTCAAGGCTGTTCTCCTGCTACCACCACATATATACCACCAACTCTCACATGCCTTTTTGTCACTTCATCCACAAAAGGCAAACATGCAAGGAAATGGGCAACAGCACACAGAATTTTCTTTCATGGTTTGTTTTTTTTTTACCTGTTTTTTTTGTGCAATGTGTCTCCTGTGCTGCTCCATTCTCAACTTCAAATGCAGCCACCACAGCAAGAGGGGAAACTCGTTGACAGGCAGCACACCAACAGCTTGCTTTGAGTATTGCCAGTCAGGATGCTTTTCTGGAAATAAAAAGAAAGCAAAAGTAGCCAAGATATTTAAATTTTACAACCATTTTAATAATAATGATGATGATGATTATGATAATAATAATAATAATAAAATAATATAAATTTTAAAGAAGCTGAGATATTTAAATTTTACAACAATTCTGCATGGCAGTTAATTATTCTAATATTTTATATAATGATATCAGCTCTAATTAAAAAAACCTGGATGATCATACAAGTTTCTTAAGTCTTAGCATAGATTGTAAGACAAAATATTTTCTGTTCCAACAATGCAACATCAGATCCTATTATCAACATCAATGGGAGCTGCTATACTAAGAAATGTGTGTCTTGCTGCTTCTTCGTGGTGTTTAAGTCTCTACAACCAAGTCAGGTATGCTCAGCACTTCAAAGAAACATGTTTCAGATTAGCGAAGCAGGAAAAACCCAGAATGAATTATTCCAACCCCATGGCTGATTAGAATATGTTTTACCCTAAGAGCTACAGATACCCAATAGACTATGATGCCTGTGCTATGCTGGGTGTCGTTTAGTTACCTTTCTAAATACAGCACTTATCTTCATACAGCTCTCTTTTTTTTAGAGACAAAAGATAAGTGTTTTACATCAATTCTCTACTTTCAAAAATGTTTCAAAACATGCTTCCACAACTGCAGAGCTTTATTCCTGTTCTGAGTGTGCTGGTTAAACGAAAGGAGTTCATGAATCACTTTGCACTATGAATTTTGCAGAGCTGAGATTGCTGAGAATGACTTTGTATTAGTAAGAGCTCTAGTAGCTAAGCACTGATTTTATTAGGTTGTGATAAAAAGGAGTTATCAATGACTACAGTGAATTTAAGACACTTTATAGCTGAGCATTACAATGATATATTGCAGAGTGCTTTTTAATTGATAGTGAGCCTTCGGTGTTTTGCTAATACCTGCAGTTTACATCTGTTCAGCACCAACATAAAATCTGGTTTACATTTGCACTCAAAATTATTAGTCAGAATTAACAGCTGAAATGGCCCATTTTCAATAGTTTTTATTTATTAAAGGTTTCATTTTGTCTTGGTTCTATCCCACTGGTCAAATATCAACATAAAAAGATACAGAGTAATCATTTATGTATTATCTGTAAGTACTTACCATCTATCTCGTGAGTGTGTCTCATTCCAGTAGGCTGTGAGCTTTTCTCATGCTTAGATGGTTCACCTTTTTTATCTTGCTTTCAGTTGTTCGTCATAATGCCTCCAGCACCTCTAAAGAGGACAATAAAGATGTGAAAACTTATTAAGCTACATTACTAGGTCATCCTCTCAGTGTATTCTATGAAAAATATTTGCAATTATTTTTCCAGTTGCTATCTATTTAAAAGAAATACTGTAGAGCGTGTGAGTTATAGGATAATGTTTTCAGTTTAAATATTTAGTATGTTTACTTTCATGTTCCTATCATATGGGAAAAAAAAAAAGAGAGAAACTACAGTAGCTTTCAGAGGTACAGCTTTTAGTATTCTTTTAGTATTCTTTGAATAAGAGATTCAGAGAAAATTCCTTACACATGGAATCCAGGACTTCCTTTAATTCAAAAATCAAAATGAGAAAGGATAGGGTCAATGATACTTTATAGCAGTGTATAAAACATAAGAGTTAGAGATAAACATCAAATAGCTTTGTCAGTCTGAGAATTCTCTTATTCCAGCAACATCATTTTGAGATTTTTCCAGTTCTGGAAACATGAGATAACAAATCCTGAAAAGACAGTGCCTGGATTTCCAAATTACTATGTTTTATATTGTTCGTTTGCTTGTTTTTTAATTATTTAAATTCCAATATTTGAGCAGCCACTATCCTGAGGATTGCACAAATGAAAAGCCATCTGAAGCCCAATTCCATTTTCGTATTGAACACAATGCCGTATTTAAGTTTAGTATGTTATAAAACACAGGGAAAACCGTCTGGAAGTGGGGAGCAATAGCACACCATTACTTTGCATGTCACAATAGTACGGGCTGTTCCTGTCGTTTTCCACCATTATAATCCATCATTTCCCACTACTTCTACTTTCTACTCTTTTCAAACAACATGATGAAAAAATGAGTAACAGCAAGGAGTGACTCCACTGTTCTCCCCTTTGTCTGGGTTTACCCTGCTTGCCCAGTTTAGGAGGGCAATGCCCATAGTTCTCTTTGGAGGTACATTTCCCTTCATCTGGTTTACAGGATGTTTCAAAAAGATTATTCATCTTTTTGAAACACCCTGTATTTGTCAGTAGGGATGAACCTGGTTTTAACAGCAAGAATTCTTTGCCTATACCAAGTAATGGTACTTGTAGGTCTCACCTTCCAATGACACCAATGTAGTCCCTGGTTGCTACAACAGCAAAGCTCCCTCGGTTGGGGGCTCTTCCCGGGGGTGTGGGGGAGCAGAGCACATGGGGTTTTTTTGATTCACCAGGGATACGGGGGATGCCATCATTTAGTAGAGTAAAATCTACTTATGAATGTTCAGCATAATTCCAAGGAAATGTGGGCAGCTGAATAAATCTCAGAAGTGCAGAATCAGATATGGAAAACGCGGTACCTCAGTCTGCTGGGGACCACCCTCCCATTTCAAAGGGAAGGGACAGAGGAAGCATTTCCTCTCCTTAAAGGCAGTACAGATATCAACCACAGAAAGAAAGATGCAGGTTTTCTTGTCTTCTTTTATGTTTTCTTTTCTTTTATATATGACAGACTTTTCAGCTCTGCTGGGTCAGACCGGCTGCAAATTAATTCCCCATACTGAAGACAGAGAGTAAATGTTTCCACATTTTGCAGAATTATAGTTACACAATTTCTGGGTTACTTAGCAAATAATTAGGAAAAAATCTAATGCTCATATTTTTGTTTGTACTGTGAGAAAAGAGGAGTATGGCATCCAGTAAGGAAGAACAGACATCTGATAGGAAGGGAAAAGTTTAGAGTAGAGAGAAATTCTTGCAATAACAGTTTTCCTTTATCAGGAAGCTATTCTATAAGAATAGCTCTTTTGAGTAGCTGGGGGAGATCACTATGAAAGAAATGTCTCCTTTGGAAGGAGCTTTCCATTTGTCTCTTTCAGTAATGTACTAATTAAATCCTCTGTGAAACAAACAAAAAAAGAAAAAAAAAAAGACTATTAACTAAATGTGATTTTTCTTAACCTGAATTAAAGAACTAAATCCTCTTTAGCTCATTATCAATAAAATTCTTTAAGGTCAAATTGCATCCAAGAGGTTTATCCAGCTACTGCAGGTATTAGTGATCCTTATCAAGATCTATGTATATTAGGCTTGGCTGTAAGTCTTTACTTGCAATTACTAGCCAGCCTAAAATTAGCAGAACGTATATGGTGGTCCACAAAGCAGAGATGTTAACTTGAATGATATGTCCTGTGGTCAACAGTTTTGAGCAGAACTTCTACTGCTGAAGGAACTGTGAGACAATTATTCAGAGAAGAGCTTCAAAGCAACATCTTTATTGCAGTTTAAAAATTAAGAGTTTATTGGTCATTTTGGATGTATTCACAAAGTACTCTGATATTCAGGGTCTTAAACCCATAGTCACCTTTTCCTATTCACATGCCATTTATAGCTTCCAGCACATCTCAAGTGCTTGCTGTCTTTCCTCGTGGCTTCACAACGTGCATAGTTACACACGTTTGATGCCAGGAAAATGAGTGACACCGATTTGAGGTTCAACTGACAGGCCAGTGATGCTGACTGCAGCTCATAACCACCGAGATTTGCAGTCAGGAGATGAAAAATTACAGAAACAATTCTTTTCTTAGTTAGAATCAGTTGGAAATACAATGTAGATTTTTAGCAATAATAAAGACAGGATGGGATAACCAAGACACCTTAAGAAGAAAAAAAAAGTGTTGTAAATTGGTAAGTAAATAAGGAAATATTTTCAATTAATTTGGGTGAAGAGGAGACATAACCAGTATCAATATATCCAAATGTTTTACAAAACAACAACAAACAAACTACTAGAAAATAGGTTTCCCATGGGAATTGAATGGGTTAGAAGAATGATGTATTTGAGTCCAAAGCAGCTCAAGAAACCTGTGTGCTGCATAACAGACACTACTAGCAAAAAGGTTTGTTGTTTGGGAAGCAAGTATTAAAGTCAACAGTTTCTAACATGGAACCTCAGACAAAAATTAATATTGCATTTTCTCTGCAGTGCTGGTTGTATGTGGTAGTTGAAAGTAAATAATGAGTTTTCAGTGGTTAAATCAGTTTTCTAAACATTCTTCATTGTTATTTTAGCCTGTTTAAATTAAATCCTTCTTGAATTTCAGTTTATTTTGTCTGCTTTTCTAATAAATTAATAATATAGCCTTCATAATAATAATAATTTCCACAGTGATGGAAAACAACACTGGGAGTTCATTGCCCTGTTTCTTAGAGAGAAAAGCCTGCCATCTGTATTTCATTTGCATGTAACTTTTCAGTTCCTCCAACATCTATCCACAGAAAGAAAACACATATTTGAAAACAAATGGAAACCAAATAAATGTTTTTACCCATCCCCGCAACAATTATAATTTGTTTTAGCTAAAACCGAAGGATTGAGCTCTAAATTAATTTAAAAATGTATTTAACCAAACATCATTCTGAGTGCAGATATGAATGCACAGCTGGGGAATTGTGAGTACATTACTTGTTTTTCTACCATATAGAATAAAGGGACTCACTATCTAGTCAGATAAACAAAACAACAGTGAGAATATTTCTACTTTGGACAATATGCTAGAAAATACAAGAATCTATTTTGATTTGTTAAGGTTTCTAGCAGTATAGTAATACTCACCATCATAGGTTTCCTGAACAGACACAGAGGGGATCGTGACAGACTCATTTTTGCAAAAATACTCCTTGTCTCAGTGGCATCGGGATTCTGTAAAGTAACATCAACAAGCATAAAAGTACAGCGTTATAAATACAGCAGCTGGATCGGGAGTTGGCAAAAACAATACAAAACTCTACAATAATCTTGATTTCGTCATTTGTTGGCAAACTGCTGGGCAGAAGGGAACGCCTGTATCCACTGTATACACACACATTTCCAATGCTTCCGTAGGGAGAAACACTAAAAACTGATCGCCGTAGGTATTATTACTTACGATAATTCCTCATCTTTACTTATTGCTGTCATTAACCACATAATTAAAAGATTATATAGAGTGTGGAAACCAACAACTCTAAAGTGAATATACTTTTTAGGTTTAGAATCTAAAGTTAAAGCATTCTGGAAACTGCTGATGCACAGGACTGGTAATCAAGACCTTTCCTTAGCAGCCATTGTCTGAACATTCATTACCTGAATTAAAATGTAATCTACAAACACTGCAAGCCACCTTCCAGCTAGGTGCTTCAAAAATATTATTCTACTTTATTTTTATTTTTAATTCTATACAAAATGTATATAATTACTGTGTATACACACAAACATTATTTCCCCCTTATTAACTCTCCTTTGTAGTTGCAAAGTCTGGCAATCCACTTCAAGTCTTAACACTAAACTCAAACTTCTAGTTATAGGTGAACTTGGTTCAGTAAAATTACCTCTTCATAGACTCTAAAAATGACAAATTCTCTGTGACTTAAGGGGATTAATTCTTTTTATGGCACTAAATGGCTAGACTCTGCTGTTGGTTAGATTATCAAGTGTTCTTGAATATTACAGATAATTTTACGAGTCTTCTGCGGGCTACACAGTATACAGTGAGTTCATTAGCACTGGAAGAGAACATAAAAACACATCCAGTTTACAGAAGGATAAATGTGTCTTCTGCAGCATTCTGTCACTGCTCAAGTCAAAGATCCGGGATTTTATGATTGGGCTGAGATAGAAAATAATAGGCATAGGATAAATTTTTGATGTGATTATCTACTTACACTCAGCATAAACAAAATAAATCAACTCAAAATACAGCAATAGGTGAGGAAGTAAAGAGCCTAGTAAACAAAAATGTTGCTAGATACTTTATATCTGTCCTTGTTGTAAGTAATAAAATCAAAGTGGGATGGCTGAGAATAATTTTAAAACTAGGAAACATAATTCAAAATCCTACTGCATTTTGCAACCGGATATTTTAAAAACAGGACAACTATCCATGCCTTTATTTTGCAGACGGTACAAGTCAGGTAATTATATTAATAAGGCAGAACAACTCTGCTCTGTTATTGCCCACGTGAAATCAGTTTGGAGTACAGAATCATAGAATACCAGGTTGGAAGAGACCACAAGGACCATCTGGTCCATCCTTTCACGGAAAAGCACGGTCTAGACAAGATGGCCCAGCACCCTGTCCAGCTGAATGTTAAAGTTGTCCAATGCTGAGAAATCCACCTCTTCCCCAGGAGGATTATTCCAATGGCTGATATAATTAAACTTAAAGACAACAAATGGTATTAATGCCAGGTATGACTGAGAAATTTGGGACAAACTGTTAGGAAACTAGGAAAGGTTTATATGGGCGAGCAGTTATAGGTGCTCTCTCTGATTAAAGCCTCTAATGAGGTGTATTACATTGAAAAGTTTAGAGTGGATGATGTTCACTTCCAATGGTATCTATAATTTTGGAATTTGGCCATAAACATTGAGTTAATATAGGAAACAGTGAATAACAAATTACAACTGAAAATGACTGGTACAAATACCAAAAACATTTTTATTCAAGTGCTTTAATATTAACTAGAACCAGTATTTTAATGCATTCTTTAACTCTTAAGAGACTATATACAGGGAAGCGCTTTGCCTAACCTGAACTGACCAGAAATACCATAAGCTGATTAAGTTAATATTAAAGACTGTCAGTGAACTGTAAATCTACAATAAGAGATTTCTTTGGTCCTCCAGGTTTGCATTCTATGTTTTTCATAAAATGAACCCAATGAAAAAAAAGCCCATGAAAATGCAGAAATATGTAACCATTAAGCTCTCTGAAATAAAGCCATAGGGTTTGCAGTCTTCGTGGATACAAAAAAGAAAGAAAAAAAAATGTCATTTCGATTGTGTTAAACATTTTCATCAGTGAAGTTTTTAACAATTCAAGAGAGGGCTGCATTGTATTAATATTTATTACTCCACTGCCTTTGCAGTTAAAACCAATCTGAATCTGACCTTCAGTACAGGTGGGTGCCTTCCTCATTAGCCTCCATATATAATATACAAATAGAAGGTTAAATTTGGGCCAATGTGTTTTCAAACTCAGCTGAGGTAACTTTTTTCTAACTGCTTTCCCCTTCTGTTCAATAAATGAACACCTATAAATACCACTGCATTATTTTAGATAATATGCTTTATCTTGCAAATGGCACATCTCTTCAGGAAAATGGATACCTGAAGGCAGAAATATCTAATCAATATTGACCACACATATTGCAATTTTTTTGCACATTAGTGGTTTTGTAGCTGTATGTGGAAATAAATGATGTCCATTTCACAGCTGTTGGTTCTGAATTAGCAGATTCACTTTTCCCCCACTAACCACATACTGCTGCACTGCTGGAAGCACTGAATCTTTTCCTGGGTATGTAAATATGCTTTTCAGTTACAACTTTCTGAAACTAGGTGTAGACAATCTCGTCTCTTAATGTCATAGAAGACAGGAAGGATTGGAGGGTTGATTATAAAAATTCAAGGTGAGAAGAGCCAAAACTCTGCAGCAGCAACACGTTCACAGAACAAGAGCCAGAAAATAACCTTATATTCTCCTTCAAGGTACAAACTTAACAGATTCTCTTGAGAAGACTAGGAAGGCTTCAGGCTTCAAAAGGAGGAGCTGAAGAGCATTAATTAAAAAAAACCAGAAACTCCACTCTCCTGACATGAGCATCTGGTCTGGATTGAGTACTGAGAGGATTACGACCTGCAAGAGTGTAAACTGAAATCCACTTGAGTCTTCCAAATTTCACAAGAAGGTAGCTTGGAAAGCTGTTCCCCACCCTCATTGACATCTTGCCTTTCTTCCTACACATACACGAGAATGAATGGTTCATAAGCACATCCATTTCCCAACTCACTTCAGCCATCCATTTCTTTCACAGTAAGTGTAAAATCCATCTTTTTCAATTGATGTTAATTCTTAGCATTATCATTTGGGAGAATATAGGCATCAGCTTTGCTTCTCTGCAAATATGTTGGAAGTGGATGAGCTCACACCTGCCATTTTGCTAGAGAACATATCCTACAGATAAGGCACAAGCAGATGCGTTTCCCAAACCAGACTAATTCTAAGTGCAAATCAGCTACCAGAAACATGCAGAAATCCAGCACTTCAGAAGAACAGTTAGAACAGCAGAATGACTTCTTTGGGAAGTCCTAGCATGTATGTAGGTAGGGATCTGTTAACGGCAGTATCCCACACAGCAAAACTGTTCTGTTTTACATGCAAAAAACACTGCACTTATGAGACACCGAGTATCTTTCCAGCACACAAGCTACAGTTTTGGGGAGCCAAGAACTTCCAGTTTCTAAGAAGACAAATAGAAAGATGTGCATTTATAAAATTTTCATAAACAGACTTTGCTCTCTTCAGAACGAAAATCACCCCCACTTTCAAAGGTCAAGACCTACAAGAAGATGGGTAAGTGCAGTTAGTTAGCTGAGTCCCCTGGTAGGGGTGCTGGGTTTTTCACTGCTAGTAAATCTTCACAGCATTCACAAGTAGCATTTCATCTCATGTCTAGTTAGCTAAAGGTCCACTTCTGAGAACAAGGACAGCATGTCTCAATTAGACAAAATTTTGGTCATTCAGCAATGTGACATCTCTACAGATGAGGACAATATTTTTTTTAGGATCTTTCAAATACTGCAGCTTGGGTTTTAACTTTAGGACAGTCAGAGCCTAGGTACTGAATATCAGAAATGCTACCTGAAATTACGTGAGTTCTTAAGGCTCAGAATGTCATTTTCACCAAGGCGAAGGTCCTCTGGGAAAAAGGGATGTTCTTATCTGGTCCAAAAATATGAAAAATATGTGCACAGGAAGGAAGAAGCATCATAAATCTCACCACTTTGTGACTGAAGAGCTGTCTGGGTAGGCTTCCTGAAATTGTCTTCTCTAACACAGACATGAAGAACTACAGTTAAAAAAATACATCACATTGAGTATTTAATGCTCTAGAGAAATAAGAGAATGGCATATGCAGTATTACACGTGATCATGTAATGCCCTGCAAAAAGCACTCTGCTACAACGTTAATACGGGATGTTTCTGAAATGGTTTCATCTGGCAGTCCAGCTGTGCCACAGTCTCACAAAGAATACTGAGAACCTTCATATTTTCCCCTTCCAGTACAAGCATAATGATATCCAGGGTTGTATCTCTATAAAATTACTAACTGCCATTTCTAAAATATGCAGGATTAGAAAACAATTGTTGTCAACATTGTACCATGAAAAGTTTTAGATGGTACAACATTTAAAGAGAAAAATCACAAAATGAATGGGAGGACCATCTACAGCAAGTACCATGAAAGAATGATGTTGCTGGAAGGAAGAAACTGTCAAGAGATGTCAGGAAAGTCTCCTCAGCTCACCTGGAAGCTTTACAGGGGTGTACAACTGATTGTACACTGTTTGCAAGATAAGAAGGTAGAAAAGTTACAATTTAAATTGTTGCATCCTGGCAAACAGCCAGTCAAATTTTCTTTTCCTAAGAGGGTTAAACTCTCTTATAAACTGGAGTTACAAATTTTTAGTAACAAGAAAACCAAAACCTTAAGTATTTATTACAGCAAGGTCTCGGGAACTACTTGGAGCAAATCAAGTAGGAAGAAAACATGCAGCATAATCCCTGAACAAGCACAAGTAATCAATGAATGAATGATGACCCACACTGCACGATGCGTTTCCCAGCAGTGTTCCCAGATAAGTGAAGGATGTTGCAGCACAATTAAGCCACATCTTGCCTTTTTCCCTACATAAACAAGAAAATGAACAAGCTATTATTAAATAGGGAAAGCAATTAAAGTTGTAACACTTTCAAAAGATGCAGTTTCCAGGAAATGTTTCCCATGTATATTAAGGAAAACATTTTTAAAAATTCTTAACTAGTGAGAACCTGGTGTTTTATGGTAACAACCCACCCGAGGAATCTGCCTCAAGAAGAAATTGGAATTGTAGCAAACGTTCCGCTTTGAAAAATAAATACCTCTAATTCCTAGAAATTTCAGCTCAAACTGTTGTCTCCCCATATTTAATCTCAAAATTCTTACATTCATGAAAAAATATGCTAGCCTTGAAGTGATCTCAGACTGGACGTTAAGTGTATGGTATTTTAGTGTAAATAGCCTCAAAAGAGTTTAAAGGAAAGTCTTTAGTGGAATAGAACTTGGCTTGCTGTACTATTTGCAAATCATGGAACATCTTCATTGACCACAGCCAAGAATTAACACTACAGTAAAAAGCTATGAAGTGAATACTCACTAACGTTTTCTTATAAGCCCATAAAATTTTAAAATTTATTTTACCCTCTAGTGCAACAAGCAGTATCAGAAGTCCATTTCTGTACTGACACTATCTTTCAGAAACCTGATTGTTTTTCCAACTGATGCCAAGCTACTGGATTAATTTTAATGCTTTAACTCATTAAACAGATTAAACTAACAGCAGAAACAAATAAAAGAAATGGTTTTCTCATCAGTAAATACGAACATTCGAAATTTTTCCTGTAATACTTTGGTAATAAATCTATTATTCTAACAGTTATGTTTTGAATATTACATTAAAAAAAAAGGCAAGCTAAACACAAAATTAATTATTCTACTTGTAATAAAGCTCATATTGCTTTACTGCAAACATTCACCGCAAATAAGCACTCTCTGCAAAAAGCACCTTTCCAGTTTCCTTGGAAAAATGAGATTTTTGCCACCAATGTCTCTCTACCATTTACGATTAAATCCAGCTATACAACACTACTCCAATGCACACAAAAGCTCTTAAGGCATGAAAAAATCTACAAGGCTACATTCTCAAAGTTATGGTATTGCAAAATATTTATTCACACAGGGCTAAACGACAATGATGGATGCCCTCCCATTTGGATGCAAAATATACAAAAAGATCCTTGCTCTGAGCATTAATACATGGTTCATGTTAATGTACCATTAATATATGAGTGAGGCATGAACCCCTTAGTTCAGAAAGGTGTAACTTCTCATGGATAAACCAAGTCCAGTCACAACTCTATCTTCCAGGACAGCAGCGAGCATAAGCAAGTTACTGTTATTATCAGGCAAACAAACTTACTGTCAGTCAGGCACACAAATATGATCAAAAATAAATTACTTGAAAACAACCAATTTAATTTCTATGTAAACTGGATCAAGGCCAAATGCACAGCAGAACAAAGCAGTGAAATATGTTTTCAGGTAGTTCTCTCTTGCTGCATTTTAAATAAGAGTTATTTCCATGGAAGAACAGCTGATGTCTGCACAGCTCTGTAACTCACAATATTGAAACAGTCCCAGTAAAAAAGAGTAATTGCCTCTTGTACACAATTGTTCTCTGTATGCTTCTATGGTCTTTCGGTGTTCTGGGACAAACCACTTGAAGAGTTATAAAAAACCCTGTGATAGTAGAAATTTTGAATAGGCAAAATGAATAGAGGCAGAGTGCATAGAATAATACAACTGACAAGCATTATCGTGTAATCCTTTTACAATTTGTACTGAATAGACAGTACATGATGCATACAGTATGACAGTCAATTTAAGGGCTGAGTGAGCTGCAGAGATACGGATCTACAACCCATCAGAATGTGTTTTAAACGTAAGAGTAACTTTCCTCTTTCACTCATTAACACCTTTATTTGCTGTTTTTATTTCACTCTCACAGTTTTTAACTGTAAGAAAAAATATTCAAGTAACATCTCCTTTTCGATGACAATAATGTAAACTTTTAAATCAGCACAGGCTACCAGGAGAGCAGTAGAAAAATGATTAGTATTTTTATTTGATTTTAACAATTAAGTTCTGTGCGTTTCCTAAAGAATGAATTTTAGCAGTTGAACAAAACGTCTATTGTAACTCCAAGCAGTAGAAAAAAAAAGCTGCCTCTGGGAAAGAATTTATTAAACTTGTCCCCCTCCTAGGCCCACACTGAACTCAGAATTACACAGCATGCGTCCCATCCCCAGAAGATCATGATTTGCCTTTCAGTCAGATGCTTCCTCCTGCTGGTAAACCTTAAGCTCTGTTCCCTAAAAAGGTTAAACTTGAGAATTATTGCAGTGCCATGGTTACAAGGTAAAATACATGGTAAGCTTAGGGGGCCACCAAAGGAAATTCCTCGTCTGAGAAGAAAAATGACCTCTCTATTTGGAATTATAGATATACATACATATGACTTTTTGTACTTAAACATACTACATATCTGAAAATTTTAACTGAGTATCTCATAAACATTATAACAACGACGTATTTAACCTGCAGTGCACCAAAGGCGGTCCAACCGTTCGTGACATATTAGTGTTATCTACTAACAACATTGCAAGAATTTT
The DNA here is from genome assembly GCA_013399365.1 of Pampusana beccarii. Classification (NCBI taxonomy): domain Eukaryota; kingdom Metazoa; phylum Chordata; class Aves; order Columbiformes; family Columbidae; genus Pampusana; species Pampusana beccarii. The sequence continues at coordinate 348,937 of VWYH01008560.1, read as the reverse complement.
TTCAGACATCAGTTCAGTTGAAGAGCTTATGTTTTTCTCAAGAGGAACTATGTATATTTGAATGTCTGACAGAAATCATACATTCATTACAAGTCCTGCAACTGCCTGCTGTTAACAGCATCCTGTAATATTGTCAGTGCCTCCAGCACGACAGAGGACTTAACAGCTACAACTCCGAATCAAGCCCCCACCTGGATTTTCTTCACATGTCGGCACAAGGATGCAAAAGTATCTCTTGAATAGAAAAGAAGGTGAACTTTCTAATGAGAGAACTGAACGAGTCAGTTTTTCAGGGGTCATATAAGCTCTGCACACCTGTACTGTATGACAACATATGTGCTGTATATGGCAGGAGCTGGCCCATACTGTCATTTTTAGGAATATGCTATGGTTACCTGAGCAGGGATAGACAGAAAGGGTATTTAGTTATTACTGTAGACATCATCCATCCCTGCTTTGACTGCATAGGTACAACACCAGGATTACTATCAACCAGAAGCTGAGACCCAAAACCTATAACTATGAAGGGGAATACTCAGAACGGCAAACAATATCCTCAATAATAAGAATATATATGATTGAGTATCTGAAAGAGCAGACAGACAGTCTTTACGCAATGCCTCCTAACGTAACAATCTGCAAACAGTTACTAAAAGGAAAAATGAGACAGAAAGCTGTGAGGAGATAATCCATGGCTCACACAGTCGCTCACTTGCCTGGGAGTTTTCAACTTCACATAAGGGATCTAGCATTTGCTATAGAAATTAGCAAGATTTTTTATAGGTTATCCCAATCAAAACCACCTTTTGTATATGGTACAGAACCTAAGTGTTTTTCTCTTATACGTGTATATACACAGTCACAGAAATTACTATAACGTACTCAATACACAGCTTCCATTCAGCCTTAGGTATGGTGCTGTACCTAGCAGTGACAGACCCGCTTTGCTACTCTGGGATCCTTTCTGAATGCTCCTCCCAGGCACTTTTCTGCTCACACTCTGCGGTTACACTTCTCCTCCTCCTCCTCCATATCTCAAATTCCTTATGTTGTTTCCCAGAACAGTAAAGCACATCAGTCATGTACTGTTTTTCTCCAACATTTTCCTGCTTGACTCCTTTTTTTCTTCTCTCTTTTTATATTCTCTTGCTTTTTTATTTAAAATATGAAGTGAGTGGTACAAATAATTGAGACAAAATACGAGCCAAGACAAAATGCAGTAGTTTTAAAACCCTACTGATAGCTATGAGACTTCATAAAAAGTGTCTATTTTACTTATTGCAGCCTGGCAGAATTTGTAGGTATAAGATGCAGAACATCAAAAAGGAACCCAGAACTGAAGAGCATGCAGATTCAGCATTTTAATTATTTTTGGTTTCTGTCATATTTTCTCATATTTGGTGCAGAATGGTTATAAGAAAGCAGAACAGATTCTAAGACACAATGGCAAATTTCTTGTTGATTTAGGAAACAGCCTAATGAAGTTGTACTGTATTATGCATTTTAAGAATTTTTTAAATGTTAAGAAATAATGATGAATTTGAATTGCCTTCCAAAGAGTGCTTCCCTTCAATGGAAATTTGAACATCTATAGTTATAACTAGAAAAACAAGCATATTCTCCCTTGCCAATAAAAATTTTCAATGGTTACAGGAGTTTCAGAGAAAAATTCATAAACTGATTAGACAATACAGATTTTATCATTGACATTCCATCTAACATTCAAGAAAATTAGAAAAAGTTTCAGAAGTTCATTATAGCGAGACACAGTTTTATACAGTTTTATATACTTTGACACTGATTTATACAACATGTGAAGATTTCATGCAGCTAAAAAGAAGACAAGAAAAAGATGAAGCAAACAAACCAGATGGTTAGTCTTTATATTAGGTACATTTACATTATATGTGCAGCACTTCTTATCTTCCCAAAAATTTTAAAAAGCATCTATATAGCAAATGTGATTTTAAAAAGATATATTAGCATATCATCATTCTAGATGCTCAAAAAGTTCTTACAAGTATGGAAATATTTTGGGTGATGCGTTAAAGCATTTTAACGTATTGCAGTTAAACTTCTCATTTTTCATTCTCTCAGATTATACTTTAAAGTTACTGAAGTACTTTAAAGCAATTGTTCACAATGTATTACGTTTATGACACTGCAGTATTTCTATAACATTATACTACTTCTTTGAGTGACGTACATTTAGCACCAAGATAGAATTTAAGCAAATGGAAGGATCTGTATTTTACATGTAGTATGTAGCTGGTGCCTCACCTGCCTTTCTGAAGTGGAAGGACTAAAGCAATAAGCTACAATTAATTTTATTCACAATAAAAACTGCATAGAAGAAATCACAATGTCCCAACCGATTCCAAAAGCCTATTTAATGAAATGCCTATTTTTGAAGACTCAGAGGTACTGTAATGTTTGCGCTATTATTTAAGAACCATTAAGTACGACTGCAACAGTAGCTCTATTAAACATTTTATAGTCTTCTCAGTGTACGTTTATTTTCTACATCAACTTTTGGTCTTTTACAATACTGTTCTAATAATTCAGCATCTAAGCAACGCCACACTTCAATGGATTGAAGTTAGTAGGACATTTTTCTGGAAAGGGGAAAAATAGAGTTTCTGGCAAAAAGCCTATCTCATCTACATGAATTATAAGCGGTTTAAAATAATTTGCTGTCTCTAGGTCTCTTTAACCTTGCAAGGAAATTTGAAAGTGTTTCAGAACCAAATTTACATAAATGCAATAAAAGTTTCAACTCTTGGATTTGTACTTCCCAAAGTACCTTTTTGCCATTAACTTTTGGTTTTAATGGCAATAAGAAATGAAGCCTTTGTTCCAGCTATTTGAAATAACAGCATCTCCGTACAGCTCTTTAGATTAAAATATTCATTAGCTAAGTGAAGTCACGATATGAAGGTGATTCAAAAGCAACAGAAAGCAACTTTGAGCTTCAGCAGCTTGTAGGAGCAACCCCAGGTGCAGCGTGGCCAGACCAGGCGCAGATTCCGAGTTGGTACCTAACAATAGCGTCAAGGGAGCGGAGGAGCCAAGCATGACCGCACTGCTCAGCCCAGTCAAACAAACGTGCAGCTAGCAGAGGTCCAGACTCTACTCCAACAGTGAGAAGTGTGCTGTCACGAATTTGGGATAAATGAACTGCTTCGAAAAACTCTGTAAATAACTATCACATTTCCAAGATTACACCGGTTGTAAAGTTTAGATCTAGATTTCTGACCCTCGATGTCTGTCTCAAACCCCTCCTGTTGAAATTGCCTTCAGTTACAATAGGGATCTAAATCTTCCCAGAGTCTGAAGTTGTTCAGTTATGCCAGCCAATAAAAGTATTTTCTGTTTAAAATCAAAATCATTTCTAGGCTGTATATTGTGTCGGGATATCTGGCAGGAAAAAGAAAAAAAGCCTAAGTACCTGTCCATCGATGTCTACACTAGTTCTGGTGGCAGGAAGTATTGAACAAAACATATTTCCCACTGTGAAGAAATGCATTTCTGTACAAAGCTAAATGTTTTCATTTGACCTATCTGCCTGTTAGGATGGTAAACTTTATCAAGGACAGAGTGGAAATAATGTGATAACGTTTGCTGAAGAAGGAATTACGACCAAAAAAAAAACAAAACAATGGTTAAGCAAATAAACAATTTAAGGCAAGTGCAATGCAGTAGTAAGAGGAATCAGTATCTTTGGGAAAGCTACCGCACGGCACTTCCATCTGCGAAGACTGTTTCTAGATGACAAAATGTTCTTGATTTGTGTTACAGGCTTAATACATGTTACACGTTAAGTTCCTAAATACTGATAATTATGGCATCCATCTCACATGTAAGATAATCCATATTAATGGCATGACAATCATTAATGCTCCACACATTTAAAAAAAAAAAAAAGAGTAGTTTCTGTATTACTTAATAATCCTCCCAAGAGAACATTTCAGTCACTTTATCCTTGCAAATCCAAAAGATTATTTAAGGTTTTTTGCTGTCATTTTAAAGCAAGTCCATTGTACCTTCCTGCTCTAGCATGGCATTCGGTGTATTCTTTAAAATTAATCCTATGAAATAGCATTTGTCTGTGTGAGAAAATTTTAGGCCATTAAAAACAGTTAAGAAAAACATATAGGTCTTCATAACTTGAAAAAAATGTTTGCTAGATCTTGCATGATGCTTCTAAGAGTAACCCTTCTTTTTCTTAAAAAAAAAAGAAGTAAGACTAACTAAAACTACCTTGGATTCAAAGACAAAATTAGCAATTTTTTAAGAGGCATAACACTTAACACTATTATATTGTACACTTAACTGAAAACACACTGAAAAAAAGAATCACAGGGTAGGTGTAACACATGGGAGAACTCACACTTGAACTTCTGAATTATTAAGTGTTCTGGTTTTCCGGGGCATTAAAATACAGCTTGTGTATCCTGCTGGTCATTGTCAGCTTTTGCAGAGAAAGTGGTCAGTTCTGGCACCAGACAATCACAGGGATTAATTGTGCAAGGAGAAGAGATAAAATGTCTGGATTTTTTTTTTTTCTCTTTATATCCCCATCAAAAGCAGGTAAGTGGGAGAGGACACTGCAGACAAAAGATAGACAAGTTTCTGGATAAAATAAGGACTTTTCGTTTTTCTTACGCTTCCTCAAAAGTTTGTCTCTTTTCTTCTCAAACACCACTAATCGCTCTAATAAAAGGCGCCTGTAAATCTGCCTACGCCCTCAGGCCAGCACGATTGCAATAAAAATACCTGAAGAGGAAAGAAAATAAAACAAAGGCTGAAGAATTTCTTTTCCAGCTTTCAGCAACTAGATCCTTCCTCTTCTTTTCACTAATTAAAAATTCTTATCTCAGCCTTCCTCTGCCTAATCTTATTTCTGTTCTTTTTCCTTATTTCTTTACCTCTCACTTCATTTAAACCAACCTGCTCTCTCATCACCTGCCCTATGCTGCTTTTTGTTTATTTTTCATTTCTAGTAATTCATCTTCCTTCCTGCCTGCCCTCACTTCTGCAGTGAGATAAGACATATGTGAATATATAGAGCAAAATTCTGGCTTCATTGAAGTTGATAACACAGCTCGCACTGACATCAGCACAGCCAGGATTTCAGTTGTGTACTGATATTTGATAAGAGACTTCCAAATAGTTTCCCCCCTTGTTTGTGATAAACGTACATGGATTTTTAATAAAAAATAAGGTCAGGGAAGTTAAACTGCATGTCCCATTTGGGAAGATAAAAATGGTCTCATATCCACACATAATAAGTAGATGTAGGGATCAGGAGACACATTTCTGAATGTATTATCTTTTAGGAATGCCGTACCTCAAGCCTTCTGCAGCTGTAACTCCTCCTGTCCTTCTCTGAACGGGACCACCTCTCTCCTTCCCCTGTGTCCAGTCAGCTAACAGCAAACTATCCCTAATTCCAGGCCGCTGAAATGGGTGATACGTAGAAAGGTCATAACCCAAGAGCCATTAGAAAAGTGTTTTCTCTGTACCTGTCTCACCACTCCACTGCCCCAGGTATTTTTTGTTGTTTTTTCATCACTGTTTTAATGTTATCTATCAGCTACTTATAATTCTAGTTACTAAATGCCTTTTGTTACAAGTGTATAAATCTAGTTCACATTAGAGTCCAATCTCCCTCATTAAAATTTAAGTCAAGATGTACTCCTCTCATCTTTTGAGTTACTCTAGGTTCCTGCTGGTGAAACAGTGCAGTATTTGGGATTTCCTTTTTCAGTGCTAACAACTGAATCCTTTTCACCATTCTGTCATTCTGCCACCTTTCTTCTGGCAGTAATGCCCTAGCAGGGATAGCAAGAAGCATATGTCCTTACAGATTGTTACTTTATTCAAACAGCTGTTACTCACGGACTAAATATAAGGTGGAGGCTAGAAAAAGACTTTGCGAAGCCATATATCAGGACCAAAGTTTTATAGCTTTAGTGTTGCTTACAAATCAATTCCCCTGAGTTGGACTACCATTAGTAGCTTTTAAGATTGCCTAGAGCTGTGTCATTCACTGTCATTTTGACACGTTAATGCATTAATGGTATGTGCAGGCTGACACAACTTCTCTCAAGTACTATTACAGTAATTACTAGGATTCTTCAATATGACATACAAAGTTAAGAAAGGTGACAAAAGAGTATGTAGATACTCAGACACTCTTAAAACATTCATTCAACATTGACAGTGCGTAATTAAGAAACTGCAAAAACATTGAGACAAGGATTGTCTGCTCTGCATACTGTCAGAGAAAACAAGCATGAATGGAAAAGGCAATTATGTGAAAATGATGGCTGACACTATGAAACAATTGTGTTTCAGTAAAAAGAGGTTAGGAAAATCAGAGTAAAAAGTACTAGGTTTGCTCAGTTTGGTTCTTTCACAGAGAAAAACGTTAAAATCTCATTAGTGTTTAGTGAAAAATACGCAAATTTTTGAAAGCATTTAGGAGGCAGCAGATGGTAGTAATGAATCCCGAGTCTGTGTTTAGAACCTTTGAAACTCAGAACAAAACACGTTTCTGGATTACTTCAATTATCACAAATGTCTCCTAAAGTAGATTAGTGAGAACATGGAACGTTATCTGGAAAAGAGGTCTTTGCCATTACAAATCATTTTACTTTATTCTTTCTCAATCAGCTTTATTTTTCCTAAGTATTACTCTGAATTACGAATTAAGAATGCTAAGCATCACTTCCACTTTTCATCTAAAAACACTCTCTCATCCCCCACATGTATTGTTTAACAAACTGGTTCAGTGGATCGAGTACCTTAATATCAAAATTCCTCAGCTGTTCTTCCTTCACTTGGAACTAGGGACCATCAGCATCTTGACAACTCATTGCCTCATGGTCCAGTGGCTCAAGTGCTACACAGGAGTAATTCCTCAGACAACACCTTCATGTTGCTGTGCAGTGGCTGGCATTACTTCTAAAAGCTGTTCAATACATTTGAAGTTACTTAAGGGGGGTTGATTTTTTTGCTTGTGTATAAATAAAGAGGTGGAGAGTGCTCTTAAGCTTTTCACAAGGCTTATTTTTTGTTGTTGAAACGTGTCCTGAACACTTCCCTTCCTGCCTAAGACCCAGCTCTAACACTCTACTGCTTCCTTCACATCCTAGTCCGCAACTGCTGGGTCAAGAATCAGCCGCCTTTAAACTCACATTTGATACTTGTAGTATAACCATTTTTGGCAGGTAAATGGTTAACTCCCTTAGGAAAACATGTTTTTCAAATCACCAAACCTAAAGCTAAGTTGGTGTTTTGCAAGTACAAGAGCTGATTAAGGACATCAACACTTGGCTGTTAATTGTTTACAGCCATGAACTATTTCTATATTTAGCCCAAGACACATTTTAAATCACTGCAGTTTATTTTATAATCTGAAATGAACAGCAAGAATACGGGTGATATTTTAACTGATTCATAAATATTTAAAAGTCTGCTGATTTTCAATCACATCTTTCTGCAATCTGTTTTTCATAAATACTGAATTTAGTGGCAGGTTATTTTCAGTAAAACAGCACAGTTATCATTCTTCTAGGAAAACAGTTAAAATAGCACAGAAAATCTTTAAGACTAGGAAGTTCCTTAGTATGATTTATTACCTAAAAGGTACTAATGTATTTGAGAAGCATGCTAGAGCTGTATTTCTGTTGCTCCTGTTAAGAAATTCTACCTTCCAGCTTGTCAGTTTGATATATGTTTCTTCGTATGTCTCATGTTTTTCATTGTTGTCATAAGGACAAAGCAAATTTGACAGCAATATTTACTTCTGCCAAAGAAAGAATATTTGAACACTGGTTAGGAAGGAAAGCAACAAAGAAAAGATTGCTTTAATAAATATTAAAAAAAAATACGAGAGGGCCTATTGGGAGGAAAATAAATAAGTTTTCTCTTCTGTCTTTACAGCATATCGAAACTTTAGCTTTAAATGTAAACTAATTCCACAGCCCAATTCGTACCTGTTAGGAATAATCAGCCAGCTTAGCCACATCAGCTCTGACTTGACAGAACATTCAAACACTACATGTTGATATATAAATACATACAACTACAAATACAGATGTTTCGTTAGCCATCCTCTTCTCCCACCAGAACTGAGTGCTTTTAAATAACCAGATATTTGAAGTAGAAGACGATAGCCAGCGGTATTTCTCCACCAGTGCAATGCTTTGTACCTCCAGTCAGTACACCCAGTTCTCTGATCACATGGAAACTATCCCATCAATAGTCCCATAACCAAAGCTGCTTTCAAAAAATAATATTTGAATGTCGTAATGTTCTCCACTTGCAGGCCTACCGTGTCCCAAAACTAAAGCAGCAAAAGTAAAAATGATGACATGATGCTATGATGACAGAGACTCATATAATACAGGGTTAGAAATAATATTTCTGTATGTCAATGGCAACTTAGTAGGCATGTGCTCCTGAAAACAAATCAAAGCTCCTCTGGGAAGAAAATGTATTTTCAGGACAAATGAACAACCAAATGGCCAGATCAAGAAAACACTTGGTTACCCCAAATTAAGTTGCTTTCTTAAGAGACACGATTGAAGGAGAACTTACAGTTACTTATTTACAACAAACTGTTTAGAAATCATAACAACTTCCTTCTAGATAGTAAATCAAAGATACAAAACAAAAATTATGTATATCTCAGTACACCAAAGTAGAATTACCTGCTTTCTTAACATGGACCTCTTTAATGTTAAGATTTAGGTTAAAGCAAATCCAATTGATAGAAGATAGCCACGATGTGTCATGCTAACATGTTTTGTTTGGTTGGGTTTTTTTTAATTAGAGAAGCAGACAAGAAAATGTATCAGAAATCTCGAGGTTGTATTGAAGTTCAGTTGAATTACTTTAAGAAAAGCCTTTGAATTTACAACACCAAAGTACATCAGAATGAACAGATGCATTGCTCACCTAGAAACACGCAAACATTGTGTTTGATTAGAAACACTGAAAGCAACTCCACATCTCAGATGAGACTAAGCAAGTATAGAGACAGAGATTAAAGATTTACATGTGCATTTTATACTACAGATTATGATCAAAGGGCTCAACGTTTGGAAACAGATTACCGTAGTGGGCTTTTTAAAAGTAACATGTTGAAAAGTAGCAGCAAACATTGCATAGACATAGATAACTTCAGAAACAACTTCGACAAGCTAATGTAAAAAGTGTTTATAGACTGATTAACTTGTCCTGCACGAATGAAAAACAGAGTTTCAACCCTACACATTTAAGAAGGAGTAAGATGTTTGACTTCTGGAGTCAGTATAACCACCTTCGTCTAGATTTCTCTCTTTCAACAATAGCAATTTCTTTTTAACACAGTTTTAAGAGCTATATCATAAAGTGCTCCATTCTATAGCACATCATAAATCTTCACAGCAGCCCGGACATGGGTCGAGCTCTAGACTACTCACTCTGCGAAGGCTAAGACATATGAACTGCACACAGATAAACATGTTTTTTAATTTTCAAATTAGGTATTCTGACATCACAGGACATAAACCTTTGACATACAAATCCATTTATCAGGCACTAATCTGAAACTGGAGCAAAGGCAATAGAAAGAACGGTTCATACCATTTCTAATAATGCTTGTTTCACAGGAATAAATCCCAAATCAGCACAAACTCTTGGGAAAGTCTAGGGCCACTAGTAAAAGTATCCCCAGAAGGAAAAGGGGGAAGGAAAGGGTATACCACAGAGTTTCTTTGTCTGTATAAACTAAACACAAGAAATGAACAATATATGGTCTCTCCGGAAAGCTTATTTGCAGAAGCAAGACGTTTATACAATGCCCAATGTGCTGCACTCCTCTTTCATAAAGATTTCATAAGTATGCAACAAAATAAACAGAATAACTGAAGCAACAGCATGGAGGAAACCCAGTAAATAGAGCTTATTTCATATGTAAAAAGAATACTGAGGAAAGAGCAGTTACTGCACTTCTAATAACAAACAACAATCATTCATAACAGAAACTTGAATAAGACTGAATTTCAGGTGAGCAAATCACACTAGGAACTGGATTTTTTTTTCCTTTTGCTCCCCTATATTTTAATTCCATTCTCAAAGTACAAAGTAGTGCAACAGCATCCTGGTCTTCCCCACAGTATCTTCTTGCTGCATATGGGCATTGCAGTGAGACAGATTGACCGCAATGGTCCCCAAGGCTCCCTCCACCTTTCTCAGTCCCCACACACCAGGATGCTGGTAGCATCTTTGCAACAAAAAGGGTTCTTGGCATCAAAAGCTAATGAGAGTAACTTTGAAAAGCTCTGTGCTGGATACAGTCTAAAGGTATAGTGAACAAAATTCATATATCTTTGTACCTTTCTGGCTGATCACTGTGCTGAAATACAACTCAGCAGGAGCTGAGAATAAGGGAGTATTTGCCTCAGATTTCTGGCAAGCCCAAAGCAGTTTGTGACTGTGGAAATCCAAATCATATACAGAGATTTTCTGCCATACTTCCTCCCCTGCCTGTTTTTTACCCCATACCTACAAGGAAAACAATTGTGTCTATCGCAGTTCTCATATTTGATTCATTGTTGATGCCATGCAAATTTAATGTTCAGAACAGTAGCTACAACAACAGATAATTTTTCCATATTAAAAAATGAGGAAGGAGAGGCTACAAACTTGAGGTGCATAACAGAGTTTTGCCTTGTTATCTCTAAAAGTAGTTCAACAAATTGACTATGTAAAAGTAGTTCCATGTAAAATTTTTAAAAAATTACTTTCCAGGTTTTACACACCAAAGCCTCGATTCAACTTCAGACAAGTGAAATCTCTCCAAAAAGTGGCCAGGGAGGAAAAAAAGTATGTGATTCATACTAATTAACCTATGTCATGTATAATTTCTTTCAACTGCATTGGTTTTATATCATATAGCACACAGTATATCCAAAACAAAGTTAGATGCAAAGATGCATAGACAGGCATGCCTAGAACAGCAAATATAGCTTCCTAGTTGTAGCCTGTAATTCACCTGTATACTAAGAAGCAACAGACAAAACTGTGTTCAAGTCAACCTATTTGTTATTTCAAATATGAAATACCAGCATGTGAACCTGGGTTAAGTTACACATATGTGATTACTATATATAATAAAACATACAAGTATCTGTATACACAAATGAAACCCCAAATATTTAACATACTTGCAAACAACTAAAGATACATGCACACACAGATATATATGTTTTCTTATCTGCCTAAATACAACTATTGGGATAGACATTAATTGATGTGTGTGTCTACTGCTAACGAGAAACCATGACATTAGCTAAAATTCAGCACAAATGCAAATCACACCTTTGTTGACTAAAACCTCACCATGAATGTGACTTCTATAGGTCAAAAAAAATCATATTATCTGACTGAGCATGAATAAAGTAACTTAAGAACGCATTTGAGATATGGGAAATTAGAAATATTTCATATAATTGGGTTCCATGAGATCCTGAAAATCACATGAAAGCAACAACCACTTAAACGATTGTCTTAAATAAATTTTTTCTATTTACTTTTTTCAAGGACAAAACCACAATGTTTTCTTTCTTTTGGAAGCAGCGACCTCTAAGAGTTGTAAACGAAACAAGAGTTGCCTGCAATTTTACATGTCAAACGTACACGTTCATTTCCACATAGTCAAGCATTACCAGCAGACCCAAACTATTTCATGATTTTCTAGGCCTCCATTGAAATGTTGAAGTCTCGTTAGGTCATAGATTGCGTACGCATGCACATGAGAAGAAGAGTCCTGCGTAAGGAGGAAGGATAATTCATAAACCTTGTATGCATGTATCTGGGTCTTTCTGGAGATCAGGATGGAGGAGTGACAAGGCTGGGACTTAACGCAAGTTAAGTGGTGATATCTGAGCACAGATTTTGTGGGACTGCAATGTTGACCATTAGCTGTTTTCATTTCTGCTAAGCCGTCTTCAGATACCTCAGTTCTCCAGTGGACCAAGCTCTTACAGTGCAGTCTGCTATGATTATCCTCTCTTGGACTAAAAGAAGGAGACTAAGTAACTCAAGTCCTGATTATTTTTTTAGGCTTTTTTTAGGAATCTTCTCAAAGATCACTAGCACATTTTCTCAGTAGTGGACACGACAATTAGACAGAGTGTTTCAATAGTTAATCAACCAGTGTAAAATAGTAATGAATAAAATTCACATATAATTCCACTCTGACTCTCAAGAGAGTTTAATTGAGCTGTAAGTGATTTGAAACACTTCAGTTGGTTCCTTTCTTAAAAGTAAGTTTCACCCAATCTGAACTCTTGTGTAAGTGTGCTTCTTAATAATGTAACATTTTAAAAATATTCTTTCCACTAACAATTGTTCACAAGTTCATATGAAAGATATATAATCAGAACAGTTTTTATTCTGCAGTATTTCATGAGTTCTACCTATTTTTATAGCTTCTTCCACCAAAATATTGATGGAAATGTAAGATGAAAGTTGTAACTTAATAGCCTGAACATATGCAAAATAAAATGTCACTTCTGGTATACATCAATTTTAGTTTGTTGTTGCACAGAGTAGAAAGGTTTTCCTGTATGTTCATAAAAGACTAGGTTTTGACCTTTTAAACAAAAGGTACTTTATTTGGAGAAACCCAAAAGCTTAAGAAAAAAACACTGGGGTCAACATTTCTTACCTATACATAGATCAAAAACTCTTTAAGACAATGGAAATTTCTGAGTAGAGTACAAGTGGTTCTTTATGAAAAATGTACATGATATGAGTAATGAAATGTCTAAATGTGGAATTAATTCTAGGTGTAAGAAAATGTCTTTGGACATAATGAAACTGAAGCTTCTTCAATCTTCGGGCCCATAGATTGCATGAAAATTCCCCATATTCATGTTAGAGTAACACTCTTAATAAAGATGTGCTTTTAAACAGCGCTGGTGAGGAAAAGAGGGAAACAAAACAAAGCAAAACACAAACAGGTTTCACAGTTTTAGGCTACAAATAAACGAGACTATATTCAGGATAGAAAATATTCCCATTGGACTACATGATTTCTTAAGTAAATAACGTAAGTAACTATTTTCATTTCCTCCCTGAAAGATATTCCAATATGTTTTCTCTAGAATATCCAAATTTCACTTAGAATTAGTTATTCCCGTATTTGTGGAATGCAGCATAGTAACATAAAACATCTTTTAGAAACATATAGGCCTGCTGTAAAGGCAAATACAAATGTATAGGCCAGCATGCACAGGCTGTAACTTTCAGGTTCACTAAGTTTCTCAGTTGCTGAGAATGTTGTCAAACTAGTATCAGGAATCACTATAAAATACTGAAATAATCTGAAAAAGAATTTCTGCTACCTACTAGGAGGCTTTAAAAGAAAAAAATTACGGTTACATTATCAGTACCATTTTGTACTGCATATAATAGTTAACTGACTGGCAAACCCAGATTACGGCTACACGCTTCTCTGGATGTGGATGCATATAGCGACACGGGGATGCCCAGTACCTCATGTTAACTCTCAAGGAGATTCACATCACTCCCTATTTTCCATTTACATGAACCTAATTACCAGTTCAGATATTGAAGAAACCATCAGACATACGGTAAATTGAAGGCATGACAGTATTATTATATAGAAGCTACAATTCTGCTAAAATCTATATTACTAGCTTTTAAGAAGCAAATCATTATTTATAACCCTGAAAAAAAATACTTATTAATATTTATGACGTTATAAATCTCCATGAAAGACAGTGCCTACTTACAGAGGAAAAAAAAAAATATATGTTGGTTGTTAGGAAGTCTAAGAATTTTGCCAAAATCTGCAAAATCTCATGGAATGCATATTAGAGTATCTGAGTCATGAGCCTCACTTTCATAGTACATTGTAAACATCTCGTATTCCAGTATGCCAAGTCATAAGAAGTTTTTGGTGTCAGAAAACTATTTTGGGAGAAACTATGAATGGACTTTAATAGAGATTGCTTCACACTCATTTAAAAGATTCTGCCTATTTTTTAAGAAGTTCAAATCACGCCATTGCTCACCGAAGATATGAAATTTGCTGGAGAAAATATCCTATGAATAGAAAAGTACATTTTCCCTAAAAGAATAATTACCAGGCAAGCACAGCTGAGGGGAAGCTATTAAAAGCCACCATCTCCTTCATTGATTTGGATTTTTCAGGTAAAATTTTGACAGCTCTGCCAAGCTGCTCCATGAACATCATAATTCTTACATGGATTCCTCTGAGCACTGAGAAGAAGTAGTATCGTTAACACCTAAAGACACTGCCCAAGAAAGGCAAAGAAACTGGTAATTAGACACCAAATCTATCTGAGCAAGTTAAAGGTTCAGTGCTCCATATGTCCCCCTCATAGTATGAAAAGTAAAACAATACCTCATGCTAAATCTCAAGGAGATGAACATGTCAACCCCTATTTGCCAAGCTCCCTGTCCTCTGACGTGTGATGACATTCAGTGTATTATTATCTAACAGAGCTGCTATTCAAAAAGTCACTTCACACGTAATGTAGGTGACTCAGTTATTTAATTAAATTATACAAAACAACTTTAAAATTACTATGTATTATGCATACTATTCCACTAAAATATAATCAAGAAGCCCTGTTATTACAGATTCTCAACATGTGCTGGGCAACAGTCAGTCTCTTCATTGTCTGCAAAAGCAATGCTTCAGATTTACAACTGAAACACAAAAGTGTAAATGGAGTACTCAACATTTGGGCAGAGAGAAACATCAGAACAAGGACCCAGGTTGGAAGTTATCTTTCAGACACAGAAAAAAAACCAGTCTGACTGTTTAGAAAAACCTCCAGAACTGTGAATAATAAAGATTTGACTTTGATGACTACGCTTTTTAAGAAAAGTGTTTCCTTGAAAGTTATACATATAAAACACACATTATTCTCCTAAGGCTGAGGAGGGAAAAAAAAGGTGCACATAAATACAAAATACAGAAAGAAAAAACAAAACAAAAAAAACAAAACAACCACCTACCCAGGTTTTTTTGTTTTGTGGTTTTTTTTGTTTTTTTTTTTTTTTTTTTTTTAATAATAAGCTGGTGACCATTATAGACGTTTCATGTAACAACTGCACAAACCTCAAGCAATTTGAAGCATGGTGTTCTGGAGACCCAAACAATAATTTCTATGGCTGTTTATTCTATTATAATAATATATTTTAGAGGAACTTAGAAATGTTGAAAAAAGTTATTCAAAACCAGAGAATTTAGAACTAGTAACAATTAATAGCTAGTATTTGCACAAACAACTGAGTTCAGAATGACATCGTGGTCAACAATACCAGATTTTGTCAGACTTGTTATTAATCTGGCCAAATTTCATACTGAAAATCATCTATAGATAATAAGCACAGAACGTGAAGATGTGTTAGTGAGCGTCTACTCAGAATTTAATCATACTCTCCAGGAAAAATTTGTTCTGTTGTAACAAAGAGTAAAAGTTAGCAAACCAGCAAAAAAGAACTAAACTTAATAACTTGTATCAAATGGATAGCTATTTTTTAAATAAATGGAAACTGTGACTAATAAGCGGCATATAGGAAGGAAAACAGAGAATGTAATTGCCATAATACAGCACATCAGTGGTCCATCTAGTCCAGCATTCTGTCTCCAGAAACATGCATAAAAAATGTTTAATGGAGCAAACAGAACATGCATAAATCATCAGCTGCCTTCAGCAAATGCTTCATGAACTCAGAACTGACTTTACATCGATAGTATTTAAAAAGGTCATAGGCAGATCAATCTCAAACTACTCTTGAAGAAAAAATGTGTTCAATTCTGCAACTATCTTTTCTGCAAATTTCATTTTGTGCTTCTTTTTGTACCACTCCTTGGTATTCAGGTTGAATCTACTGATGTATATTAATGTATTTTGTCAGCCTATTTTAAAAAATCTTGTCTTGCAATAATTTAGAAAAATAATGAATTACAGATGTAGGGCTACTGCAGCATCACATGAACGGCTTGTTCATAAAGACTGAGTTTACTTTCTGCTTTCTCATTAATATTTCTTATTTCTATACCAGTAATTCAACTACTCCTTTTTGTTCTAGTCCCTTATGAACATACACATCCCTGCTTTATAAAACAGAGGGAATAATTTATGAACTAACATGCAGTTAATGAATCATAATAAAAATGATCTTGTAGAAAATGACTAAACACAAAGATTAGCACAAACACGCAAGATCTGATTTGGTTACTGGATTCCAGTGACAGAAGCCAGAGGAAGGAAAAACTGCAGTATTATAGTGATAGAAAGTTGAAGTCAAAGTAACAAAGTTATAAAAACTCACAATTTCCAAGTTTGAAACCAGTCTATCAGGTCAAAGGGACAGAGAACAAATAAAGAGTACAAGGACTCACGAGAAACTTATTTCAACATGGTGACACTCAACAAATCTATTGATTTCTAATGGTAACAACAGTATCACTTGTGACTAGCCATTATGAGAGTGCATCTGACACCAACATACAAAAAATTAATTTCAAGAATGACTTAGCATTAAACCATAAAAAGTAATTGAAAATATGAAGGCGAGCAGACCAAAATCAAAACTCCTGTTAAGATAAGCCTCACCTCCTACTGCTTTCTGAAAAATTATCTTCTAATTTAGTTTTTCTCAGACTATTTTTATTTTCAGAATTAAAGAACGGTGTGAAGGCTCATGGTAAGTATGACCCATTTTTTTCAAGAGTTATTATTCTGGACAACCGAAATAATTTCATAAGTTATAATATAATATATAAGTAGTATTTTATATTAAGGCAAAAGGATAGGAAAATGTTTCACATGTCAAAAACTCACTGAATTAATTGTTCACTCTATTAAATTACTTTGTTCACTTCTAATTATCAATTAATTGTTCAACTATTTCACACAATCATTTTGAATACAAGTAGCTACTTTCGCTTCAGTGGTCAAGGACTGGATAAGGAAGAAATGTGGTATTTCCAGTGTCAGAAGTCTAAATGCTATACCACGCACTAAATGTTGGTCACCCTTCCTCAGATATATACCCTGACCACTTAACACTGGCTTCTCTATTCTGATTGTCACTCAGTTGATGTCACATTACGTTCCTGTGGCCATTCAGTTGCAGAACTAGCTCACAAAAGGAGGCCACGGGCCTCTTCAAGCCTATTAGAAACTGTCTGGTGAATGGGGCCTCTCGGCTGGGGGTTCTGCCCGGGAAGGCAGCATCCTCGCCTCAGGGACAGCTCAAGTGGGATATGACATGTCGAGACGGACTGAATGTGTCTTTTGTTGATACACCAGCAAGTCAGGAAGGAAAACTGATCTATTTTTCAAACAGATCCTTCCTTCACTAGAAAACGCTTGTGCATCACCTTCTCTAAACAAAGCAGGATTCATTCTCAAAAGGGTTCTACAGAAAAGTCATAGCCAACAGGTCTCAAATGCCTACTAGGTACAAGTATAGGAAAACTAAAAGACGCTTAGTAAGAAACATTTGCAATTTCCTTTTAGTCAGTCCTAACTTTAACTTCATACTTCCATGACAAAAGCCTCTGTTTGAAGTCAGAGGGCAATACCACTGTACATGTGCTACTACAGAATTCTTCTGGTTTTCAGCATTCAAGTCCAGCCCTAAAAAACTGCTTTATGTGTGGTGGTTGGTTGGTTGGTTTTTTTTTTTCCTCTCCTCTCTGGAGATTCCACTTACAGAAAGACAATAAAATTCAGAAATTTACTGTTTGTGACTCTGGTTGCGGTTACCAATTAACAAGTAGTGCTGGACTTCAAACAGTTCTCAAGTGCAGTAAATTATGTGATCTGCCTTGTTCTAATACTTCTATAGTCCCATTAAATTCCAGCAATACTTGATTATAAGGTTCACACAAAAAGAATAAGGGATTTTTTTTGTTTGTTATTGTTTTGTTTTGGTTTTTGTTTTTGTTTTTTAAATTAACTGTTTGGTAACAGTAGGAATTCCAAATTTTAAGTTCATTATTAAAGGAAACTCATTACCATTAACAGTTTCTCTGTGTGTCCTCAGTGTACTTAACATCTACTGAATCTGCTCAGAGCAGTTAAGGAATAGAGAGGATATTAAATTAACTCAAAGCCATGTTTTCTTCCCCTTCTGTGCCTCCAGATGTTGGAAGCATAAAAACTGGTAGTGCCTGCACCCATTTTAGGCCACAAACGAATTGTGGTTCCACAACCATTTACCATTCCTTAGGACTGGCAAACAGAAATATACATTTTCTTCCATACTCAAAGTGGGCAAAAGGTGAGCACAACCTGCATTTCAGATGACAGGACAAGTCTAGCGCCATGGCCAGTGATCTTTAATGCAGAAGTCACAAAGCTCTTACGTTTTCCTTTATGGTTTCACTCTCTGGTCTCTCGTTTTTCAAAACCACAAAATGTGCAGGACCATCATTACGTTCATGGGAAAACCGTCACCGGCTTATGATAACAATTTAATGAGGTTCAAGGAAAAAATGTGTTAGATGATGCTTACATGACTGAAGAAATTTCCCTCAATGCACAGACAAGCAAAACCAGTCTTAAAAGGAATGGTGAAGTTACTTGGCTTGGCACCACTAGTACAAAGAATTAACCTTATTTAATATGATCTTGTTCATCATAATGAGCTTCATCTAATTCCATCTTTCAGAAAGCTTCATTTATCTGACTTACAAATAATATGTTAAACAAAAGCACTTCACTGTATTAGTGTAAATTACATCAAATGCACTAGAGAAAATTACCTAATACAATTTTCTAAACCATTTAGTGTTATGAACTAGAAACTAAAAGAGAAAATTACATTCATGATTCGTAGGCTATTGAAAACACTCTACACCTGAATTCACACAATCTGCATTACCTTGCTGCTCTCTCAATGGTAAAAGGCTTTAATAAGCCAGAGAACCAGAAATAATATTCCATTAATTAAGCAGAAAAATATGTTAAGTCTCTCTGAACCTGCATGAACAAGACCCTGCAGGTGGTCTCTTCTCAGACTTTGGCACCTGAGCCAGGGAACTCCTCACTTCAGCTTGGTTTACCTCCAAAGCAAACACAAGACAGGAGTTCTGAAACAAGGCCCAAGTTCTTCACATGCAGAACAAACATCTGGACCAACATCTGGACACAGCATTAGCATTTTGGTTAGCTGTCTGATGTTTGCACAAAATGCCATGGATGCGATTGAGCAAACCCACACACACACCCTGAAACGGTTAAAAAAAAAAAAAAATCTTGAAAATTGCCGGTAAAGAAAAGAGTGAAATCCAGAAGTACTGGTTAACTTACAGGCCTATGGAAATTTTCTATGGAAATTTTTCTATGGAAAATTATAGACCTAGAAACTTTCTCAAAGGTTCTCGCTTCTGTTAATCGGTAGTTGTTCACAAAAAATTGACTCCCAAGTCTACAAAGTAAAACTATGCGAGTGTGGAGGAATCAAAATTCTTGCTATAATACATTGATTTGGTATGTAGTCAGATAATCTTACAGATAAAAAGCAGGAATCCCTACTGAGAAAGCATGAAAGTGTGTTTTGAACTGCAAAAAATGAAATGTGTTTATGTTTTCTGGAAAATCCAAAATGTTGAGATTAATAGCTTTTTTCAGAAAAGCAAGCAGATGGAGTAATAAGAACTGTAAAACCTTCAAAATACATAAACCATCTCTTTCCAGAAGGCAATCTTCAGAGATCTCCTAAAATAGCTCTTACTAATAGAACTTCTTATTCTGTAGGCCAGTAAAAATTTAATTTAAAAAAATAAATTTATTAATACAAAGCTCACTTGCAGTAAATATTCTTAAACTAACCAGGCAGCCTTTAAAATATTTAAACTACAAAAAGGAAAACTTTGTGTTTAAGGTCAAGAATCAAGAAATTCAGAGTGCACATAATTTACATTTTGACATAAATCTGTAAATCACAGTATCTAACATACAGAATTTCTACTGCAATAAAATATTCTGTTTCTTAAGGGCAGAAAGGGTTTCTGTTCAATTGCTACAATAATCATAAAGGAGTAAATGATATCTCCAGGAACTTAAGAATTACACAAATACCCAAATGAACAGAATCCTTGTATGAATCGTTTTAGAAAAGTAAGCTCCTATTAATTGTGGGCGTTCATTATTATCATAATTATTTTATGTTTTTCTCTTCCCTTGTGAGTTTTCTGCTTTTGTAGCATTAAATTGCTGGGCTTTCATTTGTTAAATCAGATCACGGTCAGGTTTAACCTATGTTAAACTACAAAATTTCAAACAAATGCCTAATTCAGAATCCACTCTATACACCAAGAGGAATTCAGTTCAAACCAACGTAGGCTACAGTGCTAACAACAGTCCATTACAGTCATCAAACGTTGGTTACTAAAACAAAAAACTAAATGTAGAAGTTCCAGAAAGCAAATTTATGAAACTGTGTGTCTGTGGTTTTTATGTGACAGTATTTGATCAAATGCAGTGGAGCCCAGTTACTAATTGATATCTCAGACTATAAACTCGAGGTGTGTTACAGATATTCTTCCGACTTTTACTTACTCAACAATGACTGTTTCCTCCTTTCTGTGCCCCATAAAGGTCTTTTAGACCTTTAGGATATGAAAAGATTGAAAAATACTAATGTAGCTGTATCTCAGCTAAAGAAACAGAATCTTCTAGGTTAGGGATTTACAGACTCTCTAGGAAGGATGGTACAGAAAAGAACAAGGCAAAATTGCCTAATGTAATTCTGTCTATCAGGTCAAGAGAAAATAGAGGTCACTGAACTACTTTTTTTCCTAAAACAGAACCTATTGAGAGAAAAACAGTTATTAAATCACACTAAGTTGGGCAACAAAGATAACAAAGAAATACTGCCGACTTCACCTTTTTCCTGGATAGAAAGATTAACCGTTCCACAGTTAGATTTCCTCTCTCTTTTATGGGATTTTGATCCCATAAAATCGTTATATCTCTCCAGGTATTTGGAGAAGTTGTATACGAGTTATGAAATAAGAATAAACTTCCCTAAGTATGCAGCTATAACAAATAAATTGCTGATTATACATGGCAGGTATTCCAGCAGTCTAATACAGCACCAAAGTCATATGGAATATACATGGGATTTATGCTGAAGTGCAGTGGAAAGGAAATTGTAGAGAGCATCTTAGTCATTCTGAGCTTTCTTAAGTTAACATCTTCATAGAAGCACAGGACAGAAACAAGGAGTGACTGATAAAAATGTCTCTTGCTATAGCAATTAGTAATATCAACAGCAACTGATTAAACATTCACTATAAAATCTTTAAACAACAAAGCAAATCAAAGTACTTAATTGTTCCTCACTATCTTAAACTCCTAAGCACTGAAGGTAGAAAAATAAAGTAGCCATCAGAAGAGGTTTTCTCCAAGAGGCCTGATAAAACTGATATTCAACTTGAGGTTAAATTAAAACTTCAAAACTCTAGAGCTTAAAAAGCCATTCAAAGGCTAAAGTAAATTCTAATACTTAAGATGTGGTGCTGTGTATAAATAATGGAACAAATTTTATGAGACCAACACATTTAGTATGTTAGTAGTGACGGAAGCAAGTACGCAAATTGTTTGAGGTACCAACACATTTAACAAGAAAGTAGCAAGGAAAGCAGCTTTGTAAAAATGAGGTAAAAATTGCAAGTTATTCAAAAGCCTCTAGATGAAAACTACCATGTAATTGCTCTGTTTATCTGCATCCATATTTTCCTGAAAGGTTTTGCTTTTACTTTGGTCCTTAGCTTTTGTATCTTTTTTTGTTTAAACTCTTATAAAGTGTGAATTTAAACACTTCCATTTAGATTTTAAACCCCTAGAAATTGCTACATTTATCACTCTGAGTTTTAAAAGGGAATTAAAAAGACAGCTAAAGCAGTAATTATGGCTATTTGCCTCTAATAAAAAATAATATATCCCACACGCACAATATAGTCCATCCATGAGTCTCAATACTTTAAGACGCCTAAGGGCCAAACTGCAAGGATGTGAAAGTTGGGGTATGTTACATCATATAAAAGATACATTAAAAATCTGGCATCTACTGCATGCCCAAGTGTAAAATGGTAGGGGCTGCAGTAAAAAGCAACAAATAGGACTCTAAAAGATGACGGATGTCTCAATTAAGAAGTCTGCTGTGTCATAAATTCCTTTCCTATGGTGTTCTCAGGAGGTTGCCCTGGTTCAAAACTCTTAGAAAACTCTATCGACAGAGTTCTCGGACCACAGACTGGAAAACCTCAGGCACTACGCAGGGGAATGCCCGAGCCAGTTTCTGAATACATTTTTCTGAAGAAAGCTGGAGAGCAGCAGAAGGATGCCAGAATTGGCACTCTTCAAACTTTGCAGGGAAATAAAACAAAGCCAACCCCATTTTTAACTTAAGAAATGTCCCTGACATGTAAGAAATGGGTCTCCACATCTTTAGCAATATACAAAATACTCATCTATTATGGGGTTTTAGCTCATAACCATCTAGCAATGAACGAAAAGTAGGCATCCATATTGATTTTATCTGGTCAAATAATGACGTAAGAGGTGCCGACAGTAGTAAGCTTGCTCACAATTATTTAAAAGCATTTAAATAAAAGCAATTATAATAAGAGCATTTAAAGCATTTAAAGAAAGGATTTTACCAGGAAGTGGTAAAACTGGATTCTTTTCGCTTTGAAGAGTGGTTATGTTTTTAGCAATGCGGTTAAAAACCAAAAACAACAACAAACAAACAAAACCCCAACAAAACAAACAAACAAAAAAAACCCAACAAAACAAACAAACAAAGACACACACACCTATCCTACAACTCATTTTGGAGGAAGGACTACAAACCCGGGATTTCCTTAAGCCAGGCAGGGCTCTTGTACATTGTCCTACCCCCTCACTTAGTCTATATCCCATCAAACTGGCATTCTTCTCAGTCCAGTGCCTTACTTTAAACCAAGTCTCCCTTTCCCTTCTTGCCTTCCTCGGCTGCTAGGAAATGGAGGTACTTGTAGGTGAGCACTCTCTCTAACCATTACACTATCACACAAACAGCCTACACCCTCCCTGCACCTGCTTCTCTTGCACCCAGCAAGACTGGATGTGGCCCTCGGGACCTCCCACTTTGGCAGGAACTTTTATTCCAGCTCTAGGGATACAGGGACTTTTTTTCAAACGGTTAAAAAGCCGAAAGCATTCTGTTCCTGGTCATCTCTGCCAAGTGAACAGAGGAAGGGTTTGCAGACTGAACCGATAGCAATTTAAATACGTGTTGCTAGACTACTCTGCTGGCAAAAAAAAAAAAACAATGGACCAAACTGTTATTATTCCTAGTACTATCATACAGAGTTGGGAACCAAACAAACCTCATAAAACAGCAGCCACAGCTGTTTTCCACAGAGCACATGAATGTTCTCTTTTAATAGTCCTGGACATACTAGGCACACCAAGAGGAATGGAAAGGTACAGAAAGAAGACAGCTGCATACTAGCTGTCCTCTCAGCACATGCCCACATCAGCCCCAAAGCTCAGCCCATGCTTCTAGCCAGCATTATTTCTTTCCTTCCCTGCCAGCATTATTGCCCTCTAATGTGATGCTGTAAAGATTTGCAACAACATGGTTACGAGAGTCCAGATTGCTCAAGAGGAATGTGGATACGTTTACTAATGAAGCAGCTAGAAAAACTGCAATGTGAAAAACAGTGAAACTGGATGCTGAACAGTGAAAAGGCCACTTACCTCTCACACATTTCCTAACCTAGAATTTCGCAAATCAATCAGGTGCAGCTTTTAATATGTGCAGTAACTGCACATAGCTTTTGAAAAATCAGCAGTATTGTGAGAGTTTGCCCTTCTTGAAACCATGTTTTTGGAGTTGTCAAAAACTTCCTTGGGATAGTTATGCTTCAACAACGGTATTTTTTCCCTTCCTAATCTCCATAGTAACTGCACTCAAAAGTGACCTGTGAAATGTTCCACATCCCCTCGTATCCTCTGGTCCCTGTATCTCTCCCCTCTGCGGAGCTGGGTCCCTGTTACCCTGTTCTGGCAGCCCCATGTTTAGCTTCCTCAATTACTGAGGAACACACTGACGTCAGGCAGTACACTGATATCACCAAATCTAACACCAGATTAATATAAAAATATTTACTTTCAATGTCCAAAACAGACCGAACAGTTAAAAACGCTTTATCAAATATGTAAGTGAAGAATTGAATGAAAAATCAGCGTTAGTTTATTACATCGAGACCAGAACTGGAAGTCTGCTTAGAAATCTCTGCCTGTATTCAGTTGTTTTGATCTTTTTTCTTCCCTGCATCCCCTAACCAAGAACTACCTCTTCCTGCATGTCCCACATTTCCAATTCATACCATAGAGGAAATCTTGATCTAGCGAACCACTTTTTATAGTTACACCCTTTGGAAGGATTTTCCAGAAATCCCAAGAGAACTTAGTCTCCCTCTGCCCAAACCTACTGACCTCAAACACAACCAGGAAAAGATTCTGACTCCCTCCTCTCCGCCACCCTTCTTTGAAGCAGCAATAATTCTCTATTAGCTGACCAGCTGTTATCTTCTATACTTCCCTGGCCTTCACTCAGAAAGCTCCTCATCAACTGGCTAACTCTTCAATGTTAACACTTCCATTCACCTACACTTTGTATGAATTTATACTCGCATACATTAACAAACTAATTTGGTGTAGATATCTACAAGAGATTTTTATTACAATGTCATTATGGGTGACTGGCTAAGTTGATTGAGATCACACACAATAACAACATCAATCATGTTGGACGGCAATGGGTCTGGGTGGATTAACCTGCAAAACCTATCTTCAAGGGATACTTAAAAAATGGCACAATATCAAACAAACAGGGAGCCCAAATATTTTGTTTCCTTTGCTTTCATAGTGCAATATGATCCCTCTGCTTGTCAGAGTAAGACGAAGTGTAGAGCAGCATACTACCAAAATTTAATACAGAGTCTGAACACTAGTAAAAAATGCTTATTTGTGACATGATACCATAACAAATGCTTAACTCCACAAAACAAAATTTAAAAAATTGGAAGCTTCTGTTGATATTTATATTCTGTAACAATAGAGGTATAATCTGCAGCAAAATGAGAAATGTGAGGAAAAGGCAGAGTACTGTAATTAGCGCACAGAGTCACTACAGGAAAGAAAGAAAAATAGCCTTGAAAATTTGATCTTGTGTAGCCATGAATGATTAGTCTAAACCACAATATACATTGGCATTTCATTTCAGAAATACTCCCTTTGCTCAGTTAGTATCAAACTGATTCTTCTACAGTGTTCCCATGCTGGGTCTGTTATGCTAAAAAGAATTAAAGAACTTGAAGTACCTTGAAAGGGAAGTACACCTGACTTTTCTGAGTCATAGGATATAACGGTTTTTCCACAAATAGACATGTTTATTCCATTTTCTTGGCTAAATTCCAGCTTTCAATAATGCCAATGTTCTCATCTACAGCTGTAAAATTCTATAATGCCTAAAATAGTTTTTCCCACTGCTGAGTGAGAAATGTCTGCATTTTAATACTAGCAAATCTTCTTCTTCAACTATATGTATTGCGCAGAGAAATTAATTAGGTTCTGTAAAGCTGTTACATAGAACAATTAGTCAATGCAGCATTTCTGAAAGGACCATAGATTTACCTCACACCCACTGTCCTTCATTCCTTCTCCAAGATAGTTTGCCCTTCAAACTGTTCCTGTGGCAGAATAAATCCACAGAGACTGAAGCCAAGTGAAGAAACTGTGGTGACTTCAAGACATACAGGATAAGGAAAAAGCCAACAAAATCCCCAAAAAAAACAAATTCCAAAGACTGAGAAAGAATATATCACTCTGGGAAAGACTTCTGTCGCCGAAGAACAAAACCAGGATATTCAATGCACTTCTCTTATTGATACTTTTTTTGAAGAAAGTAGATGGAACTACAAGGACCTCAGTTTTATTTATGCTGTGATAGATGGCTGTATCATTAGAATGCAAAAGAAAAAAAATTGGGGAAGGGGAAAAATATATCCACCACCACTATTGAAAAAAATACATTTATCACTGCATAAACTCATTGATTTAAACACTAATTTTATCTAGTCATTTTATAAAGATGTGCTCCATTAATACTTGTGGTGAATGTGAATTGTACTTTAATTATTCTTGTATTAACTACGGTTGGCAAGACCCCATAATCCCACAGAAATTAAAATAATTATTATTATACCCTAAAATAAAGATTTAATTCATCAAAGAATAAAATTTTAGAGCATGAGTTTCAGTGTATACAAAGTATCTTCACAAGAACTTCCACTGAAAAACACAGATGATACAGCAGCACTATTTGTAATAGATACTTTCATGTAAAATCCAACAACTCGAAAAGCCTATTTAATTTGATTTATTAATCTCTTAGTACTACTATTGATGCTGAAATAAAATATTTTGGGTTATAATTACCATATGTCAATCTGCTACAGTATTATACCTGAAGAAACCTGAACCATTGTCATAAAACTTCCATTGTTAGAAATCTACTAGCAACATGTGACTGAAGAAAAATTAGCTCAATTTTTAGCAAACATCATAAATTACTTTAAAACACATTGCAAAGCTGACATCACCTTGAAGACTAGTGTTATAGTCCTTCATCAGTCATTGTTGATTATAGGGAATAAAATATAGCCAAGCAACGCTAGTGGTTGTATTTACACTTATGTTTATGTTGCTGCTATGTATTTTAACTCTTCTCATCAGAAAGGGGATTGGCAGACTTTGGGAAAGCCAGAAACTACCATCTCCTGACTTCCGGTGTATATACTGCATTCCTTTTCCCCCATTCCCAGTTTATTCTAAATTCTGTTCAGTTTAGCAGAAAAAAACATGTATTTTTAAAGGTAACTACTCTGATTTTCAAGTCCACAAGTAGTGGCATCTGGAAATCTTTTCCAAAACTTAATTCACTGTATGACAGAAAAGCAGTTAAACTTGCCTAACTTCTAACCTCTAACTTCTAACCTAATATTTCGGGGCCATTATCTGAAAGACAGAGAAACACATAGCAGCACATCACTGGGTAAACACAGATGAAAGGACACTACCCAACTCTCATACTATATCAGGACTGTTCAAGCCATTTTTAATTTTTTTTTAACCACTGTTCCTCTAGTTGTATATCTGATCACACAGTGGACTGTTCTTTAGTTAGTCTCACAAAATCTTGTTAGTCTCACAAGATCTGTTTTTCACGAGTTTCTGTATTAAGTCATTATCCCCTGGATCCATCCAATTACGCTCTCACCCTTCTCAAAATGGGACACCAAACTCAGATCTTGTATTAAACTTGTGAATGTTCTATCTCAAGATTGTTAATGCTGCATACATAGAAAAGATCAAATTTCCATGTCAACTCCTGGTTATAATAAAGTATTAGTTAAATAAATAAATAAAAAGAACGTACATTAAACTTTTCAGCCATAGTATTTCTGTAAAAGTTCAAAATGACTCTCTAAGGAGGAGGTGTTTGTTGGTTGGACGGTTTGGGGGGAGAGATGGACAAATCTCTTATTATCAAACACACAATTTATCCTAACTAAGAAGAAAGCATTTGAAACACCATATGATTTCAACTCCGCTATTTGTAAGTCAAGAGTAAAAAACCCAACTGTTTCTGACATCTAAAGTTAAAGATGATTTCTAAATCTATTAAATTTAATATAATCAAGCATTTCTGAAAATGTGATGTTTCAGAGGGCTTTCAGTTTGCTTTTATATAGCTTTTGCCTATAAAGACACAATCGCCAATTTTAACATGTTCAATGAAACAACCTAATTTTTTAAACATGAAATATTCAGATTTTAGTTAGCCATGGCTTTCTAAATCTCACTCCAGGAAAAATCTTTGAACACATTTCATAAGTCATCAATAAGTAACCACTGGTTAGGAATCATACATTTTTGAGGACAAAATTAGGTCGCTATCTACCACATGCTGGCCTTTCTTAGCTTCCATAAATAATTAAACAAGTATAATAGAAAGGTTGTAAAATTAAAAATACATACCGTCATTTTTCACAAAATCCATGGCACTGTACCATTCTTATAATTTCAGATTTCTAAGGTGAGACTTTAATTTTCAATAGTGTATTCATTATTCTATGTAACTAAACTAGCCTAAAATTTCTCCACTGTAATTGCATATCATAAGAAATGACATATTATAAACTCAATATAGAATTACTGTAAATCCTTTTAACAGGCCCATATGAAAAGAACAAAGGCGAAAAATGTCACTTACTTTAGTAGGGATGTTGTTGCTAGATGTACGAGGTTGGGCGAGCTGTCAGAACAAGATAAATGGAGCTCAGTTGTACCATTAACCTGTGACATTTTTGACAGTGCAAGGCTATGCACTGTGAAAGAAGCAGAATATGTATCTTCTGACTTTTTTCCCCTCAGTTAGTAATAGAACTACGAAAATAGATGCAATAGTCTTATATAAGAAAAAAGTGTCATAGTCTAATACAAGAAAAAAAAAGTGTCAAAACCCCTCTTTTTCCAGCCCTCAAAAATATAAGAACTGAAATTAAGAGACCCATGCCTTAAGGATACTCTGCAGATAAATTCCACTACAAGATACAGAAAAGAAAATTCTACGAAGTAAATTAAATAAATTGTATTAAAATTTAGAACACCGTAATAATTTATTTTTCATAAATCTTAACATTTTAAGAACATCAAATCACAGCTTCCATACTGAAAATTTGATTTATACTTCTTGTCAAGCTAACTTCAAATAAGCAGAAAGAGGAAAAGGAACTAATCACTATAAAATGATACTCAGTATACATAAGGCAACAGTCATTCATTATATTATTAATTTTAGACTTCAGTGTTAACATTATGAATTCTGGCAGTTCTTCCCTAAGAATACACAATGTCTTGCTGAAAATACAAAACCCACTTTTACAAGTTTTTTTACAAGTATTTTGCAAGTTAATATATGCCAAAAACCAGAGGGATACTTTGTGAAAAAGCTTTTTAGGTGGTTGATTATTAGAAACCTTCTTCAGCACTTCAGTGAATCCAAAATATTCCTTAACAACAGTGCTTTTGCAATGAAAGAGAACTGATCTGCTCTCAGTTTATCTAGATACCCTTTGTGGTATGAAGAAATATTATACAGCAAACACAAAAAATAGGTTTTTAGTATATTTAGGAACGATTCTGCTTTTTTATTTTTTTCTTTTAAATTTTTGGAATCACCTGTGTTGTTGTATTGTCTAGTCTAACAAAGAGAGGATCTTTAATTTTCCTCTCCTGTAGCTTTACAGAGGACAGAGCACTAAAAGCCACAGGATAGGCAGGGATGACAATTTTTTAGTATATTTTTTGATTACATGTTATCAAAGTAAAAGGATTTCTTGTAGTTACACAACAAACATGATCATCCATCAATGGAAGATCCTGGTTTCAGTTCTGTTAGGATAAACACAGGTCAGTTGTTTATCACTTCTTGTCAATACTCTTTATCAACTTTTCAATCTTGAATGAATGATGGCATCACCAGCCAAGGTTATCTTGATGCCTCCCCTAATCTCTCTAAAATTCCTTTCCTGAGAGTTGGCGACCACCTACAGTATCAGCAGGAAATGGCTGCAGTCAGGAATTTACATTATGAGTTTATTCTCATTTTCAATTACAATTCAAAATAATTTTCAGAGGAGTCAAAGGCATAACACATAGCCAGTAATACTGCATTTTATTCTCTCAAACTTCTTGAAAAGTCTAAACCCATGGATTATTATATAATTGTTGCTAGCAATAAAATAGCAAAAAGTATGTACTACCAAAAATGATACCTTAAGAAAGGGAAATGGTGAGGGTTCGGTGGCTCAGTTACTGTGATTTGATGTACTGTGACGTGAGGTAGTGAGCCAAGTCACCTCAATTCAGTGAACAGAGAAAGCAGTCTTAGAACGGACAGCAGCAATCACTCTGAACATTAAAAACATCTGATGGAGTAACTAGAGTCACATTTTACAGCAACAGAGGGTGGGCAAAATCATTATTTGAGCTACCAACCCTTTGAAAAACATGGGTTCTCCTGCTACTCTCAAACAGATTGATTCCATTGTAGTCACGAGGACTACAATGTCCATGGAGGAAGAGAAGCGTGGAGGGTCAAAAACTCCTGTGTGTCCAGCACAACTTCAGAATGCAAGATTACAGAATTTTTCATTTGGAGTTTGACTATATTTTCATCAGTCAGATGGATACGGTGGCTTTCATGAAGGCCACATCCTCTCATCCAGCTGAAGAAAATGTCAAGAGCTCAGAAGGCCTCCTAGAGCTTCATGAAATGGAGACCTGAAGGAAGGGGAGAGGCTCTTGTGTCACTGATGTCAGTCCTTACAGTCAATATAATGGAAGGGTGTTTCAGGAACTCCCCCATGTCTTTACCTTGTCAAAGCAGGATGGAGCAGCTACATCAAGAGTTCAAGCTGTTTTTTACAGAAAAACGGAACAGTAGAGCTTGTATGCTTTGAGGTTTCGAAGACTGCTTAAATGACCCTGTGACTCCAAACTCCAAAGAAGTACAAGTTTCCTACATTCAGACAATAAGAAACTACATTTTGAGACAACAGATAGTCAGTAGAAAAGTTAAGTACAGGCAGCTTGCCCTACAAAGCACTAATAATCTCTGACACCTGTTTGCTGGGCAAAGACTGCTCAAGTAGGCAGCTGCACACTTACACCAGCAGGGGAATGGCATATGGGCAACTATTTGAACGAAAATCCACACATTTCAGTGAAAGACAGTGAAAAGCATAGATATGTGAAAATAAATTTACTTAGACTTTGCCATTCTAGCAACCAATGAAGAATTCCACAGCAAAACTGCTTTCCCCAAGTGTGCGAGTCTGTGACTCCATTCTGCACCTCAAAAATACTAGTGTAAAAGCATAAAGCGCTCAAAGTGCTTTACAGAAATCATTAATTCAACCTCGCGTCTTCAAAACTGCCAGATCTCTTGTGGAATAAATCTGGAGGCTGTCTGGCACTGAAAGGCACATCAGACTAATTTAATTTTAGTACTACTTTACACAGTTTTGAAACTGAAATATCTTTCATACCAGACGATTTAAAAATACCTGCCTCTTTTATTTTGCCCTTAAAAAAATCAGAATCCAGTGTAGGTCCAAAAGATATGGAGAATTCTTCAGATTTTGTCTGTATCTACATCAGAACGTTTTCCAAAACACGTATCGGAGACAACTGTGGGAGTGTTACTGGTATCTCATGGCTCATGTGAGCCTTAGTAACTCCTCTTCACCAGCTTACATCACCTGAGTTTCTTGGAGGCTGAGCAAGCAGAAGCACTTCAGAAGTAAGAGCTATGACTAAGAAACTTCTGAAAACCCTAATACAGTCTTTGAATAGGAATATTTCCTCTTTCTCTGTATGGCTTCTTACTGGGGAAAACAACTGCCAAGAAAACATACCACAACAGAGCCTACATATACTTTTGCCTTGTAGACAGAACATTCAATATTTGCTTCATTTTTGAATGATGCAAAAGTCCACAATATTGTATTTTAGGAATCACATATTGTCTACACATTGTTATAACAAATAATTGGATCTTATTTCAACCCTGAAAAAAAATGGCTCATTTTTCCAGATGAGCACCTAACAAAAATCTGTGTTAATCCTAAAGATGAGCCTGACTTTTTTCAAGACTAATCCTGACAAATAGAAGAACACTGATCTAGACTCAGCTATAAGATGAACTACATGACCCTTTATAGAAAGTGTAGCTGCCTCAAAAATTATCCAAAATTGAAACTGAGCCTGTACAAGAATGCCATTCTTTTTAAACTCAAGAACTGAAAACAGTAAATTTAAATTAATCCATTATTATTGCAAAGAGAAACCCCCAGACATGAGAAAAAATGCCCCCAACTTTTTTTTGACCATAAGCAACCATCAGACATTACCATGAGAGATGTTTTCTTTTTCATTGAGAAGTTGAGAAGGTAGCAGTTTTTCTGACCTCAGTGTCTCTGTATTTAGTGCGCTTGTTTAGTGCACTATTCCATCTCTTTTTTTCCTTCTGTCTATGTGAAAATGTGAATTTATTTTTTCAAGAAATGTTCTCAGATTGACTGACCACAAAAGAAACTCATATCTCTCTAAACTGCAGGAAAGCCAGAAACCCTCTGAAACAAAATCCACATTGGTCTTCTTACTTCACAAACATGATTTAGAGCACTACTGTATTACTACACACAGAGAAATAAAGCCTGGGAAGGACTTGTCGGGCAATCACTTGCAGAATCATGACTGTTCAGAGAAACAAATCACACGGGTTATGTAGAAGGAACAGGGCAAGGCTATGACTTCAAATGATCTACACGTTTAAAGAAAAGAGAGAGCAGAGCAACGTAAATAAAAACTTTTTGCATGGGAAGCTTGAGAACTGGAGAAGTCCTTTTTGGGGGTCAAATTGTGACTGTAAATTACTTTAACTTCAAATCAATGCCTTTCTGGTGGAAAATGGAGAACACAAGAATTTGAAAAGTATTTTTTAGGACAGAAGTAAGCGTGGAGGAGGAAAAATATAACCTCCTCAGGAATTTTACCTTCTTAGGAATACATCTGCCCTGGCATCTTGCTCGAATTAATCCAATATCCTGTCTTTCAAAGTTCGAAATTATTGTTATGGGAATCGCAATGGTATCATGCAGCCAGGGTTCTTCAGACAGAGACTAAGCTGCAGAAGCTGCAAAGCAAATACTTTCACACAAATACATTTTGTAATAATGAATAAAGGTAACAGAAAAATTAATAAGGGCACCAACACAGACTAAAGTGAAAGAGCTGCTACCTCTCATGGAGTTTTTGAAAAGGCTTTTGTTACCATGAGATGGAACTACAGCCATCTGCAAAACCAATCCTTTTGAAAGTACTCCATATGACACCACTTTTCTACATACTGACATAGACATCCATGCTCTACCCAAATCTTATTTTTTCATATTCACCCACACAAACAGCAAATATAAAGGGAAAACACAGCAATGCTACCACTCACACTGTTTTCCTCTTTCCAGGCATGAATTTCACCCAAAGTGTGCCTTACATCTCCCTTCTGAGGAAAGCGTGTAAGGCATTCTTGCCATTCTCCACTTCATTGTCCCTTTGACTACATGACCTTTTATATTTTGGGGTAACTGAACATGGGAAAAGTCAGGAAGGTAATATTGCAAACAAATGAAAGTCAGCTTTCAAAAGATTACATACCCTTCAAAAAAGCATCCTAAAATGAAACACAAAAGCAAACGAAATTTTCCCAAATGCTTTGTACATAATGCAGTGTTCTGTCAAAGAGGTGCAAACCTCTGAAGTATTTCAATCTGCCAATCAATTGCCTTTTTTCTTCTACATTTTCTTCCATACTTTAATAGGGGTGGAAAAAATATTTGTCAGGGAACCAGTCACGAATATTAAATACATCTCGCCTTTATGCTTTTGTTTCATGGTTCACTTCCATCAAAATGTTAAAGCTGACATGGTACTGAGAAGTTACAGACTCCTCTTCTTTAAAAGGAATTACCATCACCAGACGATATACCAGTCCTTCACTCATTGATTTTTCCCTGGCTTAGGTGAGATCTGACCAACAAAGTACATCCACTTCTTCCATCCTCAAAATTTAAAAATAATAAGTGGTGAAGGTGACTTGGCTTTATCTTCCAGTACAAAGCTGCATGAACTTATACTGAAAGAAAACCATTTGCTGACCACTTTAAGAACTGGTTTTTTATTTATGAAAGAAGTACTTTTTCAAATATAATAAAGCAATAACAAAAAAAATCTATTTTCTTATCTTGTCTGTAGATGGAAAGCCTACGTATTACTTGAACTGCAACTTTCGTAGTTGACAAGCTCTTATCCTAGTTAATATGGACTTTCAACTAAAAACAGATGAAGAAATTCAGACCATTCCTCAGTGCTAAATACCATCTCAGCTTACTTCAGATGTCACTTTTGAAAACTTTGGATGCAGTATTTCATATTGGCATAGATCAGGATAGCCTAAATCAAAGCCTGGAGCTTGTCCCTGTAAAAGGAAGACCTTGAGAAGTGTGTTTCAGGTGTGCAGACTCAATCATGATCCTTCTAGAAGGAACTGCATTGGCTGTAGCTGTAATCTACTTATTTGTATAAAAACATGTTTCATCTTTTGGGAGTCGCTATCCTGTCCAAAGTGAGACATGATCAGACACCTGCTGAAGCTCCATATGAATAATTTTTAAATAACTATCAGATACAAGCTGATCAAACACCTTCAGAATATTGCTTCGGGTCAAATTAAGTTAAATTAAAATGTTGCTTGCTGAGACATCATGCCACCATCTAAATATAAGAATAGGACTGATTGTCTTCAGGGAGAAGGCTGGCTCCTAGTGAGAAAACAAATACACCCAGAATAGATGCTTGTAAAATTCATAATTATGTATGTGAATAGCCTGGTCCATTAAATCTTTTGTTCCTGTTAAGGAAGCTGAGACATTTAAGCAGGAGAATTCAAAAACAACATCAGTAGGTTAATAACTAAAGTCTCAGAAGAATAAATAATGAAGCATCGTTGATGAACTTTTCATCCTTAAATCCTCATCTGAGGACACGTCTAATCAAATCACTTCTGTTAGGCAGATATACAGTTTTGCCTCTCCATACTTGGAAGATGGAGGTTTCTGCAATCTGTCAAGGTCTGAGGCACAAATGGATATAGACTCCTGCAGAGGATTATGCTCAAAATCTTGTTAAAGAGGAGAGGTGAAAAAAAAAGCACCTTATATATAAAGCAAATAATTTATCATTAGTATAATAATCTAATATGTCATTAGCATTGAAATCTTAACAGTCTAATCCAATAATCATTATGATTACCATGCAATTATTATCAGGAAAAAAGAAAAAAATGCTTCAATTCAAGAAAGTTTTAACAATAATACAGTTAAAATTATTACATACAGAATTCTTAGTTCTTTTTCCTGATATTAAGCTCAAGTTTCCTATGGATCCTGAAGGCAAGTGACGTCATTCTGACGTTGGCAATGGGGGTTGCAACTGTTACTTATCACCACCTCTTGATGGCTGCTTCTTCTTTTGTCTCAAACCCACTTGGGGACATTTTAATATGTTTGTTAACATGCTTTTACACCTTGCCTTCCTCTTCAATTGATCTGCAGCTCCACCTGACATCTGAACTTACATATCTGGTGGCTTTTACATAGGTGACATACTTTTCATTTGTTCTCCTTCTTATCCCTGAAACCAGTTTTGACCAGTTCCAGGTCTTCAGTTGTTTAACTGGCCATAAGTGATTTATTTCTAGCTGTGGGTTATGCAGTACCCAGCCTGTCCCCCATCTCTTGTCATCCCACACCAGTACTCCTCTACAAAGCATCCTGGATTCTTCTTCCTGCATCCTTCCCCAGGCCTCTTATCATACCAGGGCTCTATTTCTCTACACTATATCATTACGTAAGACAATAAATATCTCATTTGACATAAAACAATGTCTTGTTCCAGATAGCTATAAGACACTATTATCATACTGTAGAAAGATGATGCTTTTTTAAAGTAAAACAAATTAGCCACAGACACCTGGTCAATTAGAGAAATTACTGCCACAACTACCCCAACTACAGCAAAGCTGCAAGGAGCTCGAGAAAAGTTCCGAGAAAGCACATCTGACAAGCCACAGCCCCAAGGCCTCGCCAGCTCAGTGCAAAGCTCACGGCCGGTTGTGAGCAGCTGCAGGAGGGGATCCCAGGGCTGCAAGAGGCAGCTCTGGCAGCAGCTTCTCGTGATACCTGCACCAGCCGAGGTCTGAGTTGAGCTAGAGAGCTCATCAGAGAGTATCTGTGGTTTTGTTTGTGCCAAAAAGACATTGAAATAACTCCTGTGTAATGGTAAGTGCAAGCTCGTATAATTAAAAAATAATTCTCACTTAAATGAAAGGCTTGATTAGCTTTTTTTTACAAGTAATGAACTATAAGGCTTAAAGCAATTAAGCAGTTCTAGAAGTCAGTGATGAAAGGATACCAGAAAGTTAGTAAGAGAGCATTTATTATTAGAGACCCTTTAATGCAATAGCTCTGTTTTAAGAAGACGATCTGAATAGAACACAAACAGCCTTCGTTAAAAAAAAAAAAATACAGCAGTGTTAAAGCCAGGTTAATATAGAGGTGAACAGGATCTGAACATACGTTATGAAACAAAAGAAACAAAAATGTTAGGTAGGGTTAACAATGCACAATTTCATTAGGTTTAAAACACATGCATACTAAGTTTCTAAATAATTTTTTTTTTTATTTCAACTTAAAAGACCCGGGGGACATTCTGCTCAGTGGTTCCATTTACAGAGCGAAACAAAACAAAATCCCTTTTGATCAAAGCTGAAAACTGAGCTTCCAGCTCCTGCTCAACTACTTCTTTAAACAGTTACATACTGGTCATAAGTTCACTTCTTTACTTTTTGCAGTTTATGCATCTGTTGAAAGGCCATAAGAAAACTTACACATAAAACTAAAGGGGAACTAAATAGGGAAACCTGTCTTGGAGTTACTGTTCAGTTTTCAATATTTAGGAGCACTTAAATTTGTTAATATTTAGAAAATCTGGTGGACCAGATGAATATTTTCCATGATATAAAATTCAAAAATGAGGCATCCAAAATATTTGTCACTGCAAATAGTTTTGACATTCACAAGGACTTTCTTCATCTTCTGAATTACCTATGATGAAATTAAATATATTCTAAGATGAATTATATTCTAATTCTATATTATAAATAACCATACAATAGGATACAATGGCACATGATTCTGTGGGTTCGTGATGAATGCTTTTCAACTGATAATAGTTCTATAATGATTTATATTATTTTAAAAGCTGAAATAATATTGAAGGTCGAAGGAAAAGAAGGTTGGAAGACGCATTTCAGAATGTGAGACAACAAAGTGGTTAATTTGTTTTTCAAATGCCATAACAGGTACAAACCAGTTGTACTCTGATTTACATACAGGAGAAAAAAAAAGAAAAAGTGAAATAATGCAAGCACTTCAGATTAGTTATTTCAGATTCTGCTGCAGTCAGTAAGGGAAAAAAATACATTTTAAAAGGCCTTCAGAGTGCAGGGAGGTCTGACGTGTTTCACTCTATTTCATGTGACAGCTCTGTTTACAAAGATGATGGAGCAGAAATTCGCAGATACAACCACTGCTTTGTTCTCTTAACTACAGAGATACAACACCAAACTGCATTTCCACTGTGAAAAGAGTTACATAAACATTTTACATTTTAAATCAATATATCTGTTTATTAAAGCTCATATCTAATTCCTTTATTGACAAAAGTTGCTTTCACTTTTTATTAGTGCTAGACCTGCATATCATCAAAATCAAGACTGAACAAATGGTATTCTACCTTATTTTGTTCATCAACAAAGTTTACTGTTGCTACCAGGAGCTAAATTTTTTGCAAATCGTACTTTGCAGGTTTTAAAGAAGTAACACACAAGTTACCTCAAGTTCTGAGTAGAAGCTGCAAGTTTCTCTGAATTCAGCTTGCTCTGCTGTTTAATATGATACAAACATTTTGCAACAGAAACCTTTTCTTAGGTCCAAGTATTTTCCACACTGGATCAGCAACTGACTCAATGCTATTGTAAAAGGTTAATGTCTGATAAGAAAATAATCTGCCTTTTCCTCTTAAGAATCCCTAGGTGTGATACTGCCTGGAGTTATTCAACCAGGATTATCAGCAGTTTGTTTCTCACCTTCTATTTTCTCCTTTCCATGCATCACCTGTTTGCATTTCATAGCATATTAACATTTGAAGCTGAGCTTTTTGAGGCTGCAACCATACTTCAGTTCAGTAGCTTCTAACATATATGGATGACACATGAATGAAATGCATTATGTTAAAATGTGTATCAAGAAATAGCTTTTGTCTTTGTAAATGAAATTTTGCTAGACTTGTCATTTGAATGAATTGTGTTTTAAAGGCAAATCAAGGAGGTCATGACAGGGAATAACTGAGGCTTTTTTACTTACATGATAAATAAAAATGTCACATGTAAGTATGTACAGAATATTGCTGGCTCCATCAAAAACAAAATCCTAATAACAGAGCCCAGATACATAAATTCAACCCCAGCTCGCACATGCACAGCTATTTCAGTGGGATGTCTGTGGTGGTGAAAACTGACAGCAGATGGTACAGCTAAACAGCTGGGTGTACTTCTGAAATTTGAACAGTTTTAAATATTAAGAGCTACTCCGAAACCTATCCCATTGTTTTATTAAAAGCTAAGAGAAATCCTTGTTTTCTTTCTAGAAGAATTTATTTTCCATATTTTAATTTAATAAAATAAAAGGGTCATGGTAAGAACATAAAAAAGGTCGATTTGGTAAAACCAAGCCAATTTTATTTAGCCATATTTGACCTCTGTGGTCTTAAAGATTCCTGCTTCAGAGATGGATTTCAAATTAAATTTATATTTACTGAATTAATGGAAAAAGAAACTCGTCTCTCCTGAGATACGAATAAAATTTTAAGGCTCAATACTGAAGCCACTGCAGCCGGTGCCTAATCAGAGCTTTCATCCGATGATATATTAAAATTTTACAAGTGACTAAGAGGTGGATTTATTCAATGTTTAAAATGACAATCAAAATCATTCTCCCTGAAGATTTTACTAACTCAAAAGAAGGCAGTGTAAGGCTGGACCCATCCTTTAAACGACTATAGGGGCTCAGAGAGAAGCTACTGTAGGGACAGAAGCAATTATATTCATTTTGGATGATCAAATTTCCTGGCAGCCCCTAACAGAAGAACTGCAATGTTATGCGCTGCATATGGACAATTTTTTGTCTGAATATTTGTGTCCTATCCACTAGGACTACTCAGAATATTTTTGATAAGTGTGCTGAAACTGAACAGTTTTTCTAGGTCTCAGGTCTGAGTGGACTGAAAACAGGGGAAAAATCTGAAAACAGATATTTTGAAGCAAATTATTTCAGTAAAATGTTCAAAGAGATGTTCTTTTTCATTTTGTTTGTTTGTTTCGTTTAGTTTGCAATCTGGAAAGTGATTAAAAACCAAGCTGCTATCCTATAGTCAGCTTTCTGGTCATCTTTAGCACCTCAGAGCTCAGCCTTTCTCCATCTCCTCTCTTAAGGCATTGTGCAGTCTTCGTTTAGGAAATTAGTGGGTCGTAAGTTTCAAAGGGGAGATGGAAGTCACTTTTAAAAGAAATACTATAGTAGATACCCTGTTATTACACTTGCTTCCAGATAAAGTATAACCTACAATCAGCAGGGGAAAAAAAAGTTTAAAAAAACGTAAAGCACTAGGTTTTTTAGGTTTCTCACATTCCAAATGAAATGTTATCTAATATCTTCAGTTCAGTTTCGTCAAACCACACTCTCTGGGGGGAAAAAAAAAAAGCATAGGGCATATATCTCTCAATGGGAAACTTAGCAAATTCAATTTCATTCCTCAAAGGGGAGTCTTAGAGGTGATTTGGTCAGGGTATGAAAGTACTTTAGTAGGGACCAGATTTCAAGTAGGTGAAGACATTATAAGGTCTAAAGGCCAGAAATAAGCTAAACAAATTAGACTGAAAATGAATTAACAGCTAAGATAATGAACAATGAGAGCAGTTTATCTAAAGATGTATGTGAACTGTTCATCATCAACAGACTTCAAATTGAGAGGCACCTTTTCCTCGGCCAGAAGTTAAGAGCAGGATGTGAGAATTATTGCAAAGCTCTATGGCCTGGGTGATCCAAGAGGTCAATGCACACCATTATACTGGCTTCTCCTGAAAACAATTAATCTCCCTACACTTTAATTAGTGCTAAAGAATGTGCCTTCCAGGAATATCCCTTGATAGCTGTGCTACTGAAATACGTTAAGTGTCCTCATTCCTCAGAAAACGTGGGAATGATAAGTCTCCTTGAAGAGCAGCGGGTGGAGAAGGCTCAAGAGGAGCTCTGCTGCCTCTCGCGAAGTCCCCAGCCAACTACCCCAGCTCTGGATCCACGCAGGAATTTTCAATCCCCACGGCACGTCCGTACAAGAGAATCAACTCTCCAGCACCTTCTTGCAAAACCGGTAGTCATTATTTCCTGATGTAAGAAAGCACAAGACCTCCACAGAGGAAATATGGTGTCAGCAGTGGCAGCCATTTGCCAAGATCTAATGGAAACAAGAATGCAATGTACGCACCCATTGATTTTCAAAGGTGTTCCCATTTGGGAAGCTTGTAGCACAGTGGGACCCATCAACGTGTGACTGTTTTCTAAAAGCTCTACAACACAGCTAACAATGCAGAGAAAAATCTCTTAATGGTCTATGTTCTCTTAACCTGGTTGTCTTCTCTAACTTGAGCAATGTGTTTGTTTAGACCTTAAAAATCTGCGACACTTTCAAGAGTCAAATTCTCTTAATTTTTTTGTTCGTTTCTACATGTGACCTTTCCTTCAAAAGTATTTTCGCTGTGATTACACAACGGCAAAATGATGGCAATATTTTTTTCCACCCATTAAAAGGTTTTAATGGAAAACATTTCAGTAAGCTGTTAAGAGGCACTACTTAAATATAAGATTTTTGAGCCATTTATGTTATTACAAATTTCAATAGCACACACAAAATAAATCTCACCTAATGCACTAAGTGCGTATGGGAAAGTATTTACTAAATTCCTCTTTATGTAACTGTCTTTTTCATCAACTGAATAGCTTCGGTAATGCATCAGCAAACAGCACCCTGAAAAGTAGCTGGGGGGTTTGTTCTCTTTTAATGACCAATATTGATTTTATTTCTAAATCTATCATTCTGCAAATGCAAAGCTCATTGTTCAAGAGTGTTCTCTTACTGGTACAGAAAGTGTAGAGGGTCACACATCAGGATGCATGGAATTTGAATTTACTCATCTATACGGTGATAACGCCATATGCTTGCGCCTGTTTGAAATGCCAGACTGTGTTGGCTGAAGCCAAGCAAAATTCTTCCGTGCATGAGTTTAATCCGTCCTGTGTCGCTGCTCAGGGAAACGCAGAGGAAGGCTGCAACCTCCCCCAATTACGTGTCTGAATGAAGAAGCCTTCTCACTATCTCCATTGTAACACCAAGATGATCTCAGCTGACATGTTCGTGGTTGTATATACATTTAAAAAAAAATTTACAGCTTTTAGACACTATGATGGGAATTGTCTTTATCAGTGTCATCAAAAAGAACAATAAATATAATTGGTCTTAGCCCATTCTAGCTAGAATTTGATACGGCTGTTTTCACTCTAGGCATCATATCAATACTGTAAGCATGCCACAGATTTTTGTCAATGATGCAGTCAACCAAATTCTACACATTGACAAGTGGATTTGGTGGAAAAATCCGATAAAAATGTTTGTATATTCAAGAAACTTAAAATATTAATCAGAGGCTGTAAATACTTGTTCACAAATAAATCATACATAATCTGAAAATATCATCATGTTGCATTCATGATGATATTTATTATATTATATATATGCTGATATATATGTTATTTTTTTATACAGTTGCAATGCCTTATTTATGCGTAGACAGGCCTTCCACAGGAATACCCTTTTGGCAACTTTTCAGATGATGATATCAAACTCATACTACATGTTTTCCTGAGTGGAATTCTTAGTAGCTAACATTTTTTCCCCCATTTATTTATTATTGACTAAATTGCTTACTTTTGTTCAATGCAAAAATACAAGAAAATAAATACCAGTGTGTATAAAAGTCTTCTGTGCAGCTCTTGAGTACAAAGCAAATTTTCCAGCTGAGTTATAAAGTCCTGAAATAAATTTCTAATGAAAATGCTAACAGGCCTTTAGCTACAATGGCGCTAGTGGGTGTTACTAAAAGAAATAGAAATCCCTGTCAGTGCCAGAAAAGCAGCCCATCATTAGAGGTACTTTTCTAGAACCTTTTTATTATATCTGGGTGATGATAATCTTCCCACCAGTGGGCATGCTGGGTTTTGGCACACATCAAGCTTGTCAGAATCATTTCACACATTTCAAACAGCAGGCAGAATAGACAATAACAAAACAGAAGAGAAACTTTCTCAACACGATGCATATCTTTTTTGTCCGGACTTGCTATTGCCTTTTTAGCGAGGGATCAAAGCAACCATTTAAGCAGTCCACTCTGCATATTAGAGCTATTGTCATAAATTATAGCAGTGCTTCTGGTCCACCCTCAGCTCTGACAGAAGAGGGCAGGACAAGCCTCTGTGTGAGAGCACAGAACAGTTTTAAGCCACTTTTCTTTCGAACCACATACCCACTGCATCTTGGCGCTCAGCAGACCCTAAACCAGCCTGCTACACTATTCTGTCCCCAGAAAGCTCTCAGGGAAGAGCAGGTTCATCATGTTAGGATACATTAGCTAACAGTCTCCTAGCACAGACCTTTACAAATTTGGTCTTGAAGAAGTAATTGGGGCAGGACAGAGTTATTTGGAATCACCTACACAAATTGTCCTTTTCAGCAAAAATCAGTAGTTGTCACATGTGCTTGTTGTCAGTGTCAAAATAGAGAATTGCTACCCGGTTTTCCCAGAGCAGCCAAAACCTTATTTCTTAAAACACTTCAATACCATATCGCAGCCGAAAAAGACATGGGAATACCACAAAGAAATCATAGGAACTGTGACCTAATCCCACAAACACTGAAAACGACTGTTCACAGTGAAATGCAAGAGCTTCCAAAGCCGTATTAGAAGGATTGGCTCATACTGGAAGCAAAATCAGGAATGACACTGGACTTTACTGACCGTGCTTCCCACCACAGTTGATGCACATCGCCACGTTACCGCACTTTTTGGGTGATGTTACGAATAGAATGTCAGGCTGCAAGTGACAATAATGTGCTGCACTCACAGAACTGGAGGAGATAAAGCAGGAGTGAAATCTGACCTGCAAAACTTCAGTCACTGACAGGTTTCCACTGGAGATGTAAGGAAGGCAACTTGTCTCTTATACCAGAGATAATTTGAAGAGATAGCAAATTAAAAACCAGCCAACCTGTTCTTATACTAAGTTTAACACATTCACTGCGGAAATGACTGAGAAATGACCAATACAGGCCCTCTCAGTGCTGCGTTTCACTTTTCAAAACATTTTCAAAAGGGAACAGATCAAGAGATGGTTGTAGTAAAATTACACAGAGAGAGCAAAAAGGACGTATGCCATGGGTGCCACATCCACAAAGAGAGTTTCTTGCTTATGGAGATGATGCAGTTCTCCTTCATTTTGCAAAGCAACCCTCAACCTACTGACTTCCTCATACTAAAATGTACTGTATTCATAATTAATGCAAAACACACTATCAACTGTGAATCTGATTTTTTAAAAATACACATATGATTTCACAAAATTAAACATATAAATGAAATGTGCAAATTCATTCACTCTGTTTCCTGAACTAATGTCCCCCAAGGTACGTAACATGCTTCAGTTACAGGACTTAACTAAAAAAAAGTGCAGCACTTGACAGTATTTGGTATTTTCTCCTTTCTTTACCATACAAAACTTAAGAATGTGTATGTCCTGAATGTTTTTATACTGTTCTTTGTTTACGCACAATTCTTCCCATGGTTGTCAATAACAGCTCTACCGAGACACTGAACTTTTTGAAGAACAAGACACCTTCATGCCTTCAGATCCAGCTTTGCAGGTGGCAGCACATGGATAAAACTTAAATTCCACAGCCCCCAGCCTGCCATGATCTGTTTTGCTTGACCACCATCAACAGGAAAACACATCAGCCAGCATTACCTGCCTCAATACATAGGTGAAAACAAATATTACAAAGGACTCAGGATTTAGATTAAGATAATATTCCCTCCTTTCAAAGCTGAAAACTGTTTTCTCATGTCCATATGTACAAGTATATTTTGGCAATACCTTTCTTCCGACTTTCTGCCTACCTCTCAGAAATAACAGTACTTGGGGGGGAGGGTGGTGAAAAGCAGCTAAAGCTATACTGAGTCTTCTGAAACTTTCCAAAACTATATACATGCTTCATGCTTTATATATCAAGATTTAGCTTGCAGCATGTTTTGAATGCTAATTTATAAATCCTTGAAACATGGGTTTTAGAACAGAATGCTAATATAACTCTAACTATAGAAATGCTTGCAGGCACTGCTATAATGAAAGAAATAATTACATCAATAAAATTATACTAGTTTGACATTAACAGTTTGCCCAAACAAACAATTCTGAATGACTAACAAGCATTATAAATATGACTGCTGTCATAAATCAAAGCTATTCATGACCAGGGTTCATGCAGCTCTTTGGAATAATATAAAGAGAAAGCATCATTAGCAATATTAGGAATTTCATTAAGCACACAATCATGAACTTCGTCTTCCTCTGAAAATTTCATAAACTATCATGCTTAGGAGTAAATACAACATGAAAGACAACATAACATCTCTTTGACTGATTATAGTTATTTTTGAACCAGGAAATTATCATGGAGTTATTCTATTTGTGGTAAAATTTCATCTAAACATTACCCAATT
This sequence comes from Pampusana beccarii, assembly GCA_013399365.1. Taxonomy (NCBI): domain Eukaryota; kingdom Metazoa; phylum Chordata; class Aves; order Columbiformes; family Columbidae; genus Pampusana; species Pampusana beccarii. The sequence goes on along the minus strand of VWYH01008560.1, from coordinate 304,177 downwards.
TCTCACGTCAATTATTGCATGTTTTTGTGATAGCAGTTTTCTATTTCTTTAAGACATTTTGCTCTCCATATTCTTTGAGGGATAAAAAAATAAGTGAACAACCTTGAGTAATTTTAGAATATTTTCCTAAAATCATAAACATAGATTCAAAAGATGAGAGTCCCCTGATTCGTCTGCCTACACCCATTTAAAAAGCTGCCTCCTACTTTGATGTAGGATCTTCTTTTTTTATCCGATTTAAACTGGAAGTAAAAAGTTTTAAAACTAAATCCACACTATCCAATCTTTAATGTCACAGGATCAGGAATATACAAAATTCCTTATACATATTCAAACTGATTTGCTAAGTGCAAGCTTGTAAACAAGTCTCAACATGGGTTAAACGGTCGCTTTTCTCCATAAAATACATGGCTACAATATTTCTCTTGGTATCTTCCCAAATGTGTTGTATTGATGAGATGATGATTCACTATAAAGTAAAGCCTAAAAACATAACTAAAAAATACTTCCCAATAGTTTCTGAAGGATTCAATATTTTTCCAGGAGTTATTAGAATGAAAGCAAAATGAGTTTTTCATGATCTGGCCATTCAGATATGGATTGCTCTCGAATCCAGTGCCCTTCATTTGTGTAATGCACAGCAATGACCTATGATACTCAGCAGCATCTCAAGCAGAATTGGCAAACTCTTTTTCATTTTGGATAGTGCATCCAGAGGGAAACATTTAAGCAAAATAAAGAGCTTTAGCATGCAAAGCATGTTGCTACAGTAAACTGATGAGTTAAATTATCTTGACAATTCTCTTTACCCTGAAAAATATCTTCCTGACCTTTATTACATAACAGACTATTATTACATATTATTACACCATTACAGGGGAAAAAAAAGTTTAAGACCTATTATTACATAACAGACCATTGCAGCGCACAGCCATTAACACAGCTATCAAACCTAAATATTACCTTCTTTTGTTTTAAGTATGTAAAATTTTCTGCCACTACAAGAATAGCACGGCTTGAACTAGAAAGACTGATGTATTGACATAGTAGATAACCATACACTGTTGAAAAGCTCAAAGGACAGCTTCAAAGAAAGAGAAAAATTTCCAAACAGGTCTTATGTCAGGTAATCAATTACAGCTCTGTCATACTAATGGCTACGGAAAAGCAGGGGAGCGGTGACAATAGGTACATTCATCTTACTACTGCGCTGGAAAAGCTGCACCTGGATCCCCGTGCACTCTGTCTCCTGCTGTCCCCAGACACGCGCGTCCCCTGACAGTGGATCTGCTACAGGGACCGTACCGATCTGTCATGCCTTCGTCCTGAAAGGCACCTTGGCTACAGCTCACAGCTAAAGGACAGCAAGGACCCACCTCCTCCCTCCAGCCACATCCAGGTCTTTGTTAAGATACTGAATTCACAGTGAAGTACTGAATAAATCCAAAACTCTAAGGAAAAGATAAAGCATCTTAAAACTATTTTTTTCTAAGTATGTAGATATGTGTGAAAATATATATATGTGTGTGTCTCTAAAGTACGTTTGCATTCCCCTAACAGTTCTGTAAATCTTCGCAGCCTTAATCCCCTTGGGGTAATTCATGGTAGCAGGACAGCTCTTATTGCTAACGACCCTCATTCCAATATGGTCAATAATTACTGTTGTCAAAACGAAGCTTCCCAGCATCCTTTTTATTTTCCAGTACTTGTGGAACTACCACAGTTAAAGGATCCTTACACCTGTTCATTGTCAGAGAGCATAAACAGATTTCAGTACTATGCCTTATTTCATTTTGTGCTTAAAATGTAGGGGAATCACAAAATCCAATCTAGTCTGGGTTCACAGCCTGAAAAAGACTCTGAAGCAAAACAGCAACCAGATCTGCCTTGCACTGGCAACACTGGGAAAAGTCACAGTCAGCTGAAAAATCTGGGCCTTACTAATTAATCCTGTTTTCTTTGGTAAGAAAGGAAGCAACACCTCCACATGTATTCTTTTTCAGTGAAGGCCATTGCTAAGTCTTTCTGTGATTCTGACATGCCTTCGTAGCAATTATTGTAATGTGAATGACATTATAAGTTTTGACAAGATTCGGGAATTTTAATCCTCCCTTCTTGATGAACTTTTTTTTTTTAAGTAATCGATCTTTTGTTGTGTTGTTGCAATCCCATAAAATTTTAGTGACAAGTTATTTATTACAGAGAAGTTAAGCTTGGGGATTTCTATTGGCATGGGGTTTACAAATGGAGAATGGAGATGAGACAAGGGAGAATGTTCATTTTCACGATAGTGTCTTTTCCCCATAATGATAATAATAATTTGTCCCATCTGTCTAAATCTAATTGAACAGTGTTTATGAGTGGTTGAAGGCGGATTTTAATTAAGTCTTGTAGTTGCATTGGTATGTATTTTAGTCCCTGCAGGGATCATTTAAAATTCCAATTTTCAATATAGGGTATGTAACCACTACACCACGTAGGAAGCAACCTGGGCTCGAAGCAGTTAATTTTGCATCCAGATGTGGACCTATCAGCCAATTAAAAGAAACATTTCTGGAAGGGCAGAGGTTCACTGTTCACCACATTCATATCCCAGCAGCTGTTTTAATCTGCCAAGAGTCAAATATCCAAGGTAAAACATGAACAAGTACCGCATTTTTATGCTGTTTCCATTTTAACGAGGACATTAATTTTTAGAACCCTATTATGTAAAAATATATTTTTAAGGAGATACTTTTTTAAAAATCCATTGAAACTCTTTCCCTAAAATTTAATGTCAGAATATTTTTCACAGTCCTTGCAACCTTCAGCTGTAACCCTAGCAGGGCAAGATGTATTCTGACAATACAGAGCAAATAGAACAGATTAAACTCCTTGAAAGTAAGGCACTTACCTCAAAAATAACACTTTTAGCTTTTGAAGGAAATTCCTGAACTTCAGACTGCCTAGACCTGCGTACTGATACAAAGCACACCAATTCAGAGGGCACCCTCCAAACCGATATGACATTTCTACTGTCCAACCTGCTCCCTCAAGCTTACAATGAATCTTTATCTTTGTACTTCCATCAATGACAATTTTAAAACCGCTGACTCCGTTGGTCACATTTTACCTCTGTAAGGACATATATACTGGTGGTTCAACTTTCACATTTTAAAAATGACAGTGATTACAGACAGAAAGAATCTAGGTTTAGGTCTTAAATTTGTACTTGGGGAAATCTCTACTGAACTGGCCAGAGCTTTATTCACAGTAAAGTTTCATGGAGGGACTCCACACATTCCAGCAAAACCCACATATTCCATACATAAACTTACTGTCTAGGCATGTTTTGTTGTCAATCCCAGCATTTAGGGTTGGGGAATTTTTAATATAAACTAAAATAAATGCATATGTATTATTTAATTTTAATAAAATCAGAGATCACACAGCGTATAGAGATAAGAGTAGCTTAAATTTTTATAAAATTAAAATAATGCTCTTCAGAAATTAGGAACACTGACTGTGATCATCTAATCTAACTGTACCTGTGTAAAAATAAACTGGATGTCTGGTCCAAACCTGCCACCTACACTGGTTCCGCAGTCAAGAGAGACACTTGTGCCTGCCACTGCCAGGGACGTCTCATCCCAGCTAAAATATTATAAATGCACATGTGGGACAGATCGGCCTCTTAGGTACCTCTGCGTTTCTGCCGATTTTCTGTAAAGTCTCTGAAGTCAAGTTAGACGGGGCAACCATATTAGACTTTGTTTGACTGCCTTTGGAAGTCAAAGACAGTGGATTCTTACCTAATACGGTCAGCATCTCTCAGCATGAAACCAACATGTTTGCTGAAGTAGCACCTGAAACAGTAACTACTACTCAGGAACTTTGTTTATTTCTGTCATCACTTGTAATGTAAATAACAAAAATATGCAAGTCCAAGAACTCTAATACAGGTTTGCTTATGCACAACATAAGGTCCACAAAACACAGAAAACTAGCACTATGAATTCCATTAAATAAAGTACTTAAGCATAGATTTAATGATAACTAAATGCTTGCTTTCAAGCTTCTGTCATTTGCTTATTTTGCTGCCCTCACTTTAATACATAGGAAATACTGGCATAGAACAAAATGTCTAACTAGTGTGCAAGTATAAAAGAAATATTTTTAAATGAAAAGCTTTTGCTCCCAGTCACTAGTTCTACCAGAGAAACAGATGGGTCTCTTTCTTTCATGCCTTTTTTTATTTTTTTGGCACTAAAAGTAACCTGAGAACTAGAGACTGTAAATGCTGACTATATCCGTATTATGCATATCAGTTCAGAAGAGTTAAAACAGAATTTAAACATTCACAAAGAAATAAGATACAGAAACAAGGCAAGATGAGTTCTGTACTGGTGTAGTGTGCTGGTTTGTACTACTAGACCATTTTAAGGATGCCAGATAAAACATGGACTAAGGAGAACCAGTGCACACATTTTATCTGGATCTTTCATAGCTTTTAACCATCATCACTTTTATGAGATTATTAGTAAAACCAGTACACATATGTAAGTGAAGTTTTATCATGGAGTGAAGACTGGATATAACCTCCAAACACTGCCAATAAATATTCAGAATTATTAACATTAATTATTAATTTTTGAGTACATTCCAAACTTTCATGCAAGGATTGTTACTCATGTGTGTTCAGTATAGTGAAAGAAAGAACAGGTGGATCGTTGTGCCAGTAATTACTAAATAGTATTATAGTATCTGGTAATTTTATATGCAACAGACTGGCCATTTCCATTTAGAATCCAGACCCCCACCTATGCAAAGATTTACTACAACAAAAGAAGATAAATCAAATGTTCAATAATTTGTAATAAACACAGCATATTTATCATTTACTATAGATGGCATCCCCCCCAACAAATCCAGGGAGAGTTGCCTATTTTCCAAAGGAATGTTTTAAATTCTGGCTATGTACATCGTCTACATAAGGAGTTACTAGAGGTTACTTTAAAAAAATCTGAAGATTGAGAATTCTTACTAAGATGGTTTAAAACCTAAATAGTTAAATGTATTAAATTACTGGACAAAGTGCCAAGGCTTTTATTGTTTTTTAATAACTCTACTGTTTTCTTAGCAAATGATGCAGAACCAGTTACAGTTATGAGACCAATTTAATCACAGAAAACAACAAATGATGATTTGGATATAACACTACTGTGGTTAATTTTGTCTCATTTAGAAGTTACAGTATAATTTCACTAGTGTAGTCCTCCAGTATTTTTTTTATAAGCAGTGCTTCTACCACAGAAAAATAGTGGAAAAATAGGATCATCAGTTATCCAAAAAAAAAAGTGTATTCTGTAAATATTTTTTCAGGCCACTGACACCACTTTTTCTCTTTTGTATTGTTATATTCTGGGTTAGAAACCAAGTGAATTTTGTATAAATGCTTCCTCATCACATCATCAACAGCAACTGTCGCATGTCCCATTACAACACCTGGAAAGACCACACATTTGCAAAGCAGTCCTCCCTGCTTCTTCTGCGACAGAAGGTCTGTGAAAGTCTTGCTATTAGAGTCCCAGCCCAGGAACTGACTTGCAATTGTCTGAGGCCAGTACTGAACCAGGCTGGTACTGCAGAGACAGATGTCCACAGAAATTCCCACGCACAACTTGCCAACACCAATGCCAGGTGGCCTAAAAGATCAGATAAAGTTTATGGGCACACTCTGCAGCAGGACAAATTTTGTGCCTTTTTTTTTCCTGTTATTTTTCAGTATTTCTGAGACACAGAACTGTAAGAATTTCAGATACGGGCATCAAGGGTGACCAAAGGCATGCAACAACCATCGCTACGTATGCTAGGACTCTTCTACATAAAGATGGGGAAGGATGGAAGGACAGAAGGAAGAAAAAGAATCAACTGAGGGACACCGCTATAGCAGAGGTCTATACAGTCATGAGAGGCATGGGGAGCAGCAGCTTATTGCTACTTCCAATAAAGAACCTAAGGAGCAGCAACCGAAGGTAAAGGATTTCAAAGTGATTAAAGAAGGGAATTGCTCATTTAACATCGTTAAGCTGCAGAACTCCCTTGAGGCAAGATGTAGTAGCTGCAAAAAGTTCACACGGGTCAAAGCAAGGTTAGACAGCCTAATGAAGAAACTCATTTAAAGTTTACTCAAAGAAAAACACAAATACATTTCCAGCCTTCTTGAGAGACAAATTGCTGGATGTCAGGAGAGTTATTCATTCAAGTACTTCTCTTTACTTGTCCCAAGTTTTCATGCTTCCTTAGATTATTTGTTTTTAACTACTGCTGGAGAACGGATTCTGCGCTACAAACCTTTGATCTGAGCCAGTTCAGCTATTCTTACAGGGCATATGAAAGTGCAAAGCATCATTGCACTTTTAGTTTCATGAATAATGCCAAGCAGCACCACGCACCATATGTAAATCACAACCCTCCACAGCATTTGCAGTGTAACAGCAAATCACATTACGTATTATTATAATATTATCTTACTCACTTGCACAGCACATGGACTCTCAGCTGGTGTATATGACCTGCCAGCTGTATTATTTTCCTGAGTCTCAGCAACCATCCCACTTACTCATCTTTAAAATCTTGATACAGAACAATACAGTCATTGTTATATTGTTAGAATCCTTATTCAAACTGATTTGAAGCCAAAATCAACTGACCCATAGTAGCAAGTTCACATCATTCACATCAAAAATATCACAGCCCTTCACTGAAGCAACCGAATTTTGCAGCAGTACAAAAACTAAAATGCCACCAGTTTACAGAGTTTATCTTTTGTGGAAAACCTTCTGTTATGAATCCAATTAAACATAATGATGGACTGGAAATGTTATTATGAATTTATTTCAAATGTATAATAGAGGTTATGCACTGAATGCCATTAAAGCCTATTTCTAAAACCTGCTGGCCATTTTTTAAAGTCCACAAAGTGCAAATCCCCCACAATCATTGGTTGCAGCACAATCTGACCTCACAGTCTGCCTTTTGCAGGTGACAACAAATACACAATGTCACTTTTGTGGGAGCCCGGTTATAATGCAAAGGTATACATTTTCGAATACTGTATAATTAACAGTTTAATATTAAAGAGAGCAGAAAAGAAAACTTTTAAAAATACGCTGCAGGTAACAACTTTGTAATGCAGTTCTGTGGGAATTCAGACTTGAACTGAAATGACTCAGCCAAGTGCTGCAGAAAAAATTATTTCCCTACAGTTTCCTGTCCCCTCTGATTCAGCCTGAAGCAGAACTATAGCACAATACTGTGAGATAAAGCCCATATTACCATTCCAATAAGATCAAGAATAAAGCACTAGAATTAGATTTACTATGCCATATCAGAAGTCAAATAAAAAGCAAACCCAAGTACCCAACCGTATGTATTAATATTCTACTGGTACTTTCAGATATACTAATACTGTTAGACTACAAAAGTGATGGTCCCTTGCATAAGAGTTAGGATTTGCAACCTGATGTCTCCAATTCTGCATTAAACAGCCAGCAATATATTTCATCAAAATATCCTTGCAGCTACAGTGGATAAAACACTTATTATTCCAAACTACTATCTAATGTACTTGTTAAAGGCATATATATTCTATGTGAAAGAAACAACAGCACTTCAGTGAAGTCATTGTGTTTAAGTGATAGAAACAAAATTCTGCTCTTCTGAAAGTGTATTTTAAGTGTTTTTAAACCTTCCACATTAAAAAACCAAACCAAACCAAAAACACAAGCTCCATTTACTGAGGATTGCATTTTGTAGTCTTGTTTTAAAATACAGCCTCAAAGCCTACTGTAATACATCAAACAAATAAAGCTTCTTTTCTAATGAAAACTAATGCAAATGTTATGCTTTTGCTCGTATTCCCATTGTCGTATGTTTTTTGTTATTCTGCAATACAAAGGTAAAAATACAAAAGCTTGTTTAAATAACAGGAGTGAAAACACAACCAAAAAAAAAAAGATCAGTTACCAAGGAAACTAATGACAGAGTAAAAGGCTTGAAGAATTCTTATTAAAAAAAAAAAAAGTACTTTTAAAAAAAGCAATACAGTATTTAAAGTAACATTCAACTATAAATAATATCATGGATCAAATATATTGTTACATGGATAGAGAAATAATACTAAGTAAACTTTTCTCACTTTTCAGACAGATCTGCCTCCCACAGGTTTCTTTCCATGTCCAGCCAGTGCTTACTTTGATTCTCTCCCAGGTTGCTCCCATTTCTGACACCAAACCAGAGTTCTGGAGAACCAGGGAAGGCTGAGGAGCTCACCCTCTGCCCTAGGGCTGGGTCCCAGGTAACTGTGGATTTTGTTATTACCACAGGAGGGATACTCAGCTGCACGGACCACTGGTCTGAACCAGAATGGCCATTTTTAGATTCTCTACTGGCTGAAATGCCATCCACTTGCTTGCACCTAACCTATATTTTAAGAATCATTTATCAGGCAACATAAAGAAATTCTTTGATTGTTAACACTTCCATCTTTAAGTTGTTTATGTAACATTACTAATCAGATTTTCCAGGTACTTCCTTTGCTTTCTTTTCTATGCTCTTTCACAATAGTCGCCAAGATGTTATTTCTTCCCTCCCTCTCTCCACGGCATTCCACCAGTCCTGGTTTCTTCTCTACTGCTTTCCTATGTCAGCTGATCAATCAACCCAAAGCCTATAAAAACAGTGATCTCTATTTCCCATTTCTCTCTTCCCCCAGGCCCAAATCTCAGAAGGTTTCTTGAAACTTATTATACATAGTAGCTTTAATCTTCACCAAGGTTTTAAATAAAAACAAACAAAAAAATCATTTTCCAAATGTTTGGCTTATTGTCTGGCTATGATCTTTAAATCTGCATTCTTCCTAGAGCCATACTTGTTTAAAAAAACAATAGTTTCCTTCAAATTACTTACAAGGTTCAGTTTTTCTCTGTCCAAATGCTGGGATTTTCTCCCCAAAGTCCCATGGCTTGATTGTTTATTTTGCCTATTAATCAATTCTCTACTAATTCCACAACTTCCAATAAGACAATCTTAATTTCGAACACAATAATGTTTACACTTACGCTTGTATCAAGACATTTTGATGAACAGAAAAAAAAGCAAGTCCACATGAATCATTTCAGACTACCCACCTCTCTGAAATTTACAGGAAACTACTTGCTATCTAATCAAATTGCATGCCTTTCAAAAGAAAACTATTGCTCTGCAGAAGTATTTTTATGAGCTGGTGCAAAAGGTTATCCCAATGGTGATCATCCCTAGAATAATTAACATCAGGCTTGTCAAGTAAATTCAATTGTGTTCTTTACAAACATTATGTAAAATAGTTAATAAAGGAAAAAGAGTGCATGCAATACAGTTTTACTATTTTGTTTTGGGGGGTTGCATTTGCTTTGTTTAAACCGTGCCTAAATACAGCTTGATAAATCTAAACATGGTCACTTATGTTCATATGCTTCCTTTCAGAAGCAGGACATAAACTTATTAATTAAGGACACTATACAAATACTTACATTTCTTATAACAGCATAAGTCTCGTGTAGATTATCAAATTCTAACTACTGAACTTTCATTAAAGCAAAATGCCAAAGACACCCCCCCAACCCTCTGTAAGACTCTGAAAACTTACTCAATACTATTCTTCCTTTAAAGGGGAGAAACTCACATTGATTTTTTTTCTCTTACATATGAGGAAAGCACTCTTTGTTCTCAAAATACAAACAGATGCAAAGTGATTGAATTCCTGTTGCTGGTTAGCTCCCTAAATATTATGAATGCTGTTGTAAAAGTTTAAGAGTCCTCTGATTTGCACAAGGAGTATTAATGGTTTGTGCAGTGCATAGTTAAGCTAAATGTACATTTCACTCAGGTCAACAAAAAATAAATACCAAATTTCCAAAAGGAACCGTCCCTTTCTCCTTTTTAAAGACAGGGACCTCTATCTCATTTGCTTATTTTGTGAACATCACTGTTAAAGTTACAGATAAATCAGTAAGAAAATCCTCCTTTTTCCGTAGTGTTTAAGATGTTCTCCTGCCTCAAATTATTGACGAGATTTTAAGATTACAAAGGGAAAGAATGAGAAGTTATTAATCAACGTGGAAAGAGGAGTTTGAATTCTGTTTCATTCTTGGTGTTCTCCTACACACCTTAATCAACGTCATAACCATGATATCCACAAGTAATGAAAAATACAGACCTGTGCTGAACTCTCTCTATATCCATATGATAAGCTCCATTTGCTTTCTTCAGCCACAGAACTCAGAACTGCCCTGCATGAGGTGTTTCTCAGTCTCCAGCGCTTTTGCTCCCAACAGAGTTATCTCAAAGAATTAGGGGACCAATGAAGCTTTCAGAGTGTATTAAATTCTGGCACTGAGTTTTGAATAAGAAGCCTCTTGCACTTAAAACTAAGTCATGCAACTCCACAATAATAATAATAATAATAATACAGTTTTGTTCTGTTGTTATATTCTAAGCATATTTAATCCTCCATTACAATTACTACAGCTATTGCTTTATTAATTGTCTATAGTATCTGAAACAAAGAATGAAGAGAGAATACAAGTTGACTGCTTTTGTTTTACACCATTTCCTCCCAGTCAGTGACCCTAACCAGTCAATGCAGAAGAATCAATCAGAACATCTTGATGAACTCCACTCAATTGGTACTTAAGATGAACACACTAAGGCAAATCACTGGGTAAGTTAGTCAGGTGGAGGAAACAAACTATTTCATTGTAATTGCCAGAAGCAGCTATGCAAGCTACTTTTAATGAAAGATAAAAATGCTTACAAATTAGGATAAAAATCTGTCAAAATCTGTTTGTATTCTGTAAGTTTTTCTTTTACCTGGTGAGGGCAGGAGCACTTAGAGAAAAAAATAATATCAGAACCAATGCTTAGTTATCCTCAGTAAAGTTTAAAACAGAAACATAACATCAGGCATCCAGTCAGCATAAAACAAAATAGCTTTGCTGAAGTCAACAGCACTACAGTATTGATTTGAGTTCAAAAGCTGCTCAATAAATTCTGTCTACAACCAGCATTCCTTAAAGTAAATACAAATTTGTATTTTCCTGATGGTGGTTTTTCCATCAGCAGAAAACCTCTGAAGTACCTGAAAAATAATATTTATTCATTGTGAACTAGGAAAGCCATGGAACACACAAAAAGCTTGTTCTGCCAGGAATCCAGCATGATGAAAGACATTGAACATATCGCTGCGTTCAGCACTGAAACAAATAGTCATATAGCCTGCAATTCATCCCCTAGAAACTTATTACTGCACCACATAAACAAGTGATTTTTTTTGTCTTAAGGAAACTGAAACACTCTGTCTCTCTTAGCCAGTTACACCAGTTTCCCTTCTCAAATTCCCTCACTTAGCAAGCTCTTACTGTCTGTCAGTCTGTCTTAAACACCACTTGTGCAATATCTGAGCAGGAAACTAAGCCAGAGGTGACAGAGGACAACGTAATGCCTTGCAGAAATAGAGTACGAACTGGGAAAGGAGAAGGGTGCAAGGGCAAGGATGATTTTCAAGCCCAAGAGTTGGTGAACATACACAAAAATACATATGGGAGTCCACACAAAGAACCAAGTATGCCTACTGGAATCCCAGATCTTCTGCTGATTAAACTCACAAGCAAAGGAGGAGTTGTAATATTCCTGAACTGCAAAGACTATGCCAGCAAGGTTCACAGATAACTCACTAATTCTTTCTCTTATAAGTATAAATAAACCCAATTTTATAGATTCACACTGAGACATGCTAGATTGCCATAAACATTTCATTTTCATTTTCTGGGTTTAGATGACAACACTGCTAGGTTAATCACCTACTTAAGAGTAATCATTTCTCTCAAAGGGTCATCTTACTCCTTTCTCCTCTCTATGGACTGGCTTTCAGAACTCATACACTTCACATGACCTGACAGTTTCTACGTTTTTATCTTTTTCTTGTGTGGTGAGGTTTCTGAGGTCTTGCCTTGTAACCTTGATTGTAACCCTGTATCGTAAACAGAAAGTTTTCCAAAGAAATCTAGTCTTTCAACAAAGCTCTACTACATAGGTAGTAGTATAAATACAGTTATGTTCACAGTTAAAACAGGAGTTAAAACAACAAGAAGATGTGAAGGCTGCCTATCATCTCACCAATTAATAAACAATAGCATATGAACTACTAATAAAAATCAAAAATCTTACCAACAAATTTAATATAGAAATGCTACAAATAAAACATAGTTTTATAATACAATGGGCAATCATTGCCCTTCTACTTGAAAGGAAATGGAAGTAGGAAGTTTTATGTTGCATTATTTAGATCTCAAAATAGTAATTACAATACTGAGTTTTATACACCATATTGCTTCCCATGACACAAAGTATAAATGACTTGTGCATTATCTGCTATTTTGTATTATCCAGAATTGATCTTATTCTACTGCGGTGAATATAGAATGTAAAAGTAAATACAACTTAAGACTAAGTTAAAACTTCAACTTGATCAATATGACTTCATCCCAAAATTTCCATCACTTATATTATTCTTATACAAAAATCAGATGCTTAATGAAGAGAAAAGCCAGAAGAGTTCTTACAGTTTTGTTGGTAGATTTATGCACCTCTCATTAAAATAAAAGAAAGCAGCCTCTGCTACTCCGAAATTCGCTGTAAATATTATTCCAACGTATTTTGAACACTTGCCTAACATAAGTGTAATTTTCACGTGTGAAAATTTGCCACATTCCATTAGTCAGCATGCTTAGAAGTATATTTATAATCTTCTCACAATGAGACTCATTTTAACTGTACGTCAATAAAACCTTACATGTAGCGATAATATTTACAAGTTAAATAAAAATATTTATACATTCTATATCACAGTATTTCTTAAATATATGTAGTTTAACACATTGGATTCCATATAGGTTTTTCAAACTTCTCCAGATTTCACCACATCCGCAAAATCAGATGACAGAAAAGTGGTCAGATTCGTGATACCTCTATTAAAGGCTGCAAATGTTTCACATTCAAGAACCTAAACAAAATTACTACATAGATTGTATCATTTTTTCACACAATTCCATTAAGAAAAGGACTGACAGACTTACTGCCAGGTTAAAAGGAATCAGCATTTAAAATGAAACAAATGTCTATCTGCTTGGCATAGTTAATTTCACTTAAAATTAAAATATCAGAAAGCATATGCAAATTAAGGAATATATTAATAGTTTGCAAATTAAAAAAACTGAAAAATCCAAAATTCATTATCTCTAGTTGAAATGATATTTTTCTACTTTTTTATATATGTAAAACATTTCACAAGTTGTGCATTTTAAAAGTACTTTATGGAACTGCAAAGGACATGATACTTGGAAGTGTTTTAAGTGAAACTGAAGCTACGAAGTTTATTTAAAAGCAAAGGTCACTAAAGACTTAGGTTTCTCCTGACTATAGTGTCCTCCCTGCTTTTTTCAGGATAAATCATTAATTACCTGAACCACTACTTATTCCTTGGTATGGTATTATAGACTGAGCCCAAAAATAATGTTGGCTTACATTTCCATCAGGAAAATTCAGAGTACAAAATGATCAATCTAGCTGAGTTCAGACTAAACCAGCCCCAATGCATGTCTAATAATGGCTGTAGTGACAAACCTGGTGTGCTCCAGGGGCAGCAGCGGCTCTTTTCATTCCTTACAACGCTCCACTTTGGACACAGAAATGCAGGAAGCTGACTTCAGCACAGGATTGTACGCCCCAGGCCTATAAAATTAGAGAGGAGAAGTAATGAAGTTATTAAATTAATAACTTTATTTGGAGAGAGGTTGTTCTGTTTTGTTTCAGGTCTGAAATATTTCTACATCTAATTCTGTAAATAAGACACACCTCTTACTGTCCTTTGGGGAAAAATTCTTAATAGGATAATTAACCTCTTAAAAATAGCATTTGCAATAGTATGAGAAACATCATGCATTTAAATCTTCTGGAAGAGGCTATTGTGAAGAAGTATAGACATACCCACACCATCCCCACAAAATGGTTTAGCTTTGTTTTAGAAGAATTATTGGGTGAGAGGTGCTAGTCCTCTCTAGTGGCTCTGGCATTTCTGGCAACAAATTAACTAACAAAAAAGGGACCAAATGTGACATAATAACAGTAAAATACTAAGAACTATGTTTTATCTTGACAGGACATTAGGGATTACAAGTTCGCAGAATCACATTGGGATACATTCCTCACTGCTGCAGCTCCACCCATGGGGAATAATTCAGCACAACACATCCGAGCAGGACGGTCTGTGCTGACCTGATCTAATCTTTCTTAGATCACCGAAGTCTCCAAGTATTGCCTAGGACATTTTTCACCATTTTACCCTCAGTTAAAGTTCTCCTTGCTTAATCAGACTGGTTTATCAGTTTACACAAGGCCTCAGTAAGTATGATAGAATGAACACATGAAAAATAACTGTTGTATCCCTAATGTGCCTACGATGACTTTGGAAAGCACCACTGCTGAAAGAAGAAAGATTTCCTTAGCTTCGTTATGTTTGTAATTTTGTTGCTATATTTTACAAAAAGCTGTAAACACTTCAGGGTTTTTTTAAAAATTATCATTCCAATACCAGTAGGGGAAAATTCTGATTCTACATACAGGCATATATTTCGTTACCAAAAAAGCTGGCCCACTTCCTCACCACCCAAAAAAGGAAAAAAAACCCTCCTAAACAAAACAAACAAAAACCCCACAAGCCACAGTATTTGAAAACATACAGAGGAAGTGTGTTTCACAAAAGCCTGTTAAAAGCAAACAAACAAAACAGTCACTCAAAACCCAGACAACCAAACCTTACTGGAAGCCTCAGAGCTGATGACAATGTAGGCAAAACCCAGGAAGGTACATTGAGTAAACATTTCGTGATAGCAAACTTGAGAGCTAAATACTTCCTTCCTTCAAATACATCCTTATAATTATTTGTAAAGATTCTAGAAAATGTTGTTACACTACAATTATTCAACTGTTGAACGTCAAATGCTCTTAATAGTAGTCGGGATGGAGTTCATTAACTAAAACAGAACTGAGCTAAAAATCCTTTCTTTCTAAACAATCTATACCGAGACTATGAAAGCGGGGTACAGGAGTTAGGTGCTCATGCTACCTTTGTGCATCCAACATACACTGAAATAATGAGCTTGGCATGACCAACAGAAACGGGAAGTGAGGAGAAAAATGCCAAACTGAGCTCTAGAAGCTTTCTAAACAAAGATTTTATTAATTTTATGGATGAGACTGATAACATCCACTTCAAAATATGAGTTGTAAAAATGTATCTTAGCTTCTCTTTATCTGGTAGCTAAACAATAACCCTTCTCACAGGTTCTTTTTCTTTCCATACTTAGTTTAGTGCATGCACTTTGTTGCCTTCCAGCTTCTGAGAGATATTTAATATGTTTGTGAGTATACCTAAGTAGATGTTGAGTTATATGCTCCTTTCCCTATTCAAATACTATGTCACCTAGCACAAACGCAAAACACTTCACATTTCCAAGTGACTGTTTCCACCTTTACTGTGGAATGGGTGCTTTTTCTTACAGTCACTAGTTAATGGAGAACGTGACATTCATGATTAACTTAATTTTACCCATAAAAGTGGAAGATCACTACATATGGATTACTAGATAGGAAACCACCTTTTTATAACTTTCATTTAGCCAGTGTCAAGGTGGAATTTCACTATGGATGTATTTTCTCTCCCTGTTACTCTGATTTCTACCCAAGCCCAGATGTGTAACATTTGTGTTCTCAGTGATCTTTATCTTGTGTATTTGTACAGCAACCAGCACAGCAGAGCCTTGATCAGGGCTCCCAGGCACTGCTGGGATAAAAATAAGTGAGTATTTTTTCTAGGCAGTGTCCAGGAAACGACTGCATGCAGGGTTCAATCAAACAATGAAGTCTATTAGAACAGGATCAGAATCTTGTTAATGAGTAACTATGTGCCTGGACCAGGGCTAATCTAAAGGGAAAGAAAAACACGCACCGTCTTATGATCAAAATCTGCTTAAGTTCATAGAACATGAATACACAACATATATTGAACTATATTGAAAATTATTCATCTGGGTTTTGATACCCAAGAAGTCTTCTGCTCTTAACATTCATTGAGAGCTTACCAAAAAATAAAATAAATAAATTAAAAAAAAAAAAATCCTTTCTCAAAGCACGTACATAACTTTTCACACTGTAAAACAATTACAATAAATTACTTAAGTCATTAACTTTATTATATTTTTAAACCACTTCCACTGTATTGAGTAAGAAAAGAAGACAATTTGACAAGCTGCTTGATGTCATCTTTTCCTATTCCTATATTATATCTGCTTTAAAACATGAAGAATTTTCTGTACTGTTTTTATCTAAGAATGTATTCTTTATTACTTATGCTACCACTCACATGATATGGGTCACAGACTTGCATCGCTTCTCAAGCGTAACTTCTGAGCTGAATTATGTTGAAAGTGTCTTCCATTTATTTACTAAAATGCCACACTTTAATCACAGATCAATGAAGAATAGAAACTTCTCATTAGAAATTAAATATCTATGAAAGGTATGTCTGCATTCTGATTGGTATATAATAGGAAAAATCAAAAAGTTGGTGATTCTTATAATTATATGCTTTCCAGCCCTATGGTAGCTCAGTCTCTCTGAAATGTCAACCAATGCTATGGGGCAAAAACAGTAGAGAACATGAGTAATGGGTAATTCAAAATGAAAATCTGTGCTTCTGGCTTTGCAGTCTGAGCATTCTACTATATTAGAAGAGGTCTGGAAAATTATTGCTTTTGCCATTTTAAAATCCAAACTATAGCAGAAGCATTAATTTGTCTTTGCAATGAGGAAAGAATTTGTTATCCACGTCTTACTCACTTGTTCCTCTACATTACTGATAGCTAGTTTTACAATGTTTTATATAAGCCAGAAAAATCTACTGTGTATGAAGGCACATAAAGTTATATTAGATGACATACAATAAAGTGTCATTTCACAGAGGAGTTTTGAGAAGCTATGTTTCTGATATATTCTGACCTTCCTTCCCCCAAACTCTGATGCAGCATCAAGAAATGGGAAACTGAAAGCATAATAGAGATAAAATATTCCTATCTAAGAGGCAGAAGGTTTATTATTCTTCCAATACTTCTTCCAGTGAGGTATTGGATAAAAACAGGATACAAAATATCAAAGACATTACTTTTGTTACTAACTAATCTATATTTTAATAAACATTAAGAATACGCAAAGTAAAAATTGCATATGAACAGACATAGAAGAGATTGTATCAGACTTTACTGGAATGTGATCTGGGTTTTGTTTACGAGAAAGAAATCGCATTGTTTCAGAGTTATAATATAAACAATCAAAGTGTTACAGGAAAAACTGCTGAATATTTCAAGCAAAGCGACTACAAAACAACTCCAAAATACGGGGGTTTTTTTAAAGAAAACAAACAAACCCTACACTATCTCCACATTTTGTCCTACAAGAAAAACAAAGCGCACAAATAATTTTAAATACTTAAACACGAAGCCTTCGTTGGGATGCAGTTAGAGGTACATTAATCTCTTCAACTAGGTAGATGATCTATTCAAAAACATTACTGGACAACAATGAAATGAATTGTTTGAACAACAGTTCAGAAAATAACATAGCAGGCTCCAAGTTCAATTTGGAGCTGTAAATAGGATTATTAGAGTTCATGCTCCCAGATCACCCTGCTTACCAAGCCACCAACTGTAGTTTTTTTTCACAGCTTCTCAAATACACAAGAGCCTACATAGCCGAACAAACCAAGTGCTGCGAGGCCATGGAAGGACCACCCACTCTGGGAATATTAACGTATTTTATTTGAACTACGAAAGACTGTTACCCTCATTCCCCTCGTTCAGGAAAACTGCCACTATAACTGAGTGGGTTTTACATTTACCAGTGCTTTTAATTTGTCTCAGCTGCATGTCAGACAGGTAGAAGAGTCAGAGTCCACGGCAGTCATCTACATGAGAAAAAACTGCAATTCGATAGACACCAAAGGCTCTCTTTAAGGTTATTTCTCTATTTTAAAAATAACAACTATACAGATACTATGTGGCAATGTTTTCACTCAAGTAGACATCAGGAATTTGGGCAGACTCTCTTCAGCAGTTGTCTTAGTCCCTACATCTTTTCCAATGTGTAATTCAGCAAGAAAGCTGCTACTGCACTGTGTGTGATAAACCCTTTCTTTATAACAACATTGTCTTCTGTTCCAGGTTCTCTTCCCTATCAGTGACATCTTGCATATTGCTACACAAATCCCTGCTTCGGAGATGAGGATTCGCAGAGGGTCCAACCCACCAGCCAAGAGGGTCCCTTCCTTTCCCGCGCCATTTGGGTCCTCATCCTCGGGTCTGTGAGATTATGAGATGCTCAGGCAAAACATGAAGGCAGGGAAAATTTCATCTCCCAATTCATGAGAAGATTATTGAATGTTTTCTCTTCCCATTCAGACAAGGACCTTAAAACAACTGTTTGCATGTTTGTCACTTCAAGATTACATTTTTTGTAAGATTTCCTGCTATTGAGAAGCTGAAAGCACTAAATGGGCCATTGCGTTTTACAAAAGACAATTCTGTAATTTGTGACTACACCAGTAAGCTTTCTTGTTTCAAGGTTAAAGCTTTATATGCTTATCTAAGGGGTCCCTTTGCAGCTCATGAGAAAATACTGTAGGTTAGGAAGATCTGAGGTGTGTAATAAGAACAAGCTGCTGAAAGAATGGTATTTGCCTAGAGCCTCAACTCGTCAACGGTCTAAGCATGCTGCCAAGCTCATCGTGTACCATTCTCCGTTTGGGTTGTGAAAATCAATTATTTATGGGCTCTGGTTAGCTCCAATTATGTTGTAATTATTAATGCATAGGAGAGACATTCTAAGTCTAGATGAATGCAGGTACAAATAGCGGGGAAATGTAGATATAATCGTACATTTTCATAGTGTAGGCTTCTGAACAGCAGTAGGCAACAAGTTTAATATCCTGTTTTCTAGAAACATAGCAGTAAGATCATTTTTCCACACAGTACAATTTTGCAAGCAGTGGAAGAAAGATTCCAGAAGCCAAAAGGCAATATCCACTAAAGCACAGCACCACTTCTGTAAACCAGTTAAGCTCATTGGCTACTTAAGGACGGGAACACTGTTTGGAGTGCAGTTATAGTGGATCTGTCTCCAGACAGGGAAAGGGAAGAGGATTCAAAAGCAGAGATTATGAACCTAAGCAGCTCTTGAATCTCTGGTGGGAAACATTTAAAGAAAATAAAATACTCTTCTGTTATGTTTTTAATGCCTGAAGCATGTAAACGCATTGTATAGCATTACTTATCTCAGTGTGCGGAACTGTGGTTGGATACATTTGAACAGTATGCACACACAAATCAAAACAATTTTATGGTGCTAATCTGATTAAGGTCATTAGGGGTTTGTACTTTTAATGTAAATTATTTGCCTGTTTCTAATTTTATTATATTATATTATGATATTATTAGCTCACCAAAAACAAATGTACTGGAGAAAGGATAAGATACTCTTATTTTCTAGAAAATGAAAATGTTATTGTATCATTCAAAGAGTAGTCTATATAGTAAAAAATGAATGTCCAAGCAAAAAAAGACAATAGGAAAAAGAAAAGGAAAAGCAAGTACTCTTGCCAGTAGTAAGCTCTTTCCCAGCTATCTTATGACTTACCCTAAAAGCTCAAATAAGAAGTACGTCTAAGGTCAGGTAGTTCTTTTCACTTTCAGAAGTTGTTTTATGTGGAGTAAAAATGCAAGCTATAGAAAACCACAAGAATTACGTATAGATAAAACCTTCTTAATTTTATTCCTTATCTCCTCCCTATTTAATTTTTCAACTCAGTTGTGTATGACCTTAAATTCTGTGGACTCCTGTGAATGTGTCAAAGAAATCCCATAGATCCTAGCCTCCAGGTACATGGATTTGAAGAACAAAAGAACAGAAAAACTAGCATAAATAACACCGAAATAATTTGTCCTATATTTCGCCTAGGTGCTGTATGATATTTTGATGTCAACTGGTTTGAAAAACCCTTCCAGAATGACTTACAGAATCCTCTAACCAGTCCTACAGTTACATTAAAAACCCTACATATTTTCTTCAGATGAGTGATAACTGAGCTTTTGTGGGTAGGCTGACAACAGGACACGTTTTCCTTTCGTTATCCAAGAAAGACATGCCATGCTCAAAACAATTTCTTTCATGACAATTGGAGTATAAAATAACTTTGATTCTTCATTCTTATTTTGATTTTGATGGTGGCTTTAAAGGAAATTTCTATTCAGAAAAGTGAAAGCAACTGTAGCATTAGTTTATACTTTTATCACCTTTCGACTGCTTCTGTTCAGTTCACAAATATCTGTCAGTCTCTGAGCTCTGACAGCATGATGGGCATCTTCTGCTTACGCATCATTATCAAACAAAAAAAGATTCTGCAGCGTATCCTTTTGTCACAGCAGGATACATTATATTCTCAGTTACAATGCACAACACACTGCATTCAGACTACACGAGAATATAACCTCCTTCTCAAAAAGCTGCCTTAAAACAGCAGTGGTAGGAATAAAATGTGTTTTTAAATGTATTTTGTAACTCAAAGTGTTAGATATAATTAAATATATATAACTAGAATATCTGCTAAGAGAACACAATTTATAAAGTCATCATGCAGAAGGAAAAAAGGACATAATATCATAAATTCCAGGTAATTATTACTATTTACTAACTTTTGGAAAAAAATATTTATTGATGGTGATGGGTGAGACTTTGTTCAATAAACTAGGTGAACACATAGAAAGACACCTCTTTGTGGTAAGGTAATATAAGAAATAAACATTACATAGTTATCATGTTGGTTTATAAAGCATAGTGAACAATGAGTACCCTTACAGCACAATGTTTTGCTGACTACTTCCTGGTTTGCATCACTGTAAGCCTCCAAGTTTTTAATATGCTTGATCTTTTATTCTCAAAACATGCACCAACAGAGATGTGAAGAAAAGAAAAAGCCGGTGAATGTTGCTTGTGTGCTTTTGAAGACACAAGCTTTCCAGTCCATGCTTCACAGCAATCACGAACTTCACGTCTTCCTTAAAACATGAAGCAATTGTTCACTTTACCCTGAGTGACCTCTGCTGGTAAAAATAACTTATAGACACACACGTTAAAACACTGAAAGTACATTTGTCATGAAGTCATGTATACACACGCACATACAGAAGCACATTCACACTCTTTCTTTATATCGGGTAGATGCCTACATCAAATTCAGACGTTTGCATGCTCGGACAGTTTGCATACAAGAACCATAGCCTACATTGGTTGAAGCACTCAGTTTGTCTTTCCTTCTGAGTCTTTTAAAGAACTATACAGCTCAAATTTGTTTTAGAGGCAGCATATTTGAAACAGCAGATATTGAGTAGTAGCATACGAAATCTAAGTCTGGAGTTTACTTACACCCCATATAGGTCTGCACATATCCTTAATGGAGTATAACTAAAATTTATTTATTTTGCACTATATCAGAATGATACCATGAAAGGTTTCTGTTCAATGCATATTTCTAATTTAAAGAAAAGTGGTTAGAACCAGGAAATCCTTATAATCCAGAAAGAAAAAAAGACAACTAAACTATATTCATTTGCAGTGTGATGTTTGCATTATAAAAATATTCACACACTACTAGATTAGGAATGTCAAGAAAACCTCAAGTACTAATTAAGAACGAATACCCCCAAAGAGTTTTGGTATGCATCAGGAAATATTGCTGAGCATGAAAAACACCTTTATAGAAGCAAAAGATGTTTCATAGTTTTGATACTATAACTGATATCTAAACTTCGAGGTCTTAACAAAAGTGTCACAGTTGATGCGCTCTGAAGAGTTTTCAACAAGAAAATTATTACAATTCATGACCGCTGATCACTGTAATATTCTATCTTATTTAACAATGTCCATGCAAAAAAAAAAAGACAAAAAACCCAAAAACCAACATATTAGGTCTCTGCTTCAGCAAATGCTGAAATCTATTTATATGCAAATAAGGTATCCATTATTAGTATGAGAAGAGACACAGGCATAAAGGAAGAAATAATATTATCAATAGAAACCCTCAAGGAAACCTATTTCAAAACATCACATTTCACAAGGGCCCTCACTCATATAATATTTGTTCAAACCTAGAAGGGAATTGACGAGTTCTGCACTCGGATGACAACTGATACCACCTTATTTCCTATGCCAATTTGTTACATAAAATGCATTTATCCCTCCTTAGGAACAACTTGATAATTGTAAATCTACTGTTTCCTTATAAAGAAACTCATGCTACAATGCAATTTTTTGCTCATCTTTCTACTGGCAATTTTAAATTATTTCTGGTTTTTGTTGAATTATGAATGTAAGAATGCAGAAAAAGATCAAGATTGGATACTTTTATTCTAAGAATATGAATCTTCAGAGTAAGGCAACCTCTGAGAAAACTTGGTTTCATGGCTGAAAAGCCCAACTTGGAATCAGTGCATCTCCTTTTTGTTTAACACCCCCCACACATCAAAACAAGAGAGAACACACCACCGCAAACAAAAAAAACCCTCCCGCACCTTCCTGCCTATACATAACATATCAAAAGCCTAAAATCTGTTTCACTGAAATAAAATAGATACCTCAACTGAAACATACAGTGAATAACACAAAGAAAATCAGGAAATAATTTAATGTCAATTCCTTACATTTAGAACCTTGAATAGGTGAGCCCACATGTCAAAATTCTAAATACCAACTCTTCTTACTCCTCCAAGTCCATGTTTGTTTTCCTTCCCAGACAATAAGTTCATGTAAACTACACTTCATTGGAGACAGGCATAGAAAGTTTGACGCTGCACTTTGATATCTTTGGAAAGACAAATATCTTCTTTTTACTCTAGATTTTCAGCCAACTACTCCCCCCCCCCGAGGTTTTCTTCTCTGAATAAATAACTTGAAATAAATCCCAATTCTGTGGAATCCTCTTGAGCACCTTGGAAACCTCATTCGACAGAACCAGAAAATTCCCCCCTCTACTATTTTCAGCCCCAGTTCCAAGGCAAGAACACCTCAGTGTGCACCTCCCTGCATCTACGAAAGTCAACTAAGCAGGATGTCATTCATATTTGCTTGATTCCCAACACAAGGACACTAAAATAATCACTAGTGACATCATGTAAGTATTCTGTAACACTGCTAATGGATAACCAGCAACAACATGTGAGCACTGTCTGATATAGCTGAGCAAATGTATGTAAACAACATGTAAGTACACACGATCAGATGGAGACTTGTGGTGTTGTGAAACAGAATAGGAAAATGTGGAAGCAGTAAAACCCGCAACAAAGGATGTATAATAGGCAGGGAATGTGTGTGATGGACAGAGCAAGTCCAAGTCCCAAAAATAAGATGAGATGAACTGCCTGGAGCAGATGAATCCTCTCCCTTTTCTTTTGAAGAGCCTAAAACAACAAAAATGTGTGCTGAAAAATGGGGAAGAAGAAGGTCGCCCTTTGGCTTCCACTCCCCTCATCGCAGAGGGCTGGAGCCCGGTCCCTTGGCCTCGGTGACGGAGACCAGCGCTGACCACAGTCACCAGTGCTAATGACACAGCATCCGCTCCATGGGGCTGTACACACACAGCTAATGGGAGATATGATCATTCGGACCATCTGTTTGAATACTCAGTGATAATGATCGATAATGAGTAAGAGCTACCCATTAGCATAAATTGTATTGCTAATGAACATCAGTCAAGCAAAAGGATGCTCCGAAGTTTGAAACTGGCCTGACTCATCCATCTTCCAAGCACACTCACCATAGCCACCTCTTGCTACTTAACTTAGATACAGCCATACCCTTATTCAGTTGCAACAGTGCACTCAAATCTAGGGAACGACACCTACAAAATGAAATTACAGAACATCCATAGTCACACTGTAACTAGAAGACCTGAATGGCAATGTTATTTATGTGAAACTATTAAATGTTATTTCTGTGAAGCTATTAAAGAAGTCTTTTCCACTTTTCCAAGTCTTTTCCATGTCTTTCCAAGCAACAGAATCTTCAGTTTTATCATCTTATTTAAGTATGCATTTTTCTCTATTTCAATCCTTCACTTCCTAAATAAAATTGAATATTTAACAGACTTATTATATTGTCATGGAGCTACTTCTGGATTTTGCTGAATTAGTAATTCCAGACATAATCTTATCCTGAATTACAGACTAGCTCTAGCAAAGAGCAACTAACTCAGTAGCTACTATACTTTAAGGACCTCAAGAAACATGGTTTCACTGTCCAATCTTATAATTTATGAATTCATAGTGACACCTCGAAAATGGGGTATTCGCCAATAATAGTTCCAAATTGGACTGAAAGCATCTCTACCTCTGCTTCTAGTATCAGCGGTACAAAAAGAATAAAAAGAACAAGAGAATTTCCTTAATGGGTATAATAAATCAAAATTACATCCGTAAGAAGCAATTATCACATATTTAACTTCATAGCACTCATACCACTCAAGTCAATCTCTAAAATGATGTGTTAATTTCCATTCAAGTGATATTAAAAAAAAAACCAAAACCCTACAGGTTTCCCCCAACACGCCTCTTCTTTGACCTTTTCATTGATCAAATTATCCCATACTCCCTCAAAACCTTTTGACTACAGTGACACTATTAGAAAGGCCATTGCTATTTAACTTGCTGCTGTTGAAATCCGCCAGCAATAGCATTCAGAACACTACTAAAAGGATGTATTTTTCAAAGGCTGTGGTCTCTTCATGCCTGTAACTAACGTAACACCTCCCAGTTGCTTAGAATCTACAGCTGACCAATACCAATTACTTTTTCAACACTGATTTTAAGCTCTGGATCTAAGATGAAGAGGGAAAAAAAAATTGCAGTTCTGAATATTTCAGTCCTTCTAGATAAGGGGGAATGACTCCTACTTGAGATTCACATTGGTATATTTCATAATTATTGCTTTATATCTTAGCATGTAATATAAATTGGCATGTTAAAGAGAAAGGATCAGGAAAAACACTTGAACGGCAAAGAAACGATCACTATCACCTTCAGTTTTAAAATTCGTGATAAAACATTTTCTTTTTTATTAATGGACTGATTTCATGAACTTTTTTGGACAGAATGCTCAAACACTTCAGAAAAAGCTGTGTATTTCATCTATTCACTCTGTGTATGTACAGAGTCCTTTAGGCCAAACACTCTTCTTAAAGAGCTATGACTTTTTTCTCAAATTACAGTAATCCTGCCAGATAATGAATAATGACCCTTTCCATTCCAGTTATACAATTACTTTTCCCCAGTGACATCTTTGATATCAGTGTGTATAGAAACACACACGTAAACTAAAAACATTCTTCTTGCCATCACATCAACAATTTTTGATCAATTTTTGTCATCATTCCTTCGTTCAACATTAAGAAAGCATTAGTTAATGTAGTTCCATTAATTAAGCACTTCGGAATGAAGCAATGTATCACCTTTTCCCATATCACATAGAAAGAATTATGCCTTTCATATCAGTTTCATTGACAGTTCTCATTGTTTTTGTCAAAAGCATGGGCATTTAATGACATTTTCACAAGTTAATTGTGATTTCACAAATTAGTCTCTAAAAAAAGAAAAAAGACAATTTGCAGATTAAAATTTTACACATACATGCAATGACTTTGTACCCATTTAGCACCAACCTGGCTCACTTTTACTGTGGGTTTTTTTGCATTCCACAGATTAATCTAAATCACTGCTACTAACAAGGCCTGGCTGATTCGTTTTCACCTTTTAGGCAAAGCTGTTTAATAGTATATTTTCAAGAGTGTGCCTCCTGCATGTTGGTAGCCAAACCCATTTATCTGTTGTTGTTCAGGAACACAGCTGACCCATTATAGCTATCATAAGAGGTAAACTTATATGTAAAGAGGAAGAACAGTGCTGCAAGAGCAGTACCAATCAACTAGTCCAAACCCACCGAAAAATATTAAACTAATAATTCTTCTAGCAAGTAGAATTATTTTGTGTATATGCAATAAGGTTGCTGTATTTATATAGTAAATACAGACAGTTAAACATTTATAATTCATAATATGAAACATAAAACTAAGGCACTGTGCTAGAGCTTTTACTACAGCACCGTTGTTAGCATGCATGCTCATTTAAGAACCATACTTCAGAAAAGTAGTAAAGGTTACTGTACTAAAGGATGAAACCAAAATATTCCCTCTACTATCACCTTTTTCAAAAGGCTACATTCACTCCAGAAAACATTACAAAGAAAAATAATTACCAGGAGATATAAGTGGCTTCCACAGGTCAGATCTTCAATAGTTTACCCTTAAGTATATCAGTTTTTCTTTTTAGCATTAATTCAATCTCTGAATCCATTTTCAAGGCAAACTATGTTAGCCCTGTTTTAGCAGGTCTTTTTAAGCATTTTCATCAGTTTTCCTTATTAAATAATTCTTCACTCATCACAAAGTAGTTAAATACTCTTTCTACAATAGACACTGTCTTTTCTTATTTCCTGGGTTGTGGTGTTTTGAGTTTGTTTTGGGGTTTTTTCATATATTTTCATATAATAGGGGTATTTTTCTTTGAAGTCTGTGAAATGCAGCAGATTTAGGAAACATTAGGAATTCTTAGGAAATACATTACTAAAATTATCACTCTAACATAGTTTTGTGTTCCTCCAGCTTTCAGGAATCAAATGACAACGAATCACTTCTAGAAACAAAACAAAAAACCAAACCAAACCAAAAACCACAAACACCACCACCAAACACTTAATTTTAAACTTTCACATTCTGTTAAATTAATATTGTGTTAACAGTGACTCTGGATGACCACAAAGCTCTCTGTGTCACCATGTCTGAACAATTCAAAAAGGAATTTACATCTCCATTTACATCTCCACAGAATAGTTTTACCAGAATGACTGTCTCTTTGCATTAGAAGTGTCCATTTTAATCTCTAAACAGAACCTGCAAAGATAAAGATACAAATCCCAAGGAAACTTACATGCAGGCTTAACCATAAGCACTACAAAAAGCGCTTCTAAATTCCCTGTAATATCAAATTGGGCATAAATTTTAGACTATGATTAGGGAAGACATCGCTTTAAGAAAATACAGACTGTAGAAGGACTTATTAACTGTATGCTTTGATTTTCAAGTACATCTTTCTGATGGAGTTGAGTCTAAAAATAATCTTTAAAATACTTGAAAATAATGCTGGATCAATTTTTAAATAACATTATATAGTGCATAGTTCTAACCACATTACTAATCCCTCTAGTTGCAGTGTGAATAAATGAAATCCTCGAACAGATATTTGCATCACGAAGTAATTTAAACCACCTAACTTATGACAGATTTTGTCTGCATTTATTCATCTGAGCTTTTTCTAAGGTATCTTGCCAGTAAGGTAAACAATAAAGCTTTATTATTAATAATTCCAGTGAACGAGGTAAAGTCTAACATAAAGCCTGATGGAATTAGATGTCAATATAGCTAATCAGATGCACATTGTTTCTTTACTCTCTGAAGTCTCCACTGTCTAGCAAGGGACACATTTGGCTAAACAACTCCAAGCACAAGGGTTCGGTATCTTAAGCTTGAGCCTGAACATGAACACAAGTAACAGAAATTTAAGAAACTTTCTCATACACTTCTAAGACCCAGCATTGCTAAGACAGATGCTGCAGTAGTGGTTTCTAGCTGTACCTGATGGCTCATATTTTATTTTCTGTCTCATTCTAGAAAGGAATTTCTTTGTAAGCAGTGCTTTACTAGAAGCAGCTTTATCATTTGAAGGACAAGCACTGATACTGAATATCAGACAGACCAAAGAGTAAAGAAGCTCATAACTTCTGAAGGAAGGTATGAAATGGTGACTAGAAATAAAAATGAAGAGAACAGAACACTACCAGCCAAGAAACTCCAGTGGGGTGGCATGCTGCACAGCTGCAACCCCATGGGAGCAAGCTAATGATAAAAAGAGAAGATAAGAACGGTCAGAAAATAAGCAATCACGTAGTATAATGCCAAGATTTCAAAATAAACAGGACACAAATTGACATAAAATAAAGAAACACCTCAGGGTGTTTTTCTATAAAAAAACAGTAAGGGGTCAGGTAACAAGCAGGAGGAGATGGAGTAAACTTGTTTTCAGCATAAATCTGAAACAGTGAACTGAGTGTGAAAAATAAAAAAACATTTCTTGTCTTCAGCCGACCCTTATCTCAGATCAAAAAGCAAGGTGACGAGCATCTAGACCAAATGGACACAAGACAATTACATGTTCTTTACTACAGACATTCATCAAAATCATAGAATTAAAAGAACTGAATTGTGCCTATAATCATGAGGGTTATCTCCTCAAAATAAGTCACATTTGATAATCTGAGAGTTACACTGAAGACCCCTGGATACGTCTAACAGATAAACATGACACAAGGAGTACAGAAGTCATGTTATATTAATAATAGGCACTGGAATATCTGCTTAGCTCGACACTGGCACATTCTGGAGACCAAAACTCAACAAATGTGTCAACAGATGGGAAAAGATTCAGGGCACAAACAGAAGAACAGCTGAAGGACGGAAAATACAAATCTTATGCCAAAACCTAAAGGACATAATATACAAAAGAGGGAGTTAAATCATGATGTGATCACAGACTATGAGCCCTAATCCTTACATGGGTAAGTTAGTAGAGGTTAACATACTTTAGCGGGCAAAGATATTAAGCACGGAGGGTCCTGGGGAACAGGGCTGGGGGCACAAACAGGATAAGGACCAAAACAAACCAGAGAAAGTGGAAAAAAAAACTAAGACAAGACACTTTCAGACTAAAGAGATAAGATTGTAACTATAAATAAGTGGTCCCTGAAATAATTTACCAAAATCAAGACAAATCACTTGAAAGTGATCACTTAACAAGACGATGTACATTAACACAGATACTGTAATCTGAAATGGGAACAGACTCCGGGAAACTCTGTTGTCTGTGGCACCGTCACAAACTCTTCTAGTCTTGAAATCAATGCCAATTAAGGAAAAAAAAAAAAAAAAGATGGTAATGTGGTAATGATTTTATGAAGTTGGTAAAGTGTTTCTTCTGTTGATCTTACTATAATCCACATAGCAATACTATGCCTTTTGCAATACTGACAGACATTTTCTATTGTGAATTGATATAGTTACTTTGGAATCAAATTGAAGGGCCCATCCAATCCTTTTCAACAAATAAAGTTTCTCACTGGATTCTACAGACTCCTTATCAATTAGAACATACATCGATATAGAGAAAGACTTTATTTTTCTGTATAGTGAAATCACAAACAATATTACATTGTTTAAGAAAAAAAAGCTTTAAAACATGGAAAAGCTCCTGAAGAACTTTTTTCATGCTCGCTTTATCTTATGAAATTAAAGTTTCTCAGAGTTCTAATGCTACATAACAATCATCTTTCTCATCTTACGTGATGTAAATATATCTCTCCTTCATTCAGTAGTTCTCATCCTTTCAATACATTAATGAAACATACATTGGTAACTCTTTTCTTTATGTACTCAATAACTTCAATGTTATTTTTATCAAAAGAAAATAAAAATCACTTATATGTATCTTTTCTTTCTTAGCTTTGATCTCACATTTATATTCCTCTCAAATAATGCCATCTTGCTTTTCTGAGACTACAGACAGTATTGAACCTTGGTGCAGTAACTATTTGATTACAGGAAGGAGGGCTGCACATTTAATGAACTCCTTATTTGATCTGAAAATGCAAATGCATTTTGATGTTATTTCTAACATTGACTTTGAAATGCTTTCTCCATTAGTGTAAGCAAGGACAGAAAACAGAACGGGAAAGCTAAATACTCAGAGACACCATCTTATCTACCTATAGCAGTACAGAATTTTCAAGGCAAAAGCTTCCATGCTAAACATGCTGATTAGCATAAGACACATAAATACAATATTTTCTTTGGCGCAGTATTTTTGACTTAGAAAAGCTTATCAGAGTTATTGCAAGTGACACAAAGCTAAATAAGTAACAACTAATAATTTTCTGTATAAGATCCTTCCTGGATTACTTTTCCAGCTCCTCCGAAGTAACAAAGTATCAGTGACTAATCTGAAAAGAAGTTGACAGTGGTGATAAATATAAATGTAAATATAAATATAAATGTAAATATAAATATAAATGTAAATATAAATATAAATGTAAATATGCAGGAATTGCTTGGTATTCCATACTCAGGCACTCCAAGTGAGGGCTACTGCACATAAACGCAACCCTGGATAAAAAGGCGTTCCTTGCACAAGATATTAAATCCCCAAATATGCCCATTTCTTGACTCATCTCCTTTTCAAAGTATACATATTAAACTACTAATATTTTCAAGAGAAAATATTTGGTAAAGCATACAAATCCAGGTTAATGTTTTAGGAGCTGATCATGTAAACTTCTTCTACCAAATAAAAATAAGAATTTCTACAGAAAAATGTTTTTGTATTTCCCTCTGACAGAGGTGGAAATAAATTTCTTTCGAAGAGAATCAGTAACTCTTAGAAGTACAAAAACATGTCAGGCTGAGTATCTGAAAAGCAGAGATTAAGTAGTTTACCAAACTACACACAGAATACAGTGTTCATGACTGAAATGTGTATGTTATTGTTTTACAAGATTAATCAATGTTATATTTATTAGAAATGGTAGACATACTGTGCATTGCCTTGCATATAAATTAAGCACGCGCTTTTCTTTCTGCTTGATTAGCCTAATTTAGTAAGAAAAATCAGTAAAAACATACTTCAGAAAAAGTATGTCAACAACTTAATTCTGTTGGGGTATTTTATCACTGTCTGATTGGAAGCCATTCACTAATGCAAATTTTTTTCCAAATTCAATATGGAATTATCTTTCTTAGATGCTCATTGTTTTGTTCTGCTTCTATGGCCTTCTGAAAGAAACTTAACTGATACTGTATCTGTCATTAATCTTGTTAAAGAAAAAGAACAGAACTCTATAGGGAAGGGAAACTGTGCTCTTTATTCTACCATTTCATATAATCAGCTATGAACTCACCATCAAACAAGCAAATATAACCTTTTTGATGAAGAATAGTCTTTTTATTCTTATTGTTGTAACTGGCATTGTTAACCAACAAAACGGAAAATATATCAGAAGTCTTCCATGCATAATATTTGCAAGTTTGGAGAATATTTTTTTCCTAATTCATTTTTCCTTTTGTTCCGTACAAAAGGAAAAAGCTTATTCAAAACATGCTTTTGTAAATATAAGTCATGCTTTTCAAGATCTCAGAGGCTGCTCTGAGCTTCCTGATGTTAGATTAAAAGATGTTTTTCAAAAGAATAAACAGATGAACATTTCAAAGTTACATCACGGTGTAACAAATGTTTGCCTAAGAAAAAAAAATAAAAAAGAAACAAAAATATAACAGAAATATCTCATCCTTCTTCCACTTTCTTCCACCAGAATAAAAAAATGTGTAGCCCTCTTTAAAGAGAATAATCATCACATGTATTTTGTTCAATTATATAGAATTAGGAAAAATATGAGATGAAGAACACGCTGTAATTAAAAGCCAAATCCATGTTAGAAACAAAATCTAAGAATGACCAAACGTTCCTGCGGCATTATAAAGTAACACTGAATTGCCACAGGATTCATCTTAGAAGAGTTATTTAATATTGTAGCCATTTGGATAATGACTTAAGAAGAATATTCATGTTTTATTATGATGTAAAAGGTTTTGTGGTTTCTCTAAATGCAATTACAAGAAATTCCAGTTACAAATATAGAATCCGGGTGCATAGCAAAGGTTGATAGAAGTAACCTTTGAACACATACATACTTTGGAAAAAAACATTAGAAGCTTCTCATACAGACTGGGAATTCCAAGGGAAGAGTTCTGATCTCATCATGGGCTTTTAGGTGTCTTTTATTTTATAGCAGCAGGTATTTAGCAGTCTTCAGCTACTCATGTGAATGAAAACTAGATCTGAAGTAACCATGATATAGGTTAAGTGACAGTCATTCAGTGCTTCACCATTAAAATGATAAAATGCTATTGAGGGCTCTAGAGAAATTACAACAAAAATGATTTATTGACAGCTGAATGTAGAAGGAGACTAAGAAAACATTCCATGGTGTGAAAAGAAATCATCAATGCCAAGCTGCAATGGTAAGGGAATTTGAGGCAACAGTCTGACGTGGAACTGAAGCAGCTGCCTTGTTTCCAGTTCTCCTACAGCCAAACCAGCCTGAGAAGCTTAGGTCATAGTTGCACATTGTTTTCTACATAAGGTTTTGTACAGACTGCTACTTAGGATAAACGGTATTTGCCCTAGGAGAATCAATAGAACACCTGAAGAATAGGATTGGTTCGGTTTGGTGGGAGTTTTTTTAAGACAACTTAAAAATTGTATTATATATGAGGATAAAAAGGCTAACTCTGAAAGTGGATTTTTTCCAAGACATAGAAAGGTGCAATGGCTTTTCAAAATACCTGTTGTAGAGCAAGAAATAAATACAAGAAAAACAGACTATGAGACTGAGAGAAACACTGTAGCCCTAAAAGATCACCATTCAAAAGTAACTGCTGTGCAAATATTAGGTATCCTGAGATTTTTACTTCTAAATATCAACATGCTTAAAGGCAAAGGGGGAAAAGGAAAAGAGGAAAGGAGAACTAGGAGAGAGACTTAACTGGCACAAAACTGCCAACACACCCCTCGAACCAGATGGCAAATGCCATAACAAAAGGAAAAGTGTACTCAGTGAGCTTTAAAGGTTCAGTGCTCTGCCCAGACAATATTTTAGGGTTTGGGAGATGTTCAGCTTACATACTGGACAGTGTTAACAATTAAAAAAAAATTACCTCTGCTGAACCCCAGGTAATATTACCCTACTACTGCTTCTTACATTTTTATCGGTTGGAAGAAAAGTGAAATCTATTACATAAGTTTGTTAGAAATCGTTTGCCAGATCAAAGTCAATCTTCAGAGAAGCAATGAAATACCCAGAGAATCAAAGCTGAAGAAAGCCTGTGATCATCCAGTCACCCAGCGACTTCAGCTCCACTGTCCAAAAAGCTGGGAAACATTCAACTGAACCTGAAGAGAATTTAATGACCACATCAATTTTCTGGAAAATATTCTGAAGAACGGAAGAACAGTGTCACAGTCAAGAAGGACAGATCTCAAAATTAAACGACATAGCAGATAGTATGTTAATTCTGTGCTTTTCGAGGAATAAAATCCATTACTATTTCCATCAATCACTGCAATAAATATCACATGGAGAAGAAAGGTAAAAAAGTAAACATTACACCAACATTGTGACATATATACACAACGAATTCCACACTAAAGTGTGAGTTTCTCTGGTGTCTGCCCAAGGCAGAGGTTATTCCCACCAGGAACACAGGTTCTGCAATGCACGCACTTTTTTCTCAAATCGTTCCCTATTCTAAACTGCTTCAGTTAGAGTTATGTTTTAGAATAAAAATATACACATACGCACACAGTCTCTTTGACTTTTACTTTTGTTTGTTGTTTGGGGTTTGCGGTTTTTTTGTTGAGGTTTACTTTGTTTTTTGTTTTTAAATCATAATAGTAAAAGTACTCACAACAACATAATATTTAAGAATATGACACAATTCCTTCCCAAACTAATCTCTCCTAAATCTTGCAGGGATTAAAATACAATTAAAAGTCTACATTAAAAGAAAAAGGAAAAACTGCCACAATATTAACACGTCAGTGCTGAAACCATGACCTTATAGCTGATAAACACAACCAATGTATATGCACCCAGCACATAACACAGAAAAGAAAGGACTGAAATGCATAATTGAGAGGCTCTTGAAACCAGTCACAGAAATATATTTATATTAGAAAGGTACAGCAAACAAAATCTACCAGGGTTTAACTGGCACATCAGTCCGTCTCTGTACAGCGCAGCTGAGACCTTCAGGGAGTTTCTCTCTTGCTGCTCCACTCCATAGGGTTCCACTACCCCAGGAGAAGGTGCGGCCTCCACCACCTGCTCATTCCTGGTTGCCTGAACCTGCCCCAAATCCCGACATGTTTGACAATCCTGATACCAAACAGGTAAAGGAAGAGGAAACGGAAACATTATTTCATTTTTATCAACTGCTTGAAATACAAAACAGGAAAACAAACAAACAAACCAGCCCCACAACTTTAGTGATTCTTCTGTCTTTTCTTCCAAAGTAACACTCTGTGAGCTTCATAAAAGCTTTGTGAAAGCATGTTTGTCTTCCAATGGAGCACAGTATTTTCAGAAAGAAAGACTGAAGTGCTTTTTAGTCAATTTAAGTATCTTACCAAACACTTTTCTGAGCTCTGCTCAGGACTTTCAGAACAACTGGTTCAGAAATGACTGATGATTCACTCTGAAACTCATATTCTACACAGGAACAGATGGCTTCAAAATGCTGGAAAAAACCTGCAGGCATCTCAAGGCCTGTGCTTTCAACCAACCAGTTGGTACAATATTACCATTCTAAACTGTTTAGAAAAGTGAGCTAGCTCGTGAATGAAAGCTCTAATCCGAATTTCCGTTTAAAAGACCCTAATACTGTCTGAGGTACGTTGCATAAGGGAAGGAAACAGAAACCAGCTACGTAAATATCCTTACATGACCCACAACCAAATTTATGTTGATTTTTCACTTCTCTTAGTGAAGACACAAAGTAAATGTGTTCATTTGGTCATCTCTAGGAATGGAGAGCTAGACATTTTCACTTTCTCAAAGCTTCCCATTTTCCTCTGAAAGGTCAGACAGATTGTCACATTTGAGTCTGCTACTTCAGAAGCAAGTAAAAATCATAAACTGGAAAAGATTTATGTAGAGAAAGCACTACACATTCACAGTACTTTAAATACAACTATTACTCAAACCTCACACACCTTCTGTCTGAGTTCTGAGTAATCATAGTGGTACAACATTTACCCCCACTTGCAAAGAGCAAAGCACGTTCTGACATAGATTCAATTTGTATTCAATCAAATCCTGCAGTTGAAGTATGAGTACTGTTATGAAAAGAAGCAACGAGGTGGAAAACTGTCTTTTGAACTTTTTCTTTCACTGTTAAGAAAGTCATGGTATATTTCAAACAAATAGGAACTGTTACAACTCTGAAAGCATGTACCCTGGAATGAATTTAATTTAATCCTTACAAGTAACTTGAGTGGAAAACACAGTTCAGAAAGCAATACTGTACAGTGAATTTCATTTACAAAGAAATAAAATGACTTACCGTACAACTATAATCTCTCTTCATGCTCTACTGTGATGTTATGATTTTATATAGTACCATTTTGTCTCTTTGTAGTGAATACAATTTTAGAGCTGTCAAAATTATTTAGATTGACTTGAAATTGCCAAGGTTGCACTTCAAATCCTGGGGTCAGTTTTGGGCCCCTCATCACAAGGACACTGAGGTGCTGGAGAGAGGGCAGAGGAGGGAACGGAGCTGGTGAGGGGCTGGAGCACAAGTGTGATGAGGAGCGGCTGAGGGAGCTGGGCTGTTCAGCCTGGAGAACAGGAGCTGAGGGGAGACCTGATCGCTGTCTGCAACTGCCTGAAAGGAGCTGGGAGCATGGAGGGGGTTGGGCTCTTCTCCCAAGTGACAAGTGATGGGACACGAGGAGATGGCCTCAAGTTGTGCCAGGGGAGGGTTAGATTGGATATTAGGAAAAAATTCTTCCCAGAAAGGGTTGTCAGGCATTGGAACAAGTAGAAGCGGTTGATGGACCATCCCTGTTCAAAAGTCATATAGATGAGGTTCTTAGGGACACGGTTCAGTGCCAAAGTGCGGTTATTGGTTGGACTCCATGATCATGAGGGTCTCTTCCAACCAAAATGATTCTATGAAATACATATAATCCCTTGACAAATATTTTACATGCTATTAAATAAACCCAAGTTTGGAGTTTGCCTAGCTTCTTTAGTGGGGACAATGTTCATCTTACCATGAAGTAAACAAAGAAAGATTCCAGTATAATGGACAATAGCAACTAATACACACTTCTGAATCGCATACGAGGCAATGGCATTTACCTGCTCTCAAGAGCTTGACTAGTGGTTTAGTTCCCATTAAAAATCTTAGATTGCATGGTTTGTAAACTGAGATAGCACATTCAAAAAGCTCTGGCACATTTATACAAAAATACTCATTTCTATTCAGGTGTTGGTCAAATAGCCTCATTTGCTGAATACACTCTTTCATACAATGGGAGTTGCCACTCTCCACCAAGATTCCAGATCTATGTTTTAATACTCATAAGGGGTCGAATCAGAAGTCATTGAAATTAGAAAGGTTCTGAATGGAAGGTAGAACAGCAGCACCGGATTATTTAAAAAGGATAAGGAGTACTCATGAAGTTTATGTTCCAAATTAACAAGTTGTTCTCAATTCCCTTCTGCAGCATTTTTAAAATTTGGTTTTAAATGCCTAATTTTAAGGAAAAAAAATAGAGACAAGTTAAGCCAATTCATTTTTAATATGATGGCTGTAATACAGGTGCCAGAAAACATGTTTGGAAATGTTTGAATAAGCAGTGAGACGGAAACCTAAGAAAACACATCACTGTTAATTATCTAAAATTGCATCCAGATAAGAGTTCTACAGTCTTTTGGCACGAAAGTATCCTGCTTAGCTTAACTGAAAAACACTGTAAGAACACTGATTGCCAAGTTGTTAATAATGCCCATTTTGAATTTTCTCCTTTGGTGCACAATGTGCTGAAATAGAAAAGGAAATTAAAAGTAAGCATATGCATATGTCCATTACTAATACAAGAACCTGCATACATATATTTCACAGTCACCTTGTAGTATGTTGGAAAAAAACCTAATTTTTTAAGCCACTGGAGCTGGATAATGTCTTTTAATAGCTGTTTTGCCCCATTACTTTTAATTTGAGTAGGAAAATAAACGACAGTCTTTTGTTAGCATTATATCACAAATAAAACACAGTGCAATTAAATAGCTAACATTCAATGCACTAACCAATAACTGTAAAATGTAGGAAAAGCATTAGATGATGTCTCTGGCCACTGATCAGAGAAAGAGGTAAGAGCAGGATCAGTACGTGTAACTCTAGCGGTGCAGTTGAATTCTGAAACTATTTTTGCTGAAAATACAGAAAAATCTTAGTATTTTTTCTTCACTTGTTTTATGTGCTTTTTCCACTACAAAAAATAAAGCTAGCTGATGTGTTTCCTCCTCTGGCAGGCTGGCAGCCACTAGGCTGTGGTGAGGATGCACACTCGGAGAGCCAGGTGTGGAGAGCCAGGAGTGGGCAGCACACACGCAGCTTTTCTCTCGGTGCAGCGGCAGGTGACAGCAGCTCAAAGTGGGAAAACACAAGTACTGTTTTCTGGAATTAATGTATTCACATTTGAAGATGTACTGGCATCGCTTACATTCACAAGATACAATATACAGTATAGTTATTTTCACAGACAAACAGTAAGTCCACTTTTAAAAGACTAAATAACAGGACTATAGAAACATAGGAAGTGTTCTGCACTTCGAGATGTGTATTAAGAAATCAGAACGATTCTTTGCAATATAAACATGAGGAGAAGGGTAATACACATGAGAAAATGGCTCAAGAACTTGAAAAACAGATGTGGCTTCCAATTGCCTCCCCCTTCATTTCTGTAGCTAAAACACTTACAAAGCATCAATAAACAATCGATCAACATCATTTTTACTGTTCAGGTCTCCAGATATCACTGGTACTATATATTGACTATATATTGAAATACGCATTAAAAATTTAGTAGAAAGTATCACATAACATAGGCTCTTCAGTGCTCATTTTCTATTTAATTCATATATGATAGCTATTGCAAGTTTGAAATTTTTCAAACTGGAACGTCCTCTAAAATTTCTTAATCTACCTGAAGTGTCTGAAAAATTCCAAAGTTGGTGGAAAAGAACTGTTATCCTCATATTAATCATGAGCAGCCATTCACCAAACTTAAAAAAAAAAAAATCACTGATATCAGAATAAACTTAACATCCTATGGAAGTATAAATGTTTATGCCATCTGAATTATAACCATAATCAGAGCACTTTTAGTTTGCCACAACTGTTATGAAAAGAGTAACACAGACCAGATATTTCAGTATGAAGGATTTTGTGCTAACAGCTACCACTGAAAGAAATGGTGGTTTTGTTCTTGATTTCACCCATGCCAATATTTCAGTACTGGCCAAACAAGACTTGCCCAAATTGAGGAGTTCTCAGCTGCTAAATACTACAAGAGGCAGCTCTGGAACTGACTTCTTTGCTTTCTGCCAGAAGATGAATGAAAGTACTTTGGGAGAAGAAAATACTGAAAGAAAAATACTTGAGAAAAGGGAGAATAGGTAGAAATCTGAGCTTTAGAGTTTTAGCAGATTATTCAACAATTAGTCTCAATCCTTCAGATTTGGTAATAAACCAATAGCAGTATTTTCTCTCTGTTTTAGCAATTTGTGTGCACATCTAATCTACATTTCTACAGTGTCTCTCTGGGAATATCATTAGAAATATTTTCTCTCTGGAAATATGTTTAGAACTATCTTAATGTCTTACTAAGGACACGGAAATTACTTCCATTTTCTACCTTTTAAAAACTAAATTAAATCACAGCATTCAAATATTGATCTTTACCATATACAAGAAACTAACATTGCTGCTGCATTCCTGCTGCTGAATATGAGGTGGGCTATAAATACTGCACTAATATTAAACACAAGTAAATTTCAGTATTTTAATACGGGGTACAGTAAATTGGAACAATTCCCTCTTGTTTAACCCCCATTTTTAATACATTAGCATACATTTTTATGTTCCTAAAAATCACTGCCCTACTGTTTTAGCAATATTTCAGAAGACATTTAAATTATATTTACTGATGAGTAACTCTCTGAAAATTTCCTTTGGGAAGCAGGTACTATACATTCATGCTACACTGGTATTCCATGATCTGTCCCATTCTGATGCTGTTTTCTAAAATCTCTTCAACAGTTTTCAAAACTATCCCATGAATCATTTTAATTTGATTAAATCACATTAATTGACCCCCACAAACCTGCTCATTAATATCTATTCTTTGGGTTCAGTTCTGTGAAATGAAGGATTTTCCTTTCCTTTCCTGAACTTCTTCATTCTTGCCTTCTCTGCGCCTTTTAATTTAAAGAATAAATTGTTTCCACTGACATGCTCAAAGCCTTAAAGAAAAACGATTCTAACTTCAGTATAGCACAAAAGCTGTTATAGATGAAACCTAAGCTTTAGGCTTTACAGTGTCTTTCTAATACATGTAATGATAACTGTTACGATAATTATGATCCAATTGTATAAAAAAGCTAAACAAGCCGAGAATAATTCCCAAGTATTAGTGCACTTCATTTCGCATTTCAGTTCCAAAGAAACCTCCGTTTCAGCCAAATTTGTTGGGGTTTTTTTTATTTCCTCTCATATGAGTTATTTTTGATAAGAACTACTTTTGAAAGAAATACAGAAGTATGGAATCAGATAACAATATTAACAGAGAACTGAATCTCACATCATTTTACCTTATGCTGAATACAACTTTTGTTCCTTATTTGGGTCTCTGCCATTGACTACATCTCAAATTCATATTTTCAAATGTTATGGCTGCCTTTATAAAAGGAAAACAATCTTCACATTCCAGGTGGTATTCTTACAAATACCATATTTGCTAACTGAAATCTCTGAAGACAGCATAATTAGTAGCCCTTCCTCAATGGGTTTTTTCCGCAAGCTGAAACTTAGGTCAGGTTCTCCTTGCAGAGAGGTATTTTTCAAAGGTACCTGCCTCTGGGAACTCAGCCACAGATCAAGGTACTCAGCTACAGATCAAGCACAACTTAGAAGTTAACCAAAGATATTTTCCTATGATCAGTCACTGCACATCCATCGCCTCCTATCACCAGAAAACAGTTCATACATCATTATGCATAGCACTCCTCGCCAATATTTAAATTAGGGGAATTTCTAAACAACTGAGAGAATTTTACTGTTTTTACTGTTTTTCTACCAAACCTATGCAATATTAAATAAGCCATAGACAGACCATGGCATAATAAGTTATGGGATGCAGCTCCCATGCACGTCTGTGAGAAAAAAAATTGGATCCCTTAAGCTCTTGTAGCTAACAAGAAGCAGAACGCCTTCGGTCTTAAAGCTGCACAGACATGCTGACACTATCTCCTGCCACATCCTGGTGCATCGTGTTTCCCTTCCCAATTTCTCATGTAAGCATATCCTGTTTACTGAATAGTATTTATAAGTAATGTGATGATTCTTAGCGAGACTTTCGTCTTTATGTGAGATTTAAAGTATTGGCTTAAATGCAAGTTTGCTTCAATAGATAGACGTCTTATCCTTAATAAAATGAAGGCTACCTACAAGAAAGAAAGGAAAAACACACCACCCAGGGGAAAACAGCAGCGTTCTACACACTTAAACAGG
Organism: Pampusana beccarii; assembly: GCA_013399365.1. Lineage (NCBI taxonomy): Eukaryota > Metazoa > Chordata > Aves > Columbiformes > Columbidae > Pampusana > Pampusana beccarii. The sequence goes on along the minus strand of VWYH01008560.1, from coordinate 263,427 downwards.
CAACCGGTTGATGGGCTTTGGACACAAGCAGAAAATGTCAGTTGCTCACAATATTAAGAGCCACATGGGAGTCCCTTAAGGATGTGGCCAGGCACTAAGTTGTGTTCTGCAATGAATGCAGATCCCACCCAACAGACCTTGCTGGTGGTGGCAGTGGCAAAGGTAGCAAAGGTAGTGGGAGCAACAACACTGAGCAGGCAGCTTTAAAAAGAAAATACATAAATAAATAAAAAGAACACTAGATACAAAAGAACTACCCTGAATTAGCCAAAGCAGCAGCCATCTCTTGATACATCGCTCTTTTCCATTTCTTTCTCTTTAAATAATGTCAGATAAAACATTTCCCCAGTTTCCCAAGTGCAGCGGTGACATTTGTCATCCAGGGATGACAAACTCAAGACCAGTCTAAAAGAAGAATAACAAGGCATGCTTATCAAGCATATAATCACTGTAGAGTATGTAAAAGGGAGAAAGATGAGCCCAAATATAAATAAAGAAAGTCAGAAATCAGAAAACCAAAAACCTCAATAGCTACACTGAGGGAATGATTAGTGACTTCTGTAAGGGGGGGTCAGAACAAGGGAGACCAAAATATTGGTGTGCTGGGAGTGTGAGTGTTAACTTTTTTCTGGTATGAAAAACATTTGTATTTATGATCTTACTCTATGTTTTTCTTTTATCATAGATTTAAATAGGATTAGCAGATCTTGGACCAATTTAAAACTTTGAGCAAATAAGTTCAGATTTGCCATTCCTGCAATTTCTGCAGAACACACTGAAAAGAAAAATGCTATGGATTTAGAAATGCACAAGATGCATGCTGAAAACCTACATGGCATTGCCCCATTCATTCTGGAAATCAATTTTTAATACTTAAAAATCAACCACATATAGTTAACTGAAGTCACTGTCATGCTAATGGCTCTAAAATTGTTTCATTAAGAAGTGGAAAACCAGGAAATAGTGACATACTTAATGTAAAATGAAGATGCAGTAGAACATAGAACACTTGCACTATACAAGCTTCAATTGAAAAGTATCCATCTACATCTGACTAATGATTCATTTAAAATACATATCTGATACATTGCAGCTAAAATGTGTCTGTAATTTACATTCACCCTGTCATCATATTTGATTTTATCTGTATTATTTCACTGATACAAAGTAATCTTGTATATTTTAGATGTTGTCTTATACTTTACTTTTAAAATGACACTGTAGTTCAATAGCCATCTTAATAGCCACTGCTCTGTAAGTATAGTATAATATAGCAAAGCTTAGTAAAATTACATTATTTCATTGTAAAAATTATCCCTGGGATGCTATTCCACTCACTTCAACAAAAGCCCCATAATTTTTTTTATGGAATAACCTGAGAACTTCTCAGTGTTACTAACTATGATGCAAAAGGACAAAGATGGCAGCTGAGGCTCTGTGGAGCAGCGTGGGTGAAGCTCTGCACCATTGAATGGTCAACAACAACTCTTTCTCAGTACCGCTGAGTTTCACACAAAAGGGACAGTCAGCCACATTTTTTGTCCTTCAAGCTGATAACCAGTGAAAGCAGCTGAAGCAGAAGCCAAGATTCTAGCAAAAAATAAATCTATAACTCAAGACAATAACTTGGAAACCTCAACAACGTATGATCTGAAAATTGTGGAGATTTCTGTAATACCATAGAGACAAAACAAAACGCTTTCAGAGCCTGAAATGTGCTAGATATGCATACTAAGTAAATAACACTGCCTCACCATTTCCATAATACTAGAAAATTCAAGACTTTTAAGCAGATTGTTGACATCGCAGTTATTTTAGAAGTTCGAATGCACTTCGAAGAGCTTAAGCGAGCACTGAATTATCTTCATAAATATTAGACAATAGACTACAATAATAATAATCCCATTATGAAACTTCAGCTTTATTTGTCCTGTTGGATTAGTTCATTCTCTAATACATTGCTGGCACTTTGCTCTAACAGCCAATGACTTAGAATTCCTGATTACATGATTACACTCGAAAGCCTCATTATTTCAAAATGTTTTATCATCAACCCATCGCTTTTATATCACTTTCGGGACAACTCCACAAGCCTGTTCTTACAAGATTAGCATCACAGTCCTTAACTACATTTTGTTTACTTAACTCTACAGGCTCCTGAAATCTCAAAATTTGGAAGAGGTAGAGAAAAGCTTCCTCATTTGAAAGAAGCATGTAAATTATTTATTTTCATTCATCTGGCAAAAATTTTTTTTTTCCTTTTTATTCTTGATTTGCTACTAACTGAGGTTTAAACAATGTACAAACAGAGAACAGAGTGCACTACAGCTGTTATCATTGCATGCTGTGATCTAATTAGAGTTTATCAAGTAAAGAAGAAAGGACCGAGTCAACATTTGAATGAAGGATTTCCAACAAATAAGAGTGTCTGCAGTGGCACTTCTGTTTTACACGCAAGTGTGCCTTCTGAGCCACTGTCAGTAATCCAAGCGAGTGTTAACACTGCACAAACCTTTCTCTACTGTTTAGTTATTGATAATTCAGTAACCCATATCCTCTCAGTCACCAGCTGGGAGACAGTAGACACAGCATTGGGCTGAATTTACAAGCTCCTCTTCCTTCACTGCAGCTCATAGCAGCAGTGGAGCTGCATGTGCACATTCCACTCCTTAAACGCAGACTGTCTTTGACTCTTATGCTACACCCTCAGCTCCAGCAACTCAGCCACCAACACCCTCTCTATACGGTCACTGCTCTGTGTATAAGCTCAGCACAGGAAGGTAACGGCTTCCTAGGGTATCCTTTACCCAAGGAATTTCCAAAGTAATTTCGTTGGGTTGAGTTCATATGGTTTTTACCAAGCAGACTCCTACAGTTGTGACTAAAGGAACAGTTGTTAAAAGGAGCAAGACATGGAACCTGTCCCCATAATCACAGAGAAAACCTATAAAATTCTTTCAAGGTCTAGAAATGCTAATCCCTCTGACCACTTATTTCTCCCTCTAGTTTCAATCCACTGCTGGGAAAAATGTCAAAGCAACCTTCCTCTATCTTCTGTTGGATGGTGAATCAATGTAAAAATACCTTCCACCATCTTTTACAGCCTCAGAAAAAAAGCTCAAGAAATTTGCTTTTACAACTCCCTAACAATAGATAAAACGGTAGGTGCATCTAGATTTTTCTAACCCACGTTTATGAACAGGTTGTCCATTGTTAGCTGGAGAACACTTACAGTTTAGGGTTTTTTTTTTTTCAAAAAGTATGCAAGGTATTCAAACACTGATAAACTAGGGATGATCAGCAGATTCACCTCACTTTGAAGTACTCCAAACTACAGTGCAACTGTGTTCGGGATTATCAGTAGATGCGATACTACTGAAAACAGGAGCAGACCATCATGATATATCGAAATGAAATGTTGAGAATATTTAAATACAGAAAACCAGGAATGCGATATTTATGACTTCCTGCTGTTGAAGAACAGGCCCATAACCTCAGATCCATTTTAATTAAATGTTTTTATACTGAAAGCTATGAATAACCATAATTCAAAAATAAATACAACTTTTTGAGAGCAAACATAATTTTTACATCTACGTTCCAATTTGTGCCTGATTTTGAAACATTTTCCTTCTCTTCAGTTTTCTCTTTCACTTCCAATTTATATTCTTCAATTTCGTATTTTAGTACTTCATGAACAAATTATTTCAGTATATTATAAAGACGAATTGTTCCATAAGCAACAGAACCAATCATACTCTCTTTCCTATAGGTTAACGTCTCATGCTTGAACTATTTGATGTCAAATAAGCGAGCACTCCAATTGGAGCTATTCCTGTAGCTAGGAATTCAAAAAACCTCTCTGCTTTGTTGATTTTTCTCTGTTAAGGAGTGAATTGGCACTCTATCCTTTACCACAGCAAGGGACTAGGGGCTTCTGTCTCCACTATCTGGCTACCAACATGGATGATCACAGTAGAAATGTATTTTGAGATTAACACTTTTTCTCATGTTTAAGTTGAATGAAACATATGGAAGAAGTAGAGGAAGGACACTGACACAGAACAAACACACAAACTTATGCAAAGCCGTTAAACTACATTAAAGAAAAAACTATTTTACCGGCAAGGGTGTTATTCTTCCTAGCAATTTCAGTACAGAGTTTTAGAGTAAGTCTAAATTATAGATTTTAAGCTTTTCTGTTAAAACCTGCAGTCTCTTTTTTCAATTGACAATACAGCTTTTTCCAGACTTTAATTTCATGTGAAAACATAAAATGTCACAGCCTGAATGATGAAATAATGTATTCTCTCTGGCTTCTTTTCGTATGATTGATTCTTCCTTAACAAATTTTGCACTCGGAACTGCTTTTTAAAGAGTAAATAATTTTTAAAATATTTCAATACTACTTACTTTTACATTGGTTTCTCTCTCTTGCCACAGACCCTAAAAAATATAAAGGTCTAGCAACAGACATTGTAAGTGGGTTTGTAGTTACAAGGAATCTAATAGTTGTTGTATACAGAAATGTCTTCAGGATATAATCATTATTATTTTTTTAAAAAAAATCCTTTAATTAATGGACAAAAATTAAGTTGGCAGATCAAAATCTTTCCTCTACTTATTCTACTAATGTACAAAAAATGGAAAAAACAAGCATACAAAGGAATCAAGATAATTTTGATCTATTGTATGATAACACTTAATTTTGTGAATATACTATATTAATCTTGATTTTAATACTGAAAGTAGTTTCAAAGGTGTTTTTAAAACACAGTCAAAATGAACCAATTTTTTTTTCCAGTGGTGTAAATATAGAATATCAGGAGAGGGAAACCAACAATGACTTTTAAAAAAAGACTAAAATTTAGTGCAAAAAGAGTTTTTTCCCTTAAGAACAGAAACAATAGCTTAACAAAAACCCTAGTAAAACCTTCAGGATGCACACGATGGAATAATCAAAGAACTGAACTGTTTTAAAAATTCTGCAGTGTTTCTGAGCACACGCTATTACAATCCAACAAGAGAAGTAATTAGTTTTCACATAACACTGACTTTTACGTCAAAGGTACTGCTTGTAGTAATTGAAAAAAAGCAGACAAAACTACCTCCATGTGAAATGTTCAACTAATTTTAAAGATAAATTTTATTGGTTACCTAAAGTAATTTATTCTAGGACTGTGTCTAGAAACATAATGATATTTTGAGGAAGATTCCATTTTTTTTTTCTCTGTGACAGACAAACTTTGGTGTAGGGCAGTACTTCATTTTCTCTCTGTCCCACTCAATACCCATGTTTTCTGTGCTATACAGGTATAGAACAAGAGATAAAACACTTCTTATGATAAATCCAGCCTAATATAGACTTACGATGGCTCCTACTGCAATGATTTTCTAATCATTGATATAAAATCATGTAAAATAATTTGCAAAGCTATGAAGGAAAATACAATATAGTAACTGAAGTCTCACTGTCACTAGCCTCACTTGATATTGCTTTGCATTATGAAATCTGCTAAGCACGTAACTCCCATCTTCCTAAACAATTACTGGAAAAAGCATACCAAATCAAATGTCTCCAGAGAAGCAGACAACTATAAAATGCACATTATCCTAGTCTAAGTTAGACTAACTAGTATCAGCAAACTGTCAGAACAGTATCTGTCAGTAAAGAGGAAGAGATGTTTCAAGCTTCTATCCTTTGTGATACCAGGAATGGCGAAGATCAAAACTAACACTCTGGATCTATATTTGGTTCATACCATCTATTTCCAAGTCTTACACTTTATAAACTAGATCAACATCTGGTTCATTTAGGCTTGTCAAAACAACTATCAAATATTAACTGGCAAGATGAGGAAAAAAAAGCATATTGGCCCTTAATCTACACGAAGGCATAATTCCATGTTTCTGACATTACAGCTTCCACAGTAACCACTGCTATGATCTACAAGATAAGAATTTTGAATGAGAACCAAAGGGAAGGAACAAAGTCATTAAACAAGTTTAATTGAGGCTCTTTGGATGCAGAACCTTTTTACAGCTTCAAGAAAACAAAACTATCTTTCTCTACCCGCATGTCCCAGGTGCTATGATGCACTTACAGCTAATACTACTTATTGTACAGTCACAAAGAAAACCATGTATTTTTACTAAATCTACAGGAATAAATTAGAAATTCACTCTGTGCGTACAGTAATTCTCTGCCTATATATACGCTTTGTGAGAGCAGATGTTCTCTGAAATGACATACTCTTTCTCTGACTAGATGACAGCTGTCTCACAGCTCAAATATTTCAGCATCTCAGTGCTTAATGTTAGAGATCAATCAAAGGATGCAAAACCTAAAGGGCATACCTATTGCACTTTCCCAGCTCCTCAACAAACCTGCAAGGCAGAAGAAAGTCCCATCAATATTTTCAGATGAAACTGTATGATGTTTTTATCAGTAAATGGATTACAGAGAAGCACTTACCAAATTATTTTTGTGAACATATTTATTGGTAGAGTTTCTTTTTTACATTCGGAAAGTAATGCTTCCACATCTATTAATAGATTGGGCTTTAAAGATTGAAAACTGGCTGAACTGCCAGGCTCAAAGGGTGGTGGTCAGCACCACAAAGTCCAGCGGGAAGCCAGTCACTAGTGAGGTTGCCCAGGGTCAACACAGGACCAATACATTAACAGCATGGAAGATGGGGCAGAGCAAACCTTCAGCAAGTCTGCAGACGACATAATCAAGAGGAGTGGTTGATAGATCTGACAGTCATGCTGCCATTGAGAAGGACCTGGATAGCCTGGAGAAAAGTGCTGACAGGAACTTCCCAGAAGTTCAACAATGGGAAATGCAAAGCCCTGCACATAGGGAGGAATAACCTCATGCACCAGAACAGACTGGAGGCTAACTGGTTGAAAAGCAACATGGCAGAAAGGGGAGTTGGCACAGAGATGGTAAAGGGACCAGAGCATCCATCATACGAGGAAAGGTTGATAGAGCTGGAGTTGTTTGCTGGCTGTTTTTTTGCTGCAAGGGTGGTCAAACACAGGCTGCTTAAAGCAGTTGTGAAGTCCCCCTCCTCGGAGACACTCAACACCCAACTGGGGATGGCCCTGAACAACCTGATATAGTTGACCCAGGTTTGAACAGAGGGGCAGTGGGCCAGGTGATCTCCAGAGGTGCCTTCCTTTTTCAGTGATTCTGCCAAGAAAGAATTAGCAGCTGCATAAAGCATTCTCTTATAAGAACAGCAGCAGCAATCATATCCTTGATCAATCAATTTGTTGAGCATTACCCATGGTGGAGGCTGCCTACATAATTGGAATAAAGAAAGCTGTTCGTATCTGTATTTCCCTTCCCAATCATCTACTTGTTCCTACCTCTTCCCTTTACTAGTACTAGCAATCATGCCACTATACAGAGTCTAATATATGGCAAAGGAGACAAACAAAAGCGTGAAATAAACCAAATTTTCAGCTGACACAGTCAACTACACAATACACAAACTCCAGTGACAAGTAAAAGACCATTATAACCTTAAATCTTCACAGTATCATCTTAGACAAATTTACAAACTGCACTCCCAAAAGCAGAACAAAGTGCCAGGGCCAGGTTTCACAATTCAAAAAGACTAGTAGAGAAAAATCAAGTATTGACAGAGCAGAAAAAATAAGGAAACCTTTCAGCTAAAATGGTGACAGCAGCAAAAGGAAAGATTCTCCATTTCAAATTAAAAAATTACATAAGGAAGGGGAGCCTCTAAGGAAGCTGCTGATATGAGACCAAAGAATACTCAGGAGTGTTAACAAAATGAACATTTTTTAATATATTTTTCCACACTCAGATTTATACTGCTTGTCCTGATTAAAGGAAAACATGATTGTTTTGCTAGCTTTTATAAAGTCTATATATATTTGTGTGGTTTAAGCTGTAATTATCGCTTGTTTCTAGGGAGGTAAATGGTAATTTCCTAGATCAATTCCAAGATTAGAACATAAGACAAAAAGTACATTAATTTACTGCCTGGTAACAATAGAAAACTTGAAAAAGGGAGGGAGCAAATGTGGATCACGCTATATCATTAACAACCTTAATACATCGCTCCTCATATGCTGTTCAACACGATATGATTTTGCCAAAGCATTAAGTTTTTCCTCTACTACAAGCAAGAATTTTTCTATTTGAAAGAATCTCTTCTGCACCTGCCATTTTTTTTTCCTTATGAATTTTTCTAGTAGAGCTTATGAGTATGGCCAAGGCTAAAAGTCTCATGGAGATGTTCAAACAAAAGCATCTGCAAAGCATAATACACAAATGTCTCCTATATAAAGCATATAACAATTTATTAATTTTAGAAGGTCTTTGAAATGCTGTTTATGCGCTAATTTTAGAGGTACAACAGGAAGCTAGTATAACTGAAACAGCAAACAGGTCTTTTTTACTTCAAAAGTACTTCTGCCTGTTCAAACCAGTGGCACATAATGCTTTGTATTGGAAGATCTACTGGGCTTCAGCAGAACTGATATTTCTCCTTTCAAGCAAGTATTAATGCTTCTGTCCCAGACACAAGCTCCAGTGTTATCAGATAAAATAGTATCTGTGAATGTGCCATCTTGGTGCTCTGCAAATATAAAGGCTTCTGACTCAGAATGAACAGAACTAGAAGCACTTAGATCTTCTCTTCCTTTGCCATGCTGTCAAGGTGATTACAGTTACTTTGAGTTTATACTACCTATGTTCTCTCTCCACAGGCTGTGGAGGAAAAGAAAAGTCTGTAAAAACAAACTCTGAGGTGCAAACTGGTGATTTGTTCTTCAGCAGAACCTCAGACATTCATTTAGGCTTCTTTCAGGGGAGGTGGGGGGGAGAAAAAAAAAAAAAAAAAGGCAGCATCTCCCGGCTTCCAGTGTCACCTCCATTCGCAAAAAAATATCTAAGAAACCTCAAGGAACATTTAGAAACCATCTTTTCAACTAATTTCACCAACTTCAGAATTGTAGTTTGGGTTTTTCCATCAAGTACTAATCAATCTTGGATGCAAACGTAGAATTCAGGGAGGATTCCCATGTTCCAAAAGAAGTAACCCAGCAATTCCTTCTCTTCTGAGGTCACATACAGAAAGTCTGGGAGAATCTGTACCAGGGTGACCCTTCTAGGAAGGTGTGTTATTCTACTTGATGTGTTATGCTTTCTCTTCAAAAAATTTTAACATAAGAAAAAAAGAGATAGTCATACAGCCCTCCCTGTCCACCTCCTCTCCTTTTTATTCAGCATTCTGTGCTTAGGACATTACCAGTTGCCAGAGAAGAATCTAATGTTTCATTTCTCACAAGCAGTGAGGTATAAATTATTCTGATAAGGACCTGATCTCAGTTGCCTTTCTTAACGCTCCTCCTCTGCAATGTTCAAAATACTGTTTTCAGTAACTATTCAAACATAAGGTGCATTTGATTTAGTTTATACGGAAAGCACCAAATCCCTACCTAACATCCACAGTCTTACACGAGTCCCAATTGATCAGCTGGCCAAATGGTCCTTAGTGATTTGGGCTTTTTTAAGGAAGACAGTGTCTTCAGGCTTCAACTCAGACAAATCTCACTGCTGGTCCCAGCTGCTGTCCTTTTATAGCTCTGGGGAAAAATGCTGAGTTTCTGCTCTGACTGTCTGGGTCATAGATTTCTGGTTATTCTTCCCAACCCACAAGGAAGAGCTACAAAGTTTGTCTTATCCTACACAGTAACACATGGATTCTCATTAAGTCTGGTAGTTACAGAACCAGCTTTGGAGACAGTGACATACAGGCTCCAATTCCCCCCCCAATTAATACACTTGTTCACTTTTCACGAAAAGCAGTTTCTTCGGAAAAGAACTAACAGCTGTAAATTTTTGAAGTGGCATACTGACTATGACATCAAACCCAATATAAAATAATAATATTGACACTATAAATAAATACATAGGTGATAAATAAATACAAGTGAAACCTGACCTGGTATAAAGCAAGGAATTTGTTTCACTACAGTGGAACAGGGACTAAGATTTCATAAACTTGTAATGCTTTTACATAGGAAAGGTTCAGAGATGCACATTAATAATTACTGTGTATGGCCAAACCACGCTTTGTAAAATGAGGGCAAAAGCTTGCTGCTTTGTTTTTCAAGTGCTAAAACTCCATTGCAGGAACACATTGTCCTCAGAGTCTGCGATTTTTGCAACTTTTGAAGTCCTGAGATAAAGGTTCTACACTAACACAACACGTCCCATCTGTCTGTGGCTTGATAAGCAAGATGACTGTAACACTGAGGACTCTCTACAGAGCCCACACAGCGGATCTGACAAGCCTTTAAGTGACTACATCACAATAAAAGATGAAGTATCCTTAGTCCCTATGCCTTGCCTTTTGGTATACTGGTTTTGAACCCTCTGTAAACAAATCACATGCCAGGAGTACCAAGACAAGAAAGCATGAAAGCACATAAGTTAAAAGGCCTTCCTGTGTTTTTACTTTCCTTCTTTTATCTGAGGTCCATATGTTTCTACATTTTATTCTCACTTTTTGCTTAATACACAGCAGAGCTGGAAGCTGACAAATCCAGTAGATGCCATCATCTTTATTCATCTCAACACTAAGCACACCACATTTTCATTATTTGTATAACCAAAAAACCCACGTCCTGTTCATGTCCTAGGTGGCTGATGGTTCCTAATTACCTGGACTTGGCTGTCAACTTCCACTGGGCAACAGACACAATAGGTTGACTGGAATGTTCATGATATGCAATACTTATTAAGGGACAGAAATTATTTGGTAAAAAACCCTTTAAAAATATAATCATATTCACTTGTAGTTTTCAAATCAATTTCAAATATCTAAATGCATAAGGACTGGCATGTAATTGTAATTCAATTTGAATCAGAAAGTAATGCAATTTTAGTAATCTCTGTATAAGACACAAAAAGATGAGGCACCTTATACAAGACTATCTCATTCATTAATATTATTGAGGAACTGTCATAGTAAAAAGTTACTGCTGAATTTTACCACATTTTTTGCAGGATTAAGCTAAATTGTCTTTTGCATTATTTATCGCATAATTTTTAAATGTCTCTATCACAGTCATTTTGAATCTATAGCTTAATACATCAAAAGGAAACAGAAAAATTCTGCCTATAATATTTGGGACATGCAAGAAGAAAGTACAAATATTGTCACTTTTGGGCTTTTTTCAGAGTCCATCAAACAATGGGTAGTTAATTTCAAAATCCATAGAAGTAATCTTTTAGTATTTTGAAGGTGCAATAAAATGTTATATTTCAGTGGCTCAATTCCTAAGTTACAAAACCATAACACAGTTTAATAGAACACTGAATGCCACGTCTACAGATTAAGGTATTTGTATACACAGGTAGGCAGTTGATACATGCTCTTTTAAAATATGTGAACATTCTCAGTGCTGTTTTAATTTAGTAAATAGCATATACTAGTCTTTGAAAGAAAAGTCTTTATGTAAGCCATATATAATCAAAACACACATCTACTTTAACTCTTCTTAGAGGTATTCTGTTTGCTATTGTCAAATATCATTCAGATACATATACACTTAATCCTTTATGTACTCTACTATGTAGAAAATGCAAAGGCCAAAGTAAACGTATTAAAAGTACTTGATCTTTCTCATGCAGCTGAATAACAGAAAGCTTATTATTTGCCTTTGCATGGTCCTATATAAGCAATTCTATAGTGTATTAACACATGAATGAAAGTGCATACTGAGCTGTAATGACCTCCTTAAAAAACTGACGTTTCTGATACAAATATATAAACTGATTTCAAATATAATTATCTCAAAAAAAAAAATTTAAATAAATTGCTTCAAATTATTAAGGTGTTCCAAAACTGCTGATGATCCTGAGCTAGCGACCAAAAGAAATTAAAATTTCAGTCCCTTGTCTGTTGGTCTGTGTCTAAGCCACTAGAAGCAGAGACAGCTCTAGCCACGTGGTTCAGAGCTGCATTTGTTAGCTGTGTAAGGATAAAAATATTCAGAAATCTCAAAGTCTAGGTTTGATTTCATACTTACTGTCACTAGTAAGAAAAGTATCAGGACTACCGTGAGGTATGTTATTCAAATAATATAGTAATATGCATCTTATTTCCCCAAAAGCCTTCTTTTTAACATAAATTAGTTCTGTTTTTCCCTGTACCTTTCTAAAACTACCATCCAGCAGCACCACCACATTTATATTCGACACTGCTGGCACTCCACATACAATTAAGCTTTAATTTCTCCTGTAATGCAGCTCTCAGCAAGCTTCACAGACTTATTTCTCTTGACTCTGTCATGAGTAGAAAGCCACTCCCTATTTCATCAGATTAGACAGCTATATAAAATCTTCAGAAAGGTTCAAAAGAATGACTTAAGACAGTATTTCTCAAATATGCAACAATAAGTTTAAATGAACATGAAATTTCATAAAGAAGTACTAATCATTTTCTCTAGTCTTCATGGGGCAAAGAAAGTAAAGGCCACTTTCTCCATGAACAAAGCTTCTATTTGGATTGGATAGTAGAGGAAAACCATATAGAAACAGTGTCCATTAACAGATTGTTACTGTAGCAAATGCATTTGCACGTGCTGCACCACAGCACCCACTTAACAGGAATTTATTTCAAAAGCCGTATCAGACTCCAAAAATCTATGTTTTACAATAGTAATCTGGAGTTAATAAACTGGTAGGTAGGTAGGTAGATAGATACATAAAGTCCAGTCTTTCCCACATTCTTTTCCAAAGTCCTTCACACTTGAAACAAGTGATGAAAACTACACCACAGATAAGAGAGAACTGTGACTGCTGAAGCAGGGGAAAAGACAGGGAAATGGAGATTAATATCATATAGAAAATTAAAGGTAATAGGGTGAATTAATGTTATTTTATTAATACATACATGTCGCGGTAACAAAAACCTCTAGCTGGACTGCTTTTACATCTGAGGATTCTGTGAAGACTTATTTGTTGCAAGAGACTACCACCACGACCATCTGTTCCAGTTGAGTCCCAGAAATTCAACAAAATGAACAGAACAGTTAATGCAAAGGTCTGCAGGATTTGAGACCATTTTGGAGACCTGTTTGAAAGCGAAGAACGGAATTTTTGAGAAACCAGAGTCTTGGTGTAGAAATCCAGAGGATCAGGAAGTCTTTGAGAGTACACCCACAGGAACATACGGCAAAACTATTGCTGAGAAGGAAACATGAACTGAGATATAAAAGAAATAAATCAAGAAGTAAGACTTAGGAAGTAAATAGTATGGAATTATTTTTTTAATTGTCTATATTGCTGTCATAATTCAGCAAGTCTATGTTCCTTCCAGATATCTCTCCTGGTCGGGTTCAAGGCAGATAAGTTTCAGGTTAGTTTAAAACTTCCATTATTTGCTAGAGAAGGAGCATCTAATTTAAAATACATTGTCTATACATTTTATACACAGATAGACAGTTTAAATATTCAATCAAATCACCCTTCCACTACAGCAAACTTTTTTTTAAACAGCAAAAGCAGTTCCCAAACATAAAGCCTGAGAACATGAGAACACTCTCCAGACACTGTACCTCGAATCCAAGAAGAACTGAAGTGTCTCGCACTGGCCCAACAGTACACTGACACTTCACAAGAAAACACTAACAGTATCTCTAAAATTATCCCTAAAAATGCAGTCATCATTCTTCGTGCTTTGTTATACTAGAATCTGTGAACTTACTGGAAACCATGAAGTGTAAAGAATAATTAAGTTATAGAAAGTACCCCAGGAGCTGAACCCTGTATTGAACTCCCTTGAAATTGCATTGTTTCTCAAGCACTGCAAGAAACACATAGTTTGATTATCAATCCTAAATGCAAAGACAAAATACGAGAGAAAAAATACTTTTAAGTGATTCATATTTGGATAAGAATGTTTTCTAAGCTTAAATTATTGCTCTGTCTTATAGCTATGGAAATCAATAGGTAACAGCATTGATACAGGCATCTGTTATTCTTATGCTCATCAAGTAGAATTTCAGAAGGGTCCATTCAGATTAATAAATTCTCACAGTAGGCTGCAAATCAAATCATTACTTCCTGCTCAGAATGCCTCAGAGTAACTCCACACTGACAACCATAATGAATACAGAATAAAGCCATGAAATCGCTATTTAGCAGTTCTTAGTTCCTCGGCATAGTAACAATGAACAGAAAAACAGGTCACCCTCCAGAGGAGGAGGAATTGTATGCAATTGTGACTCAGATGAGGAATGTAGAACCATTAATGCAGTTTATTAGATGCTATTTTAATCTCTCACACCATGAAACACAAGAAGATGGTAAAAGAATCCAATAGTAACTGCCACAACATCATGCTGATTTTCATTAAATTTGTTGAAAGGGGACTCAGCATGGAATTATTAAACTGCTTTCAAAGGCAAATGACTAAAATGGCTCATCTATTTATAGCCATCATTCTCAATCACTTTTTTTTTATACTGACACCTGCTAGTTCCTGCTATAGTTAAGGTTCTGTCAGCCTTTCCTCAAAACCCCATTTTTTTCACAGCCTTCTACCTTGCTGATAAAAGAAGATATCTTCCCTTATATTGGCAGTAAAGCTACACAGAAAGGGTTTTAAGAAAATAAAAATAAAGAAACCAAGCAAGGTAACTGTCATCTGACTATACCTAAAGATCTAAACCCATCACCAGTCCTTACTGATTACAAAATAATTTTTGCATTTTAATGGCCCGGATACAAACTTGGTTTTCCAATAGCACATTTCTAGAACAGTAGCTTATATCCAAGATAGATACATCCTTCACGTATATACACGCATATACATAGTAGAAATATATAGAGACATTATTATAGTAGAATTCAGTGTTTCTTCGTACATTTATAAAGAAAAAAGTGTTTGTTTTTCAGTGATCTTAATGGTATAAAAAATTTTAGACATTATTGTTCTTAATCACAAAAATCTCAGCACACATGTGCTTAAATGATAGGGAACGTGCCTTTCTGGAAAAGGAAGTGCTGCTGTGGGAACTCAACATACGCAAAAAATCTGAGTGACAAGCATCACAGCACTACATACACTCCTAATGCTCTACTGTCGTAGCATCTATACTGCAAAAATAGTTTTGAAAATACACAGTATTTTAGAACTAAACAAAGTTTAGTAACTAGCTTTCTATAGCCATTTAGCAGATTTCATCCTCTTACAAACACATACTGTTGCCATTTACTCAGCAACTTACATCTTGATGTAATTAAAAATAACAATAGTTATTTTTATAGAGCCTTTAAGCTACAAAGAAGCCAGTCAAATCATCAGCATTTTATTCTCTCCTCTTTCATCATCCACACATTCAAAATGTGTCCTCATTGCATTAAAAATGTCCCTACTTGAGAACTGGTCTGTGCTTATACAGGAAAAATTGACTTACCAGCTTCCCCAACAGAACAATCTGAGCTACTTCAGACCTCGAGATACATCACATTTTAAAGGCAAATAGTCTCTACAAAGGGAAGAAAACAAGATGCAAGGAGACCCCTTCTTTTTATGAAAAGGGTATTTAAGCTCTGAGATCTGTGAGATCGTTAAAAAACTGGCAGAGGATGGAAGTATCTTGAGAACAGACAGGTACAAACCATTTTCAGAACATGAAAGCATCCGAAGACTGATTCTACTCCAAAACAAACCATTTATTTCATAACCTCACAGTACAAACCTACCTCAATACACAGTATTATTCATCTAGTTTACTGAAATGCATTTTAGTATTTTTCTGTCGATCAGAAAAAAACCCTAAAATTTTGTGTGTTTACCATTCAGACTTACCTGCGACCAGCCAGGAGTGGCCATTTTGCCCTTCCAGTCCCAACCATCTGCTCAGAAAACTGAACTGTACTGAGCACATTTGTGAACATGCAGTATTTAGCCAGTACATGTTGTCACCATCCCTTCTTTCTGCTTGTTAATTCAACTTCTTAAACCCATTCTAGCATGCATGTAACTTCATTCATTTGATAAATTGCTTTCTTTTTATGTTTGTATATCACAATGGCTTTTCTGAGGCTCAAGATACAAATACGTAATTCAACAACAACAACAAAACCTAACAGCAGCCTACCAAAAAAAAAAAAAAGTCTTTGCAAGCCCTTACTGCAAAGCAATTGATATTTATAAGCTTTCCAAACACAACTGATAGCAACACAGTTTTACGGTAAGTTTTAGGAGATACATTTCTCAGAATCTTTAGAAAAGAATTCAAGATTAGGTCTACTTGTATACTTGATTACAGCACACAGTAACGTGGAAGAATTACTGAGCAACAGATTTCCTTCGAGACGCAACTTGCAAACAAGCAAATTTGCATAAGGCTTGTGAAGATACTAGCTAGGTTGCATCTATCGAAGAAATGGGAACACATCAATTTACCCCCACTATGGATGAGATCCAGTTCATCTAAAAATAAATGCATAAATAAATAATAAATTTATTAAATTGGATGTATTGCATGTAACCACATGGAACACCTATGGCAACTGAGTTCTCGGATACATTCTTTTTAATTAACAGAGCAAGCTATCCCAGAAAAACCTGGTATACAAGAGTTCACTTATCATTCACTTTATCATGCTCATTCTTTTGCTCAGAGAATGTCCTGCCAGTACATTTTAATGTTTAATTGTCACTTTCCTACAGAATGAGTTCATACCCAGACCACGAAGTTATAACTACTATAAATATGAAACTGCAACTCAAGAAATTAACTTTGCCACCAAATAATGTTATAAAGCACATTAATATGGTAGCCGGAAATCCTCTTGTATGGAAAGAGTCTCATTCTCACTGTGTGTATGCATATGTGAATATTGAAAAAGTAATTAAGAGCTATATCGAGAGAGTTTTCATTGTCGCTTTGCCTCGTGTTTTTTCCACATCTTCTATGTTAGCTTATATTGGCCAATAATATACTGACCACTATTAGAAGCATGACACTGAATTAAAGTGACTGGCCCAGCTGTCTGCATGTTCATGTGTAGGCTGAAGAGGAAGACATTTCACTTTTAAATGATATGAACAGAGACAGAAAGCATACTGCATGGATTTAGAGCTTTCACACTACTGAATATTTTACTAAGTTTTTGCTTTCAAATATTTTCCCTCCTTTTTCTTTTAAATTTTTTTAAACGTTAAAACCAAAACAGTGGAAGTAATGTTGCTGTGTTTGAAAGACATCATGCAAGGCTTTTAGGAAGTGGCAGTATCTTACCTCTTCCTAAAACACCTGATACCACCAAGAGAAAAGACACTCGAGATAAAAGCATTTATTCAAGTAAAAGTTCAGTTAAGTCACATTAAAAATAATCTGAGAAGTTCCACTTACTCCAAAGGATACCACTGTAGTATACTGTCTGTTGATAGCATGAATTTGTTCTAAATCTTAGCTCTGTACTTATCTGCTGTTGAGTAGCAATAAATGTCAATTAATAAATGCCAGCCTGATTACAGACTCCTGGTGCTAGAATTTTACTCCTTTGATCAGATTAATCTTACTGAGTTCACCTGAAGTTGCACTTTTCACTATTTGTCAAATTTGTCAAAGGATAAGGAGACAAGTACTCTCAGACTGTCTTCTCTGCAAAGCCCTTATGCTTTCACTACGAGGCTTTTCCCCTGGCAACATCTCATTACTGTTTGTTAAGTGCCTGTACAGGGTCACTAGAATCTGTCCAGACACTATTGCAAGCATCACTGAGCAATTTCTGAAATAAATCACTGGTTCAGTGAATGATAAAGCCGATTACTCTTTGAATTTAAAACACAATAAAATAGCAACATACTATCCATTGAAAATCTAAACACAAGAAGAAATTATTAATTGCAGTCCATACAGTTTTATATTTGGATCCAGTATCCTGACACCTTTTGTAACCTTCTGAAGCAAATTTCACTGGCATCATTTATAGTATAGTTCTGGATGAACCAAGGAAAGTCAGACTTAATGATCTGAACACTATACGAATTTGGCATTTAAGTTTCAACAACATTATATATATACACACCTATATGTATAAATTCATATAGGTAATGTTTTATGTTGATAACAAGCAATCAGGGAGTTGGGACAAGTTGCTTTCCATTTATTATGTTTTCTGAAATTCTTTCTTTTGAAAACACATCAATTATCCATAAACTAATTCCAGAATAAGTGTTAATTACAGATGGATGAGCATGTCTCAATGACATGTCCAAATATGAGATTATGCAGATAGGATTTGCATGGACCTTCTGTGAATAAAGCTAGCACATCAAAGCAAGAACTTGGAAACCCACAGAATCTATCACTATTATCAGTTAATGTTACCTAAGGAAAAACATAAACGAAAACACATTAAATACCATGGTTTTGTCATATTACATCATTTTCTTACAACTTACTGCCAATATTCTGTATTAAATATACACACTATCTACAAATCTAGAAATATCTTCTGGGTGAGCTTTCAAAGACACAATAATGAGCATGTATTAAGGGGAAATCTTTGTAGAATTGTAAGACACCTACCTGAGGAGGAATGCAAATTCTTATTGCCACATACAGAGTTCAAGACTTTTTCCCTATTAAAAATATCTTTAACATTTCATGAATCAGAGTTATCATGAGCTTTGCATTTAAATGTGTGTAAATGGCAATTAATAGCAGGCAACTGCTGAGTTTAAATTGATTGCTGTGTCTCATTTCGTGATAGTCTCAAATTTATCTGTATAAGAACATAAGTTCTGTAAGAAACAAATTGACTTTCTAAACAGCAAGATGTGAGGAACTTAAGCAGCTGGATGCTAGAGGCACATGACATTCTCAATACTATAAATGTTGCAGATTTTTTTCATAAAGACTGGCATGTCTTTAAGTACAGAAACAGATAATTATTTTTCACTTTCTTTTTATGTACTGATATCCAGATCAAAAGGTTCTTTATAAAGACATAGAGAGCAAAATCAGAGCTCAGAGAAGATATTGTCCAGAAATAAAAATATCACGCGTGAACATTTTGAAAAACACTAAAAAATGGTTAGATAGTTGATCACTAATTTTTCATCATATTCCATTCAAAAATAATTACCCCAGCTTTCACAACTACCGTTTTTAGAGTCACATAGGTGCTTCTTCTCACTCTACTTACCTCATTAGTGATGAAAGTTAGAAAGAATAACTAAAAACTCAACTAAAATAAATAATTCCTTTTATTGCAGCTTACACTTGATTCTTTTACAACTGATTAGTAGTACATGCCAAAAAAAGATTAGCACTCACTAGAGAAATTGTCTTTAGACAAGAAGCAGAGAAAAAGGTTCATAAAGAAAAAAATGTGTGTATTGTTCCATGACAACAAGGTAGTGCAGATGTCTTGTAATTACTTGGGACCTAGGAATGTGAACCTCGTACTGTTTTGATCAAGAGACAGCATGTCAGAGCAGTAGGCAATAAGGAACATTTCTTCCATTTAGCCCTCAATGGATCTGTATCACCAGGACTTGGCTTCTCAGCTTGGTATGAGAAAAGATGGATGGCCCTAACAGTCATCACACTCATGCTCACTGAAATGAGCATAAACCACAGTAATTTTTAGTGTTATTATTGCAATAATGGTAAATGCTTCTTTATTTTCTCATACATGTAATTAGACTGCAACCACCTAAATATAAACCTAAGTTCTACTTATTATGCTCCCATCCCTTTGAAAGCTTAAGTAGGATTAAACATACCCATTTTCCCTTCCCTGATTGTTGATGTATACATCTCATATAAAAGCCTTTCTTGCATATCTATACTACATTCTACAATAGGATGTCACAAATAAAATCCAAAACTGCTACTATAAAAGGTTTCTAATCATAGCTTTCTTGCTAAGAATAAGATGACATAACAAGAAAAAAAGAAGCACTAACTGAAGATGAAGTCCTTAAGTTTTTGTTTGTTTGTTTTAATGAGAAATAGGTGGTCAGAAAACACTCCGACAAAATCTTATTTTCAAATCAATACAGTTCAATTCCCTTTTAAAAATACCTATCCATAAAAAGTTCATCATGTCACAGAGTACTGAATTCAGGATACTCAAAGAATATTTAAATCAAGA
The DNA here is from genome assembly GCA_013399365.1 of Pampusana beccarii. Classification (NCBI taxonomy): domain Eukaryota; kingdom Metazoa; phylum Chordata; class Aves; order Columbiformes; family Columbidae; genus Pampusana; species Pampusana beccarii. Next base: position 243,254 of record VWYH01008560.1, on the reverse strand, counting down.
CATTCCACTGTAAAAAAGTAGATAAAAAAGGAATACCATATTGCTGAAAAACTGCAAGAGACAATAGTGTGAAAAGAAACCACCACCCTTACCATGTCTGAATGAAATCAAAATTTTCAGAGGCTGATCAAACACACACAAACTTCTAGAATAAGGATACACTAGGGGAAAATCAGACTGGTTTTCTTCATTTTTTCAGAAGTATCTAAAGATTGTAAAAGAATTCATCCTCAAATAAAATCTAAGGCTTACTTCTCAAACAAATGCCACCTTACCGAGCATGACATTGCTCTGCTCATGAGACAGTATCTCTAAAAAGCTGCTATCTCCATTTTCATAGAAATGAAGTGTTAAAACAGATACTGGAACAGAAGTGTAAACATCGCTAGAAGTTGCTACTGACCAAAATAGCAATGATAACTAACAAAATCTCTCAGAATCTTTTCAGCTAAGGCAAAATCTGGAAAAGCAGGTATCTAGCGTTACTACAAGAAATTATTACATTATTACGTTACTTTAAAAGAAAGACTAGTCTTTTCTTCTTCAACGGTGGGCAGTGGTAATGGTTATAGGAGTTGGCTAAGTTCTATTAAAATGACTGTGCATACATTGCTGCTTCTGTGATGTAACTTCATGTGATTAATCAAACATAACCAAGAATATATACCAATCGTGGTTAATGTATTACACACAAACGGTTTTGAAAATCCACTGGAACAAGACTAAACTTTCTTAAAGTTTTATTTCAGTTTTTACTCAACTAGAAAACTTTTCTTCCCTTTTTCTCACTTTGCTCAGGTATGCAGTAATTCAGACATGTCTCAAAACCTGTTTATTCACTGTCTCCCAAGCAGACAAATTGTATCGATGTCATGGTAAGGTCAGGTTCTATACTTACAGAAGATATAGCAGTATTTAATCTATCTGTAGTCTAAAAGCCTGGTAGTTCTCTATTTCTGCATTCTTTGTACTTCTGACAAAGCATTAGTTAACAGCATTCCACTTTTAGCAGGAAATCCATCCACTTCATTTATACATACAAGCATGCTTAGCCAACAGAAAGCTGCTATATCACATTATTTCTTAAGAACACGTTGTCAAGCAAAACAGAAGATACAAAATTTCTGACTTCAGTGCCATGATTTTATCAGCTGATATCTTTCAATTAATCAACGTGACACAAAATACTTTATGTTACTAAACTGAAAATTTAAACAGCAGGTACGTATGAGAATCATAAAGGTGATACTCATGGCTGGCCATCTGCACAGCAAGTTAACGTTTTGTGGTCTGGACTGTAAAGACAGCAAGGGGCTTTGGGGATGCTGTTAGTGCAATGTGTCAGTTACAATAAAGCATATTTGTTACTAAGACAATACAGGAAGCTGCCACAAAACCACCCACGTTTAAATAACATATATCCCTTTGAATATAAGAATCACATTGCAAAACTGGCAAGTTAACTTCTACAGCTCAGAATTCAACTTCATAAAACAGTTCATCTTAAATACAAACTAAAATTACAAAAGACCTTGGGCATGAATTAACATTCCACAGAGATACTCAAATCCAGAGTTGGTCTTTTTTAATCCTAAATGCATACAACAATTGCATTTTTGCAGATCATCTCCAACGATTCTACTCTAAGAAGGAAGACAAAAAATCCAAAAGATAAAAAGTCACTTTTAATCATAAAGCTAACATATACAAAACCAAAACCATCAATGGCACCAACCAAGGCCGCTCATTGGGCATGAAACACTGAGTGCCTGGGAAAACATTCATTCTTTTTGCATAACTGGGTTAACACACCCAGTTTCCCAAAAGCAAACTAATTATAGATTTTTCAAAAACTAAGTTTGGAAAGAAGAAATCACAGTATCTAAATACAATCGTAGTAGCTACATTAAAAAGTGCTACTTTCCAGAAATATAATTTACCACAAAATGACAAAAATAAATGTAAAGCATTTAGAGGCTCACAGATCTCCATTGCCATATGGCATCACAGCATTAGATGAGCATAAAATAATAGCTACCTATTGTAAAGTTAATGGAGTAATTTATCTCTTAAAATAAATTCTGAAATCCCACATGAAATCATGCAAAAATTTCTAGGAGCTAAATACCTTCGTAAGCAGAAAGCCTCAGTTGCACTTGGCTTTACTATTGTTCTAGTGCTTATACACCATTTGCTTTCAAAGCACTGTAGTCTCAAGAAATTACCGGAATCATAAATGCCGAACAATGGACATTTTTATTGTCCTTACCCTAACAAAATTTCAAGCCTCAAACAGCCAGTTTAAAAGTCACTTTAATGGGACTGATTTTCTTGAAGGGACAGAAATATAGTTTTAATACAAAATAACAGAGGTAGACAATGAAGTTGAACTGTTCACTCCTGAAATGAAAAGTAATACAGAGTGAACCTGGGACATTCCCCAACACGTAACACACCAGCTTGACGGAGTACTTGCTCTCAAGTGGAATGCAATAATTAAGAAGAGTAAAACCAAAAATATTAACCTACACGTATGTTATCATTCAGCCTGAAATGTAGATATCTTTTAACTAGAAATACATGTCTTTTTCCACTGAATCACAGGGAAGGAAAACTGAGGAAAAGCTCTGGAAGGGATGGCCTGCCTTTCGCTTGACGAAGATACCACTTTTCATTCACCTGAAGTTGCACTTAGGTAGTAAACACTTACAGTAGGTTTAGCATATCTCATGACATAGTTCAGTTTTAAATCTACATTTACACTGAACACGTCCACTGCTATCGCTCTAGGGTAGCTAGGGAGTTTCTCTTCCATTCTAGCTCTCCCTGCAGCTGCTTAGGTTGGAAATATTTGTATTAAAATGTTCTGAGTGAAAGAAATTTTCCCATCTGTTGGCCCTACGTTTCTGTTCATCTTTTTTTTTTTTTTTTTCATTAAGTAACAGCTATTTCACTCAGCATCTCCACTTTCTCTTCATATGTGATCTTCAGAGGAAATCAGGTGACCGCTTTTTCTTAGCAGGCTCTTTTCTGGGCTCCCTCATTTCCTACAACAAAAAGTGCCACTGGACCAGGGAGAAAAAGCATTTGTCCTTCGCATATTCCAGAACCAAGCCTACCACAGCAGCACAGCATGCCATTTGTACAGTATGACACCTTAACTATTTATCCTCCCCACAATATTACCTCTGTTATGCTAGATCTGCTTCAGAAACAAATAAACTAGCTGGCTGCAAATAATTTTTCTTAGATACTTTGCCTATTTTCCTCTTTATGATCACTTTTCAAATATCAATCCTTACTATTAAATTGGCTGGTGGTAAGTATGCACACAAGAAATAAAATTTAATTTTAAAAATAAGCAAATATTCCTGTATAATGACTTGGAAATGTGTATCATAATTGTTGTTTTCAAACCAGTACTCTTATAGCCATAAATTTATTTTTATTTACTAATCTATTACCCCAAGGTATTTGGTTGGGTTTTTTCCAATTAAAAACATAGTGGTGTAAAAACAGAAAACAGTCTAAGAATTCAATATAATACTGAGAAAACACTTAAACAGCAGCAAAAGATGGGAAACTTGCCACTGCCAGTTGTACCCAGTTTGTTTTTCACAGTATACCTGCCTACTTTGAGCAATGATATCATCTATAACCTATTTGAAGACAGAGACGTCATACAAAAGACTGAGTTGGAATCTCTGTATTGAAGGTTTACAATATAAATTAAAGCTTTTGGTCGGCAACCCAGAATACCACAAAATAACTCATCCAGTCATAGCTCTTCAATTAAATGAAGCACATGGGGCGCACTAGTTTTAATATGGCTCCAAAGTGGTTCTATTAACAATTCAGTGTGAAAGCAATAATTCTGACAATATTCTAAAATGACTTGGCCTTTAAACAGAAACCACTTAACTGCTTACACAACATACACTTGTGGAGAGAACAGAGCTAGAAGTAATCCAGTCACTAAATCACTCAAAATGCAATAGGTTTTCTATTTTCCTCGGTATTAATACTTTAAATTTTCACATACATTTACAACTTGAAAATGAAATAAAGTTACAAAGCAGCTATTTTTAAGAAAACAAGGATTTTACTAATGTGAAAAAGTAGTAACAATAGTAAAAAACCCTTAGCATTTTCAGAATTGTATTTACCCCCATTTTGCACACGTGCTTTTCACTCAGAATGGTTAAAATATTCCACTATTGGCACAGGGAAAACATAGGGAGAAAGAAAAAAAAACACCACAGTGCTTTTTACATTTTTACATAGGTGGAATCTTTTACATTCCACCTATGTTCTCTATCATTAGCACCACTCCTACACTTGCCTTCTTTCAGATTAATGAATAAGCATGGTCAAAACATTGCTACTAAAAATCATTTAGCTATTTGTTTGTTTTTCTTCACTTGCTTGCTTCCTGTTTTTCAGTAAATAAAGTCCTGGTTTCCTTTGGGGTTTTTTGTGCTGTGTTTTGTTGTTTTTGTCTCATTTCATGCCTATTATTGTTTCTTCCCCTATATACTAAGCTATTCTACATGTCTAGAATGTTTCCTCACTAAAGACTCTTTCTCCTTTAAAACCCTTTATTAGTCTCTGCTTTTTTTTCCTGATAATTTCATCTGACACTTTTTAATTTTATCCCTTATTTTTTTGAAAAAAAAAGAGTTTAGCAGGCTTCTTGATTTGATCAAGAACTCTAAAATCGGAGTTCTGCAAAACTATGTTCCTCCGCATTTTTATGGACTTTAACTCAGCTAGTAATTCAGACAGTATCCTCTAGAGCGCTTCTGTTCCTACTGTTACTTAATTGAAATCAGGCTGCTAGCTCCATAAGGTGGTATCTAGAGTGTTATTCTTCCACTACATTGCAGGTGGGGGAAGTGCTGACAGTATTTTCAACTACTTACTACAGTTTTGTTACATCACATGCTGTCATAACTACAATTATTTTGTTAGTTTTTCTAACTGAAGTAGTTCTCAGATAAAGTCAACCAAAAGCAACGAAAAAATAACAATTGGTTATAATATTAATGGCTAAAGAAATCTTACCAGAGGATTTCTCAGAAAGAGAAAGCAAAGCTTCAAGACATTTCTGAGTATCTGGGATTCCTTAGCATTAAAAAAGCTTTATTAGGACTGACGCACACGTTCAATAGTGACCAGTCTTACCATGCCCCTCACAATTCTACATCTGAGATGGTTATTCCACAGTTCCCTGAAGGCAGAATTCCAGCAGTGAGAGATGCAACACTTGAATACATTAAGATAAAAGTTTCAGTGTTGATGAAAATATAAAATGGTGTATTATCAAAGCAAGAACAGGTACATACAAATAACATCACGTAAGACATTTAAGGGACAATGCAATACAAAGCAGTTTTTGTCATTCAGTTAATAGAGGCTTTTTAAAGGAAAGAAATAAGAAAATCATGTGTATATCACCTTGTAAATGCTTTTAATGTTTACTATCTCAAACATACATGGAAAGTCACTACTGAATTCTATTTTTTTTTCCATTTCCTGTAAGTTTTAGACTATCAAATATACAAAGGGAGTATTTGGGTTTGATTTTTTTTTCCTGTTTTGTAAAACAGAAATAGAATAATGGAGGATACTATAAAAGACAAGTAACAGGCATATTCCCTACCTCCCAAAACCATGAACCTTTCCTAAAGTACCAGCTACATATAAAACTGAAAAAATTTCAATGCATGTCTTCAGACTAGTAATACATATTATGTTATGTAGACTTGACAGACATTTAGAGGTATTAACAATAAAATGTATCCACATCATTGAAACAGAAATAACTTTGTGGATTTAAATGTTTTAACACTTACTTGAACTTATTCGACCTTTTATTTCTATCCATGCAATTTTTATTAATCAATCTCTACATTTCAGGTGCATAGTAATGGAAAGGTTAGCTAAAGGACAGAAGCAGCAGTACAATATACTGGTGTATTAGCGGCCATGAAAGACTATATTTAATTAAGTCCTCTTGAGGAGTCCTGCATACTATGAATAGCTTAATGGCAGTCTATCAGCAGTTTACATGATTACAGCTTCATAGTGGATTAAACCTGCCAACTTCAGCTTATTTTATAGTTTGTACTTCACAGAAACTTTCTTCTTATCCACGGCAGATTTTAATAACTGGATTAATTTTTAGTTTGCTGAAAGCAAAGAGAACTGTCCTTTCTAAACAGCTCCAAAATAGACAGAGATAAAAAGCATGTGTGTGTCCACAGACACAGGTGTGATGCATTAAACAGTCACAAATCTATTATCTTTCTACAGATTACCTCCAGTTATAAAATAGACTATAACTATCTAACTTGCCCTGTAGGGTAGTGGGTGCAAGTATGTCCATGACACATACAGGAAGGATGTGATTCAGTTCCAGAAGGCAACACAATTCACAAAAAGATTGCAACTGATGAAATTTCAGAGTAGATTACTGGAAAAGAATAACATGCAGATTTTGAAGTCCTATCCAAAAAAAGCCTTGAAGATATTCTTCACTTTATGAGTAATCCTATTCATTTTAATAGCCTATGCACTCGATGAGTTCAGCATTCTACTGGGGCCACAAAATTAATATAAAGAGCTCCTTTTAGTAGAGCAGTTCAATTAAACTGGAGAAATGAGGTGAATTTTCAGGTACAAATGTCCCTTTTAATGTAACCATACTGGAAAAATATTTCCTTAAACATCATCTGAAGAAGGGCTTAATCTCCCAAAAGCTTTTGTTCCCCTTCTCATATCTGCTTACACACATATGTACTCTATACATGTTATTCTAACCCAAACAGTGTTCCTCTTTCCAACAAACATGGTCTCATGCATAATCTTAGACTACTACAGTGCACATACTCTTTGCTGAGAGAAGGCCCTGCAGCACAAATCTGCACAGATGTTATAAGACTCATCCCTACAATTCACATTATCTGACTGAAAACAAGAAATAACACCTCTCTGTGTCACCTTCAAAGGCTATCAGCATATACAGGGTTAAATATTTTCATAATATATAACAACACGTAGGACATTACTTTTTTTTTTAAACAAGCACATGAGGATTACATTTGAAGTAGATATTATATAGAATTAAAAAGGAGATTTATAGAATATTTTCATATATACACAAAATATTTTGCATTATATTACATTAAGTACATTTAGCATTATTTGCTCCACTGACCCTTCAAACACACACAAATAATATTTTATTAATTTCCTTTTGTATACACATACCAATAATGACAGGGTGAAATAGTGTTCAGAAATATCATTGCTCATTTTCATGTATTCAATTCCTTCACAAAATAATGTAATAAAGAATAATTTACCAATGAGGATGAGTACTACCATGGATACTTATTTTAAACTGTTATTATTATAGTGGTTTATTTATTTATTGACACTTCCTTATTCAAAAATATTACTGTTGCAACACTGAATTTCATTATATAAATGTGATATGTGACTGGGCACAAACCATCATCCCAATTTCTGTGTATGGAGAAAACATGTATGAAAGGGAGCAATGGTCATATTTTTAATGATCAGAGAATTAGATTCCCCTCAGACATCACTGCTATAGCATAAATTTAGTCCCTAAACAACAGATCATTTTGTGATTAAGTGTGGCAAATGGAAAGGGACAAATCACACTCCAATCTCCAGATTTATTCTTTTATAGCAGCTTAATCTTTGTAGGAAACAGATCTTTAAGTTGAATATTGAGGCAGAAATTTGTGCCTTCTTTTAAGGCGCTTCTTACTGCTAAAGATGATACAGTACATTATCGTAAATATATATGATGCTCTAGGTTTTAAAAAATTGCTAATTATCCAGTTACTGTGATCTTTGTTTTACCTTCCTAACTCATCCATTTTCTAATCACATTTCTCACATTTTAGTACGTTAAACTATGTCCTTGTACTCTGTACTTGAATCAAATTAGATTTAAGTATTCAAATACCAGCAATGATGAATGAGCATGATTCTCTCAGAAGTTAGGGCAGTGGAACTTAAATTTATCTGTTTCAAAAACAACAAGCTATTTCTCTGTGAATATAAAAAAATGATAATTTGCTTTCACCCATAATTCAACATAAACATGGAACTCTGGCACTGGAACTTTACAATGCTCAGAATTAATCATGTTCTTAAATGCTTCCCTTGAGTAGATGATTTAGACAGAACTAGGTTGCAATGTAAGACTATGACACATTATGCAAATAGCGAATAACAAATTTTAAAGGGATTATTATTTTCAAGTAGAGATAGGAGAGTTAAAACAAAGACCAGAAAGACTATGAAACAAAAATATAAGTGGGAAAGCTGAAGAGCCTCAGAAGTTGTTATTCCAAAAACAATTAACTACCAATCTTTTTTTTTTTTTCTTTTCATTTCTTGTCTAACATTTATGTAGCTTCATAATCAGATGATAGATGGCACAGGCAACTGGTCTGCAAGTCAGTGGATAAAACACAACTGCTACGTTTGTCAAGCAGAGTAAAAAGTGAACTTCAAGAAAACCACTGGGTTGCAGATGACTCACATGACACATGAGCACCTGAGGACAAAACCAAGAGAAGCAAATGCAAAAAAATCTACAGAGTGCACCAAGTCTCTGCTCAAAATGACTGGTCCCATCAGATCACTGAAAAGAACTGGTATACCACCACATATACCATTGGTTTTACAGAATCAGGCAAAAACCACAAAAGTGCACGCTCGGTGAATGTGTCCTTTAGAGATGTATTCTGTTGCTTGCCCCTCCATCCACATACCACTACTAAACTTGTGAGAGATACAATCTTGCCAGTAGAGTGAAAACATAATTCACTATTCATGTATTCACTTACATAAAATCATTCTTTCCATATTAAGATTGCATCTTTGGTAGGTTTTTTGTTTTTGATAGTTAGCTATAGAGATTGTATTTTAGAGAAACAGCCTTATTTAATACTAGACCTAAGCAAGGAAAAATTCAGCATCCACAGATGCTATTAATATTGCTGCTTCATTAGGTAGAAATCCTATAAACGAGGTAAATCAGACATACTATTGTAAATCAGTTTACATAGATTAAAAAGTGTTCATGTTTCCTAGAAACTCAAAATAATGGTGAGTTGGAAACCATATCTGCATTCCTTTGGTCAAAATCCAATATGTACACTTTCTCTAATTCTTAGAGTACTTTCATTTCAAATTAATTTCATATTTACTGTATTTTCAATTACAAGATTCATTACTAACGCCCTAGAATATCGGTCTTACCAAGATTAGGTTATGTACCCTGAATACCAGCTGTATTTAGACTAATTGCAAACTTGATTTTTTTCTAGCTTTTTCTAGCTTGCAATCCTGAGTAAATCGAACAGCAGTTAGACCAAACAGGATCTTTTTCATTCCTGATATTTCATAGGACTTGAGAGCTATGTGTGGTTCATTATACAATCCAGGATTTGGTGTGATTAATTTCTCAGGTGAGAATCTCTAGTGAAGCACAAGGGGAAAGCATATGCCAATGATAGCCTACAGCACATTCGGAAACTACATAAACAGAAAGTGCTTACATCAGTATAGTACATTTCCAGTATTCTTTCTTTCTATTTTAAGGTAATTCAGACACAGTGGCGGCTACCAGCTTAAATCTTGCTCAACACATAGCAGTGATTTGCAAGTGCATTAACGGCAAGTATGAACACCACTTTGCTGTGCAAAATACTTTGCAGGTATGTGAACAAAGACATATCTGAACGAACAGCTGACAATATGCAAAATGTTTATTTAGTCAATTCACGCATTAGTGGTATAGCTACATTTTCAAAGACATACCTACCTTTGAAAAATTATGCCTTCCATTTGCAGTTTACATCACTGCTGGCACTATATGTGGTATATATTGAATACAATATTGCAGAAATCAAAGTATTTTTATTCTCAGATACTTAAATACCACAAGCCAGCTAAGCACACACAGCAGAACAATAAAGGGAGGAAAAACTGTAAATTTATTGTCAATATATTTTAGGGGGAAATAGTTTAGCTTTGTGGAGATGAGTTGTGTGATGCCAGTTGGCCTTGGTGCCTGAAATGAGATTTATCATTAGTATAAAGCACAATCCCTGGACAACTAGATTTACTGTATGTAGGTGTAAACTAAGCAAAAAAAAAAGAAAAAATCTCACTGAAAACCAATGTATTCCTAAGTTACATGACTCTTAAAGTCCTATTCAAAACACACCACAAGAACTAATATTCCTTCATGAAATAATTTTTCAGGCGCTGGTGTAAATGCCAAATTTACCTACACTGACTTGTGCTCACCATAAGAGAAACAACAGGTAAAATAAATTAGGTATGCACAGCTGGGTTTAGACTGTTTCATCTGAATATTCAAACTTTTTTCTCATTAATTTTATTTTCAGGAAATAAAATCTTCTGAAGTATAAAGCAGAGGCAGGGGAGAAATACCAACCCTTTAAAGTTTCTAAAATTTAGAACACTTTAGAACTCTTTAGAACTCTTAGAGTGTTCTCTCCCACACTACAAATATGGCAATGAAGAAAGATCGTTATTTTCATAGCTAAAAAAGGTTACCTGTCTCCAAGACAGAAAGTTAACTCAGAGGTGCAAGTAAAAAAAGACACATTTTTCTTCTTTTACAATTTGAGAATTTTACTAATTATACAGACAACAAGTATGTAACATACACTGTTATATTAGACACTTAATGGGATCTCAGCTGTCTCCAGAAAAATAAAATTATTTCAATCAATTATAAACACAATATTGTAAATTAATTTAGAGATATTGCTTACAATTCTGATATATCAGCCCTATTTTCCTAAATTTAAAAAAAATCAGCATCTCCTATTTTAGAACTATGCATTTACTAAATTTTTACTCCATCTAGTAAGATCTGCTCTATGCACATTATTCATTACACTAGACAAGAATTAATTTTGTTCCAGGCACCTCTGCTATAAAAAGATATGATTACAATTAATTAAGCTTGACAGATTTTAATTATCATTCTCATATTTTTACCCTGTCATTAAACTGATATCATTACAATACAAGTTGTCCTGTTGAATCAGGAATCAGAATTCTGTAGTCTAGAATGGGTGGGGAATACGTATCAGACAAAGGACTATTTAAGCACGCTATTACATTTGCTATCAGCTATAGACTTTTTAAGAGTTCAGAAACTGTTTTTATTCTATGTGGTAAGACAAGCAAAACATGAAAGAAACTGCAAATTTTGCTTACATTTTTTTAAATTATTCACAGATACCTATGAATAGAATAATCATCAGTGGTGGAAAAATAAATCAGGCAATCATATCACTGCTTTTACTTGAACGATTATTATTTTTTCTTTACATAAAGTGTCACTGCTCATTTTGGAAGTATAAGAATATTGAACCAGCCCGACAATGAATTATAATATATTAATTTTCTATAACAGAAAAGTCTACTGTATATTTACACATTCTTGAATCTAGAAGTCTGAAATGTCTTCATATGGATTACTGAAGTAAATCCTTACTCAGCTGATTTGTACTTGAAAGCATTTTCATCCCTATTTTAATGAAGAAAGAGGAACCCTAATATAGATTTTGATCTTAAGCAAAACAGACTACTGAAACTCATTTGCAAGTTACCCACAAGACCTTTATTTCCTCCCCAAGAACAGAAACAAATGCTTCAACGAAATACTGATCTAATATACTAAGGACAAATATTTAGATAAATGCATACAATCCATTTGACATAAATAGTCCCAGTGACAGACCCAGAGCTCCCAGGACTTCCAGCTCCTCCAGCACTGGTGAGGAGAGGAAGCCTTTGTGCCAAGGCAGTCTCTTCAAGAGCCCACCAGGCAAGGACAATCTGAGATAACCTACTTTGAATTTTGTGATGACTTGCAAGTTCCCCATCCCCAAAGGAGCCTCACCGTGCCAGGGAAGCTGAGGAAGAAATGAGAGTCCTGCTGATAGCTTGTCAGCTCCAAAGCCCATGGCTCAGTGAAGCTCCTCACAGGTCTCGCAAGCAGCGAAGCCACCAACTGCTGTGTGGGGTCAGAAATGACTGACAAAGGACACATACCACATAGCTACAAGAATGAGAATATTTTTATCATTTTTAGGCTTCTCTTACCTTCAATATCCTAAAATTGAGCCTATTTGTCAGCAATCAGGTACAGGGAAAGCAGGACAAGTACCGCTAAAGATGAGTATGAAAAAAAGGATAAAGCAGGAAATAGAAATATTTCCAAAAACTTTGAGTTGTGGGCAGAAATGAAAAATGGAAAATTTAAGCAAGGCAACAGTTAATCTGAAAGTCTAAAGAAAAATCTTTTAATTATATAAAACTGCAGTTGTCATACAATTCCAAGTTTACAGTCAGAATATACTTTTTTAAAAAGCTAAGCTAAAATGAGGTAATTTTATAATGCTTACACGAGACATAACTGACAATTTCCAAGATAATTATTCAATTTATCCATACAAACAGATTCACATTATCGAGATCACACAGTCCATATAAAATTCCAACAGGAAGTTGTATAGTCAACTATATTATATTTCTTGAAATATATGTTACAGGAAATACGGAACAATTGTTTTGCAAGAACCAGCAAAAACTTGAGGAGTTAGAGGCAAAGACAGGATGATCACATTCACAACTATAAAACTGCATATAAGGTCTGAGAATCTCACCAGCCATTGAGATTTTAATATATTATTTTTATTTTTAAGGTATGAAAGTCTTTATTGTGGCAACTAAAGCACCAATTTTTACATCTGTAGACTTAAGAAGATGCCATCATTTTAAAAAGCATACCTCTCAAAATGTAGATTATTACATATTTCACACTATTTGGGGAAAACTCCTTTTTCCTATTGTGTAAATATTGTCTACTGCGAAAATCATATTCCATACTATCATGATATTAATTTAAGCACATTATTTCTATTTGCTTGTACATCCGTACCATTTTATTGTCCTAAAACTTTAAAATATTTTATCTCTAAAGTGATAGTTCCCAAAATGCATTACACAGACAGAACTAGAAATTGAAATTCTGTAGCTTTTTTCCCTAGGAACTGCCAGACGTCAGTTTTGGTATTAATGGCTTTTCCAATACTCTCTAAGCCCTTAATATTTTCTATACTAAGAAATGTAAATCACCTCAAGACAATGTCAGTGCCGTGTACAGCTGAACTGTTGCTGAAAAGTGTATAAATGCAAATGTAGACAAAAGCAAACTACCTTAAGCTTACTTCTAAAAGTCTCTTGGAACTCTGGCTGGAGAAGTGTTTGTAAAGGGCCAAAGTACTATTAAATTAGTTGTCCTTAAATATTAGCAAATATGCTAAAACAAAATTATAATCCAAAACCCACTTAAGCTGTGTAACCTACCATATATACCCACTACATCTGTTTGTACTGGCTAAAGTGCAATTCACTATGCACAGGATACTAGAATTACAGTTACTAGTTCAAGCTTACACACTTCACAATAAAATCTTTATTATTTAAGTATATAGCATGATTTATGTAGTCAATTTATTATTTAAAGTAATTGATAAAGAAATTTGTACAACAAATTATGGCTTCTCTCTCAGCCATATGGGTCCAAAACTCTAATTACTTCGATGGATTTATTCTAGACCTAGGTTTAGCTTAATCCAGGGTCTGGCCATGTCTTACATATAGATTAAACAGCCCATATCAGAATCTACCTCTTTTTTTTTTTTTTTCCCCCCTCATTTACTGCCTGATATACCAAAGCACAGAGCCTGAAAGTGGTAGCATCTTTATATTTAAAAAACAGTCCAGTCACTTTCTTACTCCTGGATAATTTATTGTACACACCATGCACACACATTAGGCTTTTTGCAAGTCCTTATTACACTTCTTTTAGCATTGAATAGAGAAAAGCTCAAGTTCAAAGTGTCTTCATTCAATGTTTTCTCTCATTCAATCTATATTTCTCTTTGAATGAGACAGAATATTTCTAATTTTTTTCCAGGTAGTACACTAATTTTCATAAACCATGTGTTTACAAATGCATTGTGCAAGTCTTATGCTATTAGAACACTCAAGTGATTTGTTCTGTTTGTGGTTGTTTAAGGCACACGTTATCATCAAATAAAGACAAATTAGTCAAACTTCCATTAAGTAATGGAATTTTCCTGCTGATTCAATAAGGATTGGATTTAGATTGCCTGCATTAAGTCCAAGTTCCAATCATTATTAAACCAACATATCTAAACAGCTTTTCAGGACCTTAAAGAACACAAGTTCAACTGCCAAACTTTACTCTCTTGATAGTAAGGAAGTTTCTCATGCTTCTGCTATACTAATGTAAGTACAGCCAGTGCTACACCAAAATAGTTCTAGAGGAAGAAGAGTCACAGGAGGAAATACCTCATTCATGCCCAAGTAAATGTACCCTCTGATCAGCAGATGGTACAATTTAGCTAGCTCTATTTAGACATGGAGCAACCAAGATGAACTTAAAAGTAATATAAAAGTGGCAAAAGCAGATTAATACCACTTCCCTATCTGCCCTGTCCAGAAACAGCAAAAGTTATATCTATGTTCTTTGGAGGGTCACCCCAGCAGCTGGTGAGTGATAAGGCATAATGCTTAAAGCCAAACTGGTCCAAATTTCCCTACTTCCCGAACCAGACTAAGTTTAGAAGTGACAAAAATTTGCTGCATTAGTATTATATACAGCAGATTTTTCTTGGCTTTGATATTCCAGTTTCTCAGAAGCTTTGATTCAAATTACAACATAGCTGCAGAAATCAAAAGCTACCACTTCAGATTTCTTGATACAATGAACAATCCCTTCCTGAGAAATAATATAAAATAGTATTACACCAGTATTACCTAGTACCAATACTGCCTCCGTGAAATGAATTTAATCTACAAAAAGCAGGCTAACTTGCATATTCTAATTAATATCATGCTGAAAATAGTTAATGATGCTAAATTATAGCAATCTTTTTAAAAGGGTCAAATTTGTCGATCTGCATTTAAGCTATAAACATCAGGCATAAAAATGAATTGCTTTTGAAGTAACACTAATTCTAAAAGGTCCCACTTAAGAAAATTATTTCCTTGCATAATTTTTTAATGCTTAATCAAGCCACCCAGTAAAGGCGTATTACTGATAAGAAATCGCAATGTTGTATCTCTCTTCCTGTTGCTCTGAGCAGAAACCCCATGTTTTCTTCCCTCAAGAGTTTTCACAGAGAAGACCCTTCACCACATAATCTCCACAAGATCTGTACAGGTACACAACAGAGTGTGGCTTTCAATACAAGATTGTTTCCTCACTGTTAAAGGACATTTTTATTAATGTGTAATTTTATGCCATCACAGATGTGTTCCAAACAATAACAACTTTGCACTATAGCTACAACGAGGCTACACTGAGGTTACCTGTGCAATCTCAAATCAAAGCCCTTCAGATCATTTTAATGGCTTCTGTAACAATGTAAATACATGCAGATATTCTAGATGGAGGCTGAATATGATCTTTACCACTGAGTAATCTGAGATCATAAATATATACAACATGCTAACACAGTATGCTATTTCTCAAAAACTGAGAGGATTAATAGATTTTAGTATTTTCCTTCAGTGACAGCAGCAAGCTTCTGCCACGTTTTTAAACAGCAAAATAAGTCTCAACTGAAAAAAATTAACAAAATATAGCAACAGCAGCAAGATATGGCATTTCTCACAAGACAAACTATTAATGCCCCCTTTCATGTGCCAAGCAGAATTAACTCTCATAAATCATCTCTCCTTGCAAGTAGAAAGCATGTTTCTTGTTTGCTGTCCAATTCATCTGTTGTACATACAAGTTCAGATATTAGTTTTATCATTCATGAGATTATTACTTTTGACAACTTCACTAATGGTATTTTTCACTAAATACGTAAAATCTATTCAACAAATGTTGTTCCTAGTTTTTAAACGAAGAAGATGACTACAGATATAGACAGTTCTTCCATTAAATGTAACCAGGGGAACAAGGTCATACTTTCCTAAGGAGAATCACCTCTGTTACTAAACCAGGCACAAGCTCCAAAATACTTTTGCCTTTAAATTCTACTTCAAGTGTCACACCACTTACAACAAAGCATATATTCGCATACATCCACATGGAATTTGCATTTTCTTACAGAAAAAAAAATCATGAAAGTTTAGTAAAAGAAATATAGTTTATAAAAGAAAAAATATTATCTTGACACTAAAAAAAGAACTGGACAAAATTAATTTCTGTTCTAGATTATGACAAGAGAAACAATATACTTATTTAAATACAGCAAACAACTTCCAAGTGGATGGTGACTTGTTACAAAAAGCTAAAGAAAAAAAATCCTTTTATAATAAAGTCTATTTATAAGAATTATGCTTAAATGAATTGTAAGGTTTGCCCAGTAAAGGAGAGAAGAATATCTTGTATGAGGTTTTCTTGGGGAGTGGGGGTGCTTTTTTTTTCCCTACTAATTCAGCAACACCTTCTTAAAGTAGAAAGGTGCACCTTTACTCACTGGTAATGGTAACGATAGTACTTGTTCCATTCAGGAGAACTTCCCAGAGGAAAAACTGGTATCAAAGTCTGTCTTTCTAGCTGGAATCAGTTTGCCTCCCACTTAAGAGTGTTTACATTAAACTCAGCGGCTAGAGGAATTTTCTCAAGAACACTACTGAAGTGAAATATCAGTTATAATGCTGCTAACATTGAAAATACTTGCTTAACTACTTCGAAGTTTTGGAAGAAGGCAACCCCTAGTGAATAATTGATACATAGTATCTTTTTTTTTTTTTTTCCAAAAAGGTTTTCTACCATGATGGTAGAAGAGAATGCAGTGCAAACACAGATGATGAAGCAAAACGGAAACAAGCTTTATGTTCTTCTCCTGGCAACAGAACTATAAATGCATTTTATGTTCAGCTTCATAGGTATCTTTCAAAAAAAAAAAAAAAAAAATCTTAATTTAATTTGGACAGACAATATTCCGGCACAGGAAAAGAAAATGAGATGGTGAAATTGGCACCTAGAATTCTAATGAAAATACTGATTAACAGTTCAATATTGCTATAAGTTACACTCTATAATATTTTTTTAAGGAATGGTCATCAATAATTCAAGTCTCTGCTTTAGCCATACTTTCATGTTCTTAAAGCTGGTATCAGACAGAATAGATAATAAAAATTAAACCACTAAGTATAAGCTAGCTAATTAAGGAAAATCCTAACGTTACTAGCCTTATCAGAAATATCTTGCCCCGTTTCTATGAAGTAAATATGCATCTATGTCCTGTATTGGACGACTTTGCCCGTCCTCCAGGTATGCCCAGAGGGTAATGTAGGCTATAATGACCCATCTGTTCACTACTGGCAAGTAGCAAACTTCTAATGAAGACAGATGTGGGTCACCCTGTACAAGAAGGCTGCAGGGTGTTAATGAATCCACCTAATGGTCACTACCTGCCACTGCTGACTGATTGATGAGCAAAAGGGTTAAGCTTCAAAAGCAAAGACAAGTATTTCAGGTAATCATTAGTCTTACTAGGATACCTCTGTCACATTCCCTAATACACACACACTTCAATGTTGTCTTCTCCCATTAAAAAAAAAAAAAAAAAAAAGGCTTCTATTATTTTTCTTTGGACAACCTGAAATAACCTGAAAAGCTGAAACAAAGATCTAATGAGAAATTCCTTACTTCTGTTACCCAGAGAAATACAAGTTCCCAATATTCATAGTAATTTATAAACACATGACCTTTGACACTAACAGTAAAACCAAAAATCTTAAAGGAAATAGCAAAACTCTACATTTGTCCATACCTTCTAAATACTAAAATCTGACAGTAGCATAGGAAGGAACTTTTTACAATTAACTCCATTCACACAGACTACAAGTGAATTAATTTTTTTTTTTTTAATAATGATTACCACAGAAGCTAGTGAGCATTTTATTTCCACATGAAGGTGATGGCACCATAAAAGCCAGCTACGTATGAGCAAAGTATTGGTGTAAATCCAACCATTCATCAATTCAAGTAGTGAGCAAATGTCAGAAAGAGTTGCAACTGGGAAACTCCAGAGAAGTGAATTAATCTAGAGAAAAATGGAAGACGAGAAAAATGGAAGACAAGAAAAACTAAACCAAAACCATCCTATAGTGAAAAATATTATGACTTCAAGCCAGCGTGGAGTGAAAGCTGCAGAGAATGTTACTGTCTGCCAGGATTCAGCAGGATTTTGTTAATAAACAGCAGCAACATGGCAAAGCCACAGCACTATCCAAAAGTATAGAGAAGTAATAAAATTATACATAAAGTTAAAAAGAGAATGAAGTATTTTTATCTAGCAGCTTTTGAGGAGAAGTAGATCTCTTACTTTCAGAATCAATTAATTTCTTTTTCAAAATACTACAAAAGAATCCATCAACTTAATTTCTGATGTATATCTACTTAATAGGAGACAGGAAACCCAAATATACCAAGTGCTGCAAATTACCCACTGGGAAATATTCTTAACCAGATACATCAGGTAATGGTGTATTAGAAAAAGCAATCTTGTAGTAGCATTAAGTCAGTTATATGTTGCATCAGTAGCTGTTTCATAAAAATTAGGAAGACATCCTTATTAGAAGGCAACATTTTATTCCTTACCATGCTCATCTGTTGAATAACCCTTAATACAACCTGTAACCTCATTAAGCCTCTACATTCTTAACTGTAAACTGAACACTGGGATCACAGCACATTCATTTCACAAGGCTCAATACATTCATACAGGGGAGGATGGGAGCTGGAGGAGAGAGGCACTGGCATTTTAAAATAAAATACATTTGAGAAGAGTATGGTTACACCCTTACCCTAGGCTAAAAATAGAAGTGAATTTTTGGCTTGAGAGAAATCCTACAATTTTATCCAAGCCATAATCTAGTAGAAACTCTTGAAGTTTCAATAAACAAAAGGTAACACTGAACAACTTCTAATTTTATGTATTAAAAGACATAAACCAGCCTTTTCAACTTTTAAGCCACGAGACTTTTTGAACAAAATCGGAAATAGTAGTTGTTAGTCTTGTGTATGTATTGAACCTGCTTTTTCATCCGTATTTTAAAAATCCATATAAAACTAATGAGTCAGTGACACTTGAAAACTTAACTTGCATACAAGCAATGATTTCCAGTAAATATAAGGAAATTTATGCCAACTCTGTGAAGGTATAAATCGCAGCTTTGCCTAGCACATGCCAAGAGAGACTCCAGTGTAAGTTACCTTTTCAAACAGATTTAAATTCACAGATGATTTACTGTTGTTCCCAGAACAGAAATGATTAAGCAGCCTCAGCCTTTTGCCTGAGGCAATAGAAGCTCTTCAAGATCCAGTAACTCCAATCTATATGATCCTAAGAATTCTCTTTTGTGAGAAGCTACTAACATTACGTACAAGATCAAACTAACTATATACGGTCAATTGATTTATAACAGAGGTTTTCACTAAGTTTTCCTATGAGAACAAACTAACAGAGGGAGGAGGGGAGGGAGGAAGAAACCTCTGGGAATGATGGGTATCAGAAGTGTAGCAAAACCAAAGTAATCATGTATTCATGGGATTATTCACAATGTCATTGGCAAATAAAACGTATCACAGTCTAGAAATACACCCTTAGCATTTGAAAATAAACCCAAGTGTTAATATCAGAACATCATGTGTACACAACATGCTGAAGGGTACTGCTTCATTTTTCAGTTATGTCATTTGCCTATTAAGGACCTGCAATTTTTTAATGAGAAAGACAATTTCAGTAAAATCTGGTTTTCAGGCACTGCGTGTTCTATTTTTATTCATAATATCCACTCCCCTTTAAATGTGCAATTACAATTGAGAAAGTACAGTGTAGCTTTAAAAACTTATAGTCCATACAGAGAAGACATTCCTATCTTGTTGAAATTAAGAGATGACTACACATGGAAATCTAAAAGTGCCTATTAAGTCCTCCCATCACGACACTTTTTTTCAGAGGTCTTTTGGACAGAATGTCATTCCCTTATATATGCATGCTTCACTCACACATCATTCTGTTCGCAGAAAAGACAGACTCCTGAGTAAAAAATGCTGTTGTGTACTTAAATAGTGCAGCATAACCATTAGACAAGCAGTGAAGGTTAGGATGGCTTAGGGAAAACTGCTGTTAGTATTCACATGTTCAGATTAACTTGTGAACTGATTTAAATGTATAATTCTGAGGTTAATCCCATAGATTTCTAGAAAGGAAGAGTGATTAAAAGGTACCACGTACAGAACTTCCAATACATGCGTTCACACATCTGGAAACAAGCAATGGTTCAAAGGACACGGCCAGGGATGAACTAGTTAAAAGTATGATAGTGGAGGAGAAAAAGCTCTTTCCAAATATTCCTTTATTCCCTTACATTCTTTCTTTAACTAACATTTAAAAAGTCGTAACAGATTTCCTACCGTCCTTTCTCAAAGATGCCCATCTTCACATATCCAGAAGAACACAGCAGATCATTAACTTATGTCACAGTCACATAGTATACCTACAAGTTACTACTTTTTTTCAACTATTTTAGTTTGAGAAAAAGAATCAGATGTATCTTTTGCCAGCCTGGTAAATATATCCAACACAGAGTCAGTAGTCTTTAACTTTACTGCTTTACTTTACTTAGTTACTGCTTTACTTAAATCAGAATTTAATTTCATTTTTGCTATTGACAAAATATTATTTATTCTCAAAAATAAAGGAAACTAACTACTAAAACCTTCCAGAAATCTGAGTCTGAAATAATCCAGCTAAAATTTGCATGGAGAACAGAAGTTAATCAAATTTACATGCCTTTAATAACAACTTTAAAAGAAGCACATTTAAACAAATCTATACTAGGCCAAAGCTTTCCTCTTCTCATCTTGATTACAGATGTATTTAGAAATCACATTATTTCCTTTCTCTCTTTGGCAAGCTTTTGCATAGTTGAAGATTACTACAGTAAATCCCCCTTTGTTTTTTACATTAACTAAACACAGCTCACTTAGTATTTCTATCTAGGAACGCTCTCCAAATGTCTCATTAGTCTCATTATTTTCCACCAACTAATCCAATCACAAAGCTCAGAGCTAAGTTTGGTTGCAAGACTAAGGTTTCCAGTTACTGGATTCAATCCCAAAGCATAGGGGTGAGTTCAGCTAACTCTTCCCATGACTATTTCCCACACACACCCTTTAACTGTGTGTATTACCCTAGCAAAGGACAAAAAGATGTTTTTTATCTGGTCAGTTGTGCTTTCCATATGTTAAAGAACTGAGATCTCTTCAAGGTAACTACAACATGCTGTTCATCAACTTAAATTATCAGAATGTACTCTCAACTTTAATTCTCACTTAATGTATCTTTTATCTGCTAATTTTATATTTATAATGAGTTGTTATGCACAAGCACTTAACAGAAAGTTGAATACTGTCATCAGACATTTCACTTAATTTGAAAATACAAAGCAACATTCATTCAATTCTTTATTAAACTTTAAAGCCAGACAGTAGAGAAGAAAAACAAACGAGAGGAGAAGAAAAAAAACAACAAGCACACACACCGTAACACACACTACCACCCCCCAAAAAACCCAAAACCTTTTCTGCCTCTACCAACATCCAACAACATAGCCGTCTTTTCCTTTTTTTATCACTTCCTGCCTACAAACACAAGTTTTCCCTCTTTCCAAATCTGTATAGTTTTCTACATTTCTTCCTCCTCTCAACTTATGTCATTTATACAACCTCTGTGCATCCCTTCACATCACTGTTTCTGTCTTCCTCTTATGTCAAGAGCAGTTTTACACACCCAAGACAGACAGAACTCTTTTATGCTTCATCCCTAAACTCCTAATAAACGAGTTAAGAAGGTACAACCTCACATTCAGACCTCTTAGCACGGCACACATCTGATCATATGCCAAGAGAACAGCTGCCTCCCACTAATGTAGTTCCACCCACTCATGTCACTGCCTGGTCCTCTGGCCTTTGCATGAGATAAGGCATTAACTTCCTCATTAATTATCCCCTGAGAATATTCCAAATAAGAAACTGTGGTTCACAGTAAATATTTACAAGAAAACATCATTATTTAAAGAAATCTCAGACAGTTTTCACAAGTTTACACTATACTAACAGAAACAGTATCAAGAATCTCTGCATAGAGACACAGCAGTCTTAGTTATAATAGCCTTGAGTCAAAAGGTTGTGTGCTAAAAATATTTATTGCCCAGCTTTGCATCTACATACAAAGATTTTTCAAAATTGAGAAGTCTCATAGCTATACCTAAGTTCCTTGAATTTTAATAAAACTTTTCACATGCACAAAATGAATGATTTGTGGCTTTATCTCGAAACTATACATGTTTCTGTCCTGTGATCCAGTATTGGCAGCTACTTTCTTAATGAAAATCCAATTAGTTTATTCTAGTGCTCACAACGTTGAAAAATTATGCTTGGTGTACTTCTATCACTCACCACCTCAAATTGGTAGTATCTATCCCATTTATCTTACAATTCTTTATAGGGACACTGAGCGAAAGTAGAAAAACTAAGAACATGCTATGACAAGACAGTTCACACCTTCGACATTTTGCTGGAGACAAGGAAAACTCAGTCAAAACTTTTTTACATTTTTTTAACCACAATCTCTAAAAATATAACTATATAAAGCAAATGTGAAAAGAGAGCATTTTTACATGAGAAAAAGACATATAGAGAAGTTAAAGCAGTTGCCTGCAGCTTAAGTCTTCTCTCTATACATCTAAAGGCTCCAAAATTCTGCCATATTATATAAAACATCTGAAATATTTCATTTACTTATCTAAATATATTTAGTGAAAGCCTATTCTCCTATTAAAAACAGCTGGTTTTTATAATAACTAATGAAACGCTTGATTACTCACTAATGGGAAGGGTCCCACCATATTGTACAATTATGCTGTAAACCCAAAGAAGCAGCACAAATCATGCTTCAATAATGGCAAAATCATGTAGTTATCACAGGATGACTCTAACAACCACTCAATGGAAAAGAAAAAAAAAGCATAGAGGAAGGACAACATACATTTTTTGAGATATATTACCCTAACATATGTAAAACAAAGCCTCAAGTGAGCCCTGATGCTCTAATTATGAGACTAAACACTAAAACTAGCAAAAATAAGCTTATCTACACCACAGATTTTGAAAACTCTTGGTAGCAACAACTATCTAGCGAGCCCTTTTATCATTAATTTTAGGAAAAAACTTCAAAGGAAAACACTTTAAATACACAAATAGTTTTTATGAACACTTCAAATGACATTTTAATAAGTCTGGCCAAGACATTGGAAAGGATTTAAACCACGACAGCACAGTAAATTAAGACCAACCAACCTACAGATAATGCATGCTGAAGTTTATTTTTAAAATTTCTCTCTCCAACTTCTAATGAATTTACAGATGTAGTTTGAAAACTTAATAATCAACCGATTAAGGCCTAAGTGTCCAAACACAAGTAATCTTTATTTTTAATATTATTCAAAATTTCCATAAACCCAGGCTTCTGAAATATATGTAGAAACCTATCTGCTAAGACACAAATGTCAGCCTTTAACTAATGTTACATAAAACAGAAGCACCTACAAGGCTTAAGAGCCTATACCAGGAATAGGTGATTTAGGCATTGAAGGTCAGAATCACAAAGATGCAAACCGGTAACCCTCTGCAGCCATAGGCTTGGAATTTACAGGCCAGAGTTACATGCTTAAGTGCCTTCTATAGCATACACAGAGTGTTACTTGCCTACAAACAAAACTGACATCAGGCAGCACATTGATCATATTGTTTCATAAGCCAGCCAGTAGATCCATTGAAAGAGATTCTAAAAATTTCTGTTTCCCAAACTTTTCATACTAACTCCCTATTTCACTTTAGGTTTGAGAATAGGATGCACAATCTGAAACATGAAGTCTTTTCTTAGTGGTTGTTTTCAAAAGAAATCGGAGCTGGTCATTTATACTCATAAGACTCACAAAGGAAGCAGCAATGGTCATATGCACATTTTCTTGTATCTTAATGAGCACTTGTACAGTGATAGAAAGATAAAGTCTACAGAATCTTAATGAGCATCTGTACAGGACGTTACAGACACAAAGGAGATGCCTTCCTCTTAACACAAGGCTATACACTCAACTAGGAAAAATACTTTTTTACATCCTTTTTGATGCCGAACCATTTAGAAGTAAAGAAAAATGGCTAAATTAAGCATTACTTAGATAAGGATTAATTTTACTATTTGCCTTGCACACTTCCCTCAGGATCTTAAATTCCACCATCTCTTTGACCTTCACATGCCCAGAGAATTTGTCCTTTTTCATCAGTAACAAGCCCCTCAGAGCACCCTTCCTGGCTTTGACTTGTTCAGGGATCTACTTGACTGTGTCCCATAGCACACAGCTCTGAATGGCCAAGGGGCTCAGGAGAGCTGAGTTGATTGGTATTCAACAACTCTCTCCTCAAAGAACATTCTGATGTGCAAGAAGGATATCAAGTGTGGCAGAAGACCAATGTGGATGAGTCAAAAGCTCATCCACGTTATTGAAAGTAGATAATTATTTTTTCCACAAGCCATCAAGTATAAAGTAAATCAGCTTTCAGTAACATAAACCTTTAAAAATGTGCTCACTGATCTGAACCCACAGCAAAATTAATAACTGTAAGAACTACATTTCCAGTGAAACAAGCAGCAAAGTTGGCATATGCAAAAGGAAAGTCTTCATGAGGAGCTGTAGAACAGCAATTGAGACTTACTGCTGCAAACAGAAGGCTAAAAACATAAGACAATCAAAATGCATAAGCACAAGGCAGATAAAACGAAAAATATAATGAATTAATTCGAAAGAGTGAACATAACAATTCTGAAACAAATAGATAAATAAAATATCCTGGCATATGTTTATTTACATAATTACATCATATTGTGCAGGTCCTGGTCCTCCTTGAGGTTCAAACTCACAACTTTTCCCAGTTAAATTAGTAAAATGTATTCCTTTACGTGAAGAAAAAAAAAAAAAAAAGTCAAAGAATATTCCAGTTTTTGCCCTATCTACAAAGCACAGCTAAAATATGTAATAGCTACCAGCGAAAAATAAGGTATAAACATTACTCACATACTTGAAGCGAACCTTACATGTAGGGGGGTTTTGCTAGTTATACCATAATTACAATATAATCCATGCAGGGGTTTAATTTTATTACATTGCAAAGGCCTCCACTTCATTTCCTCACTCACATGATCTCCACCCTTAACCCCCTGAGCCTCACTGTTCTCCTCAAATAGCAATTGTGAAACTAACAATTCCCTAATTACATCAGTTTGTTTCGCTAACGACATCGTGATGGGTAATGGCAAAGCTACAGAGAACAGTAACTTCAGTTATCAGTTAAGAGAGCTTCGAGGATTTACAACTCCAGTGCAATCCAGCAGGCAGGAAGCTTGTGATTCCAGACAGCATTTTTCACTGTAGAAACATTTTTCAAGTGTTTTCTCAATTATTCAAGTTAGCTTGTTCATTTTGCTTCCTATACAGAGCTGTTTCTTAAGTCATACACAACACAGCAGGCAGAGCACAGATATCTCTCGCAGAGATGCAGTGATGATTGCCATAGAAAAGAAAGCACTGATTAAAAATTTAGCTTGAAACTATGTAGATCAGAGTGCATAAAAATGTCAAATGTAACAAAATTCAGGTTATCAGTGTCTTCATCAAATAGTTACAGATGTCAGTACTACAACCCTGCTCAACGGACCACTCATCTGTCCAATTACACCTCCTGCACATATCTACATATCCAGTCTTCCAAGCTGTCAAACACACATTCAGCTATGTTCTGTTCAACCGATTTTATGGAAGTTAGACCAGAAGCAACAATTCCATTTGATGTGAGGTATATAAAAAATTTTCAAAGTTTGCACTCATGTCGTGTCATTTCGTTCTATCATGTGCTTTACAATTTAAAAAGTGAAAATCAGAGACTTCTGATGAAGAACTAACCAGGATATGCATGTTCCCCATCAAAAGCTGTTTTTACTAGGACGGTAGAGAAATATCAGTGAAAAATACCTCACTGACATAACATTGTCTCACCTACACAAAACTATTCTCCCAATTGAATTATCTGCTTAAAGAATCAAAACCATAATAAATGCACACCACACACAAAAAAAAAATTACAATGGCATGCAGACTGAATGTCTCTAGATATCAGAAAACAATCAGTTCAGCAAATACTGCCAAATTTCCGAATACTGCCAAATGTTGCCCAAATTTCTCTCACTACTTGTAAACTCGTCAACATAACTCACAGCAATTTTTACATTGTGGTCAATGTATCAGATTCATTAGAAAGAGAACATTCTTAACAACACAAACTGGGAATAAGACTGGCTATACATACTCAGCTTCTGTTCAAAAAGCACCACCTTCCTAGTATCTTGGAAAAAAAAAGTTTCCTACCATTAGCAGAATAAACATGACAGTTTTTATGATTCAATAATTTTAATTTTGAAGTCAATCCCATCTCATAAAAACAACTCAGTCATACTTTTCCTTCATTATGCACAAATAACTCTAGAATTCTGGAAATATCAGTTAGTGTTTTCCTCAAATTAGATTCCATTATTACAGACGTGTATTATCTTTGTATTCAGTTTACACATTCTCAAAAGAAAAACTCACAAGCTGATAGATTTCTTTCTTAACATGTTGCCTTTTCCTGGCAAGAAAGAAAAAAATAAATGAAAAAGAAAACAAAAATATTTTCCTTGCTTATACAATTCATCCTCCTTCACCATTTACAACAGTTTAAGATGGTTGTTATTACAAAGGAGTCATGAGAGCTAAACTGAATCTTCAGAGTAAAAGGGCGACAGCACCATCAAGTGGCTCTGTAAGGCATATTTACTACAGTTTAGTGTGCAATAGAAGAAAAATACTATTGTCCAGCTACGTACAGAATAGACTTCTTAAAATTAGTTTAAAATGTGACAGATTAGATCCTGTAGAAATCTAATTTTTTTTTAAGTCTATAGCACAGATAAGCATATTGATTTTTTTAATACGGTTAATTTTGTGGAATTACCTACATTTTATTATGATACTAATAAAGGAATAGCATTGTATTATTATTAATGGAACAGAACCTTCTCACAGCAGGAAAAGTCTTGTACATTCTAACCACACTGGTGGAGGTCTTCAAGAGCTGGATGGCCCTGATCTCCAATATTTCCTCTGTGATCTGGAAAAATGTTGAACATATGGCAGCCTCACATCAGTTAGACTTAATGTCTCTGGCAGCTAAAAATGTGAAATTAACTTCAAACTGAATCCCACCCAGAGGGATGTCAGCTCTAAAAAAAGAGAGGTCAGCTTGTGTGTCTAGAGGAATTATATTAAATTACTAACAATAAACTGTAAAAATATAAAGGCCTGTTAAGGAGAATAAAATGTGCAGATTGCCATCTTACTATGATATTATTTAATCTTTCGTTTTTTGCTTCTCCTTTCTGGGGGCAATACTTGACAAGTGAATGAACTTTACACAGAACAAGAGTAGTACATTTAGAAAGAGATATTAAACATTTTAAATACCATACTATTAGTTTTTGTGATCATGAAAAGTATCTATTTCCAGAAGGTATAAAGTCTTCCATGTTTTGCACAAATTAAAATCACGCACACAAAAAGGCATAGTCATTCTCTCATTATATGCAGATGCTGCTTTTTTTGTAGATACACCCTAGACACAGAGTAGAGAGCTTAAATGATTGAAAAAACATTTCAAAATTACGAGCAACTTCAAATACCACATCTGACTGACCTGAAGAGTACGGATTTTCTGATGAAAAACTGAAATCCTGAAAAAAACATTAGAAGTGATCTCTGCTTTTAAAACACTAGTCACACTATGTAGTCTTAAGGAAAATTATCTATTCCAATGCCTTGCTAATTCAAATGAGCATATGTTTCCAGATAAAAATAATATGCAAGAAAACTTTGCCATAGAAGTACATAATCTAATCAGATTACTGGGATTTCTAGCCATATTTTAACATCTACAGAAGAATGTCCAGCACAATTTACTGTATTGACTGTAAAATTGAAAAGTGATTTTAAAAGATATTTTAACAGAGAGATAATAATAATTTGTATACTTAAGTTTGTGTACATGATTGAGTATCTTGAGCTCAAATCTATGCTTGCTGCTCCCTAGGAAGCTATGTATATACACACTATTATTCAACATTTCAATATTCAAAATATCCTAGGTACGTCACAATCTCTAGACTGAACAGCCCAAAGCCTGTATGATATTTTATTAGGCACGATACAGAAACTGAAAACAGAGCTATAGAGTTAAGAAAGAAATGGATTACAGTAATTAGATCATACAGTTTCTCAGTTATGGTATATGCACATAATGATGACTCCATTAAAGTCATTTTCTATGGCATAGTAACTCAGTTCTTGAAGACAAAACAAAAGGAGTATTTTCCTAAAAAATCCGCTTGATGAAAGATCACTTTTTTTAAATGGCATGCAGTAAGTATTATTTTCAGTATACAGAAAAATATTCTCAGCAATTAAAATACAATTTAAATGCATCAAATCAGAACATGAAATTTAACACAGAATATTTTTAAAGTAGTGATATCTACTTCTATTCTGAAATCACCAAGTGGGTTTTTTTCCCCTTGAAGACAGATATGATCTAATGTAAAAATGTGGGGAAACAGGAACTAACGATAGTTCCCAGCAAATAAAGTGGATGAATCGGCAGTATGATTACGTGTGCATCTGGATTAAGGCAACATACAATATCAGTTTTGAAAAGGAGAAATATGGTAAAAAACAACAAATTGAGAAGTTCAGGAATATTTTTAGTGATAAAACAGAGTTCACTACTGCACCCATTTGTACTAAATATTGTGTTTTAACTAAAATGTTCAAACTATCCCACTGTAAATTACATCTAAAGGCATGGGTGTTGTGTTATTACTAAACTGCAACTATGGTGTTCTAAACATGTAATTTTATTATTCATCTTCATTTTAAATTACCGTAAAGCGCTCATAAAGAATTAGCATCTTATTCTGTTCAATTACACTAGCACCTTTTTTTAACATACAGTGGAATAAATTAGACCATGATAAAGTATAACTTCTGAAACAGTGAAATTTGATATCTAAATATTTATAAATGTATTTATATAAGCAACTTATAGCAAACAGAAATGTGACAGTAATACATTGCATTTGTAGTGATAAAAGCTACTCAATTGTAAAGATGAGACAGTTTAGTATGCTTTCTCAAACTCAAAAACAATAAAAATGTTGTCTCATATATATATAGCTTTAAAATCTGCAGTAAAAACAATATAAATGGACTGTTACTTAACTTACTAACCTGTACATTATTCAGGTAAAGTACCTTATCTGTAATGGAATTAAAAAGCTTTTTAAAAATAGTGACAAAGACTGAAGAATAAATTGATGCACTCTTAATAACTCTAAATCATATAGCTCTTTATGCCAAGAAGTGTTGACAATACCAACTTCAAGGTCATTGTCAACTTGGTAAGTCATTAGCAAATAAAATATGGCTTAATTGGAGCAAACTCAGCAAGGAGCTGCATTATTTTAAGTGAACACTGCAATATAACTTGAAGAAGAATTACTAATCGCCACTCCCGTTGACAACGAAATGGATGAAGAAGGTGCTTTCTAACTTTTTTCTATGTCTTTCCCGTAATTAAATATGGAAATAGATTCTGTGAAGAATTAAAAGTCCCTGAGTGCATTAATTCAGGCACTAATGGACTGCCTTCCAGTGTTACAGCACACAGGTAGTTCCCAGCATGTTATCAACATTAGCTAATATATCAGTGTCAGACTCCAGCAGTACCCTTTAGTTTGAATACCCAACTCTGTAAAGCAGATTTAGGCTGATTACACATGCTGTTTTAAAAGGACATATTTTTTGTATTCTGAAATACTACCTGAAACTTTACGTGCACTGATGAAACAGCTTGAGCAAGACCTGAGATCCAATTGCCTGAAGATGTATGCAGATGTTTTACATACATACAGTGCTTATGCAGCGTTTAGAGCCTCCCCACTAACCTGTAGCATAACAACTGTGGACGGTTTGTTTTAAAAATATTTTTTAAAATAAAACACTTCTAAAACCAACCTCATTTCCATATTTTTCCTCTTTTTCAGCACCATATATCATGAACCACCAAGCACAATTATACTATTGAAGGTTAGAACACCTAAACGAAGAGAGTTCCTCTCAGCAGAGACCTTTCTGTTGAAACACTATTTTCTCACTTTATGCTACAAAACTATTCACTTCCTACAGCTCTCCCTCCAAAACATATTTTATGGGCAAGCAGCCCTAAATCTGCAGAGCTCTCTAGGTCCCAGCCTGGTACACCAGTCCTTACACATTTTTTAAGCAACTGCCAATCTATCAAAGCATAGTAATTCTCACCATAAGAGCAAGTGAAAATGAAGAGCTGTTTTTTCTAAAATTATTTCTGTGATATTTATAGAGTGCATATGTTTAAATAGCTAAAATATTTCCATTATAAAATAGGATTGTTTTTTAATTGAGGATTTTCCAGATCTATATTTGTATCAGAGGGCCTAGCTCTGTAATATAATGCAAATTTTTGCTCCTCCGTGGCATTACATGTGGCACCAATCCACTAAAGCACTTCAGTACATCCATGGTTTAAAATACGCAAGCAGTCCTACTGCAGCCAAATGCAACAGTTACATGTTAATAGTTAAATGCACGGTTAAGTGCTTTGTTGGACTGACATCTGCATTTGCTTGACAGTGAAAATGTGCTTGAGGAATTCATTGTTTATCCAAAATACGTACCCATAGTAAGGAAAAAAGCAGCAACTTGAGGAACCTCAGATGAGTGGATTGGGCTTTGAAGGCCTAAAAATAGTGGTTGTGTAAAATAAAAGATTCAACCCAACAGTTACTACACATACTCGGTCACTACCTTAGGGAAAAGATAAGACCAAAACAGCTGTTGCAAGTGCTGAAAGAATACTCCAAATAGCTTATTATTCACTTCAGAACTTACGTATTATATCTGGTTTTCATGTTGTTTCTTGTTGTGCTACTATATTTTAACTGTAAAAACTCACTAAGTTATTAAAGCTTATGTACCATTTTTATTTAAGCAAATTTATATTAAACAAACAAAAATACATAATCAGGTACATTTTGCTAACAAGAATGCATCATCAAAAACCCCAAAAGAAAGAAATGTTTTCAGAGTATTTGAAAGCCCTTTCTCTCCTGAGGATCATAATGTTTAAGTTTTATGTTGTTGGTATGTGTATCTGATAGACTTTTGGTATTTTTATATATATCCACACACAGAGTACTAACTGATTCCATTGATCCTGCAAATAAGTATTAAGAGAAACATGCATCTGCAACAGGTTTTCTGCTATCAAGTATTATCTTGCAAACAAGTCCTTAGAGCTAAGGAAAAACTGTTGAATCCTGAGAGAAACAGGAGGAAGATCAGACTCAGGCATGTGGCATGACTATCGCTACCAATCGCAGAATCAGAAACATATCAAGAAAGGTATTTCATTAAAACCAACACGTAGATACAGAACAAGAGGTTCAACATATGAACAAAGAGACTCCAATGAATCACTTAAATGTTTTCCCCTCTAATCCTTAGTTTTGACTATTCTAAAAGTATGATCTCAAACTGTGACCAGTATTTCTATGCTGTATCCAACTCCAAAATGTGATTGAGTGATGAATCCAAGATGCCAAAAAATCTATGAAAAGAAACCAAGAGGAACTAGACAAGAAACACAGAAATCAAAACCAAGCAGGACCATATAGCACCATTTCTATAACCTACTCATAAGAAAGAATGGCAGTTAGAGATAGGGCAATGACCACTAAGGTAATCTACAGTAAGGACTTGACTTAGGAACGTACTAAGCCACTCAAGTACTTTGCTCTGGTTATGGATCAGTTATTTAAACAGAAACTAATAATTACGCTCTTGAAAGATGCCTATCTTTTCCCACAAAGGTGTTCTATATTTCCCTGAACATACAGAAACAAAGCTCCTCTTCGCCCTCAAAAGTCCCATTTGTTGTTTTGGTTTTTTTCAACAAACTGAATATATATAGTAGGCAAATTAAAGTACTTAGAGAGCTTTATGATTTTTATGCTTCTGTGTGGGATAACTATACTCAGAAGTAATCAACATTCTTTAAATACCATCAGTCTTGAAAATAAATTAAACGAAAGTTGCCACGGTGAAAGATCAAGATATGCTACAGTCCCCATGACCCCAGATCTGACAGAAGTTTCCTGCTCTTCTTACATAGTTTCTTTAAGCTCCATGGTACCAGTATTTGGTAATATTTCTTCTATAACAACAGCAATAGTTGGTATTTACAAAGTAATTTGCTTGAAAGTTCTCTATGGATGCAAAGAGTTCCGAAATTTTTGGGCGCTCACAGCAGCATACGGAACAAATACTCCAGTTAGATTTTTAACAGTAATGAAATGATCAACATTTCTTAAAACACAAAGTAGTTGTAAATACTCATGAAAAACTGTCTTTTAACACCATCAGATAAATCCAGCATTCAAAAATTGCTTCTGAACAAATTATGTAAAATAAATACAAATTTTGAATAAAAACTTCAGTTGTACATTCTGCGAGTTCTTGACCGTTTGCCTCTTCCTTCTTAAAAGACAAAGTGTACAGGTTGCTAAAATACTACCTGAAACCATCCAAATCTAGAAATCAGATGCTTACTTCAGATTGAAATTCTCACATTCCAAAACACCTTCTCAGTATAACATTTAATCTCCCTGCCTTAGTTCTCCATTTGTGTAACTACAATAATTAAACACAGATCCTACATGTGATTACTTGTAGACTATTGATTGATTCTGCTTATTCAGTGTTTGGAAAACATGATACCTTATACTTGTGCAACAGCATTCACAGAAAATGTGATTCCTAACAAAAATGTTGAATACCAAGCACTGGCATGAAATAGCAATAGTTGCAATCTGGACCACTATGTGACTCTGCTGCCCCCTAATGTATTTCTTGGAAAAAGAATTACAAGGGAAAATAGTGGCCAAAAAATAATTATTTTCTTTTTTTATTATTTTGGTTAATTATGAACCATAACTCACTCTATGCAGTTAGTATTGCTCAAGTATGCCCTTTATTATAAATCCTATGTATAGCTGACATTGCTACTTCAGAATTATCTGTAATAACAGCAGCTCTAAAAGCCTTTCACATGGGAAGACACCTTCAATGTGCAATCTGTTTGAGAAGATGTGACAGAAACATTAAAGAACACACTGTTTATTACAATATTGTAAACATTTACATCTCACAAGAGAACACAAGAGTTATAACCCACATGACAGAATTTAAATCTGTCATGTCTCAAAATGGTTTTAAAGTAGAACTGCTAATTTGTAAAAGTCTCCTCATAATTAAAAGAACATCTTTTTGTAATGTAGATTTGATAGCAGATTTACAGCCTTTCAGCTCCAAGAGTGACTTAATGTTATGAACATTTTAAAATATTAATTCTTTGAACAAGCAGTAAGTTGAGGTAGAACTAAAAAATACAGACAATACAAAAAGACTTCAGAGCAAAAATAGTCGGAATCTACATACTTTGAAATCAGCATTTTTTGCCATCTTTTGTCAACTATTCTGTTAGCAGCAGGGGTCACACAATTAAATTCTAAGTATCTTTTGAAAAAAAACAAATTAATACACCACTATACTGACCTACAGTTATAACCTTTAATTAAAGATGAAAATGTCAAGAGTGATGAGTTGGGGTTTTTTGACCATTATTCATTCCCTTTACAATCATTCAAAAATGTGTATGATTTTTTTAAATCACAGAAAAAACAACTTAATTGAAAGAAACACATCTTTGTCACCATTTTATTTTAACTGCTAATCTTCCAGATGAATTTCCCAGTTTTTAGCAAATTTTTTTTCTTAAATGTAGGTCACAAAAAATTTCAAAAGAACTTAAAAAAAAAAAAAAAATCACTGACACTTGAATTCTTTGAATCCATTTTCTCATAGCTTTGTTATTCTAGGAAAGTAAAAACTGTAAAAAAGCATAAACAGGTTTCTTCTCAGCCTCTACATACTAAGCCTCTCTAGTATTGCTTGCAGAATTGTCACATGCTTTTACATTACCTTTCTATCCTAGCAGAAAAGGCAGTGACAACTCTCATTCAGAGGTACAGGGTTTTTTCCTAGTCTTTTAGCTAATGGATGAAGCAGGTACTACACGAGACTTCATGGGATTTGTATCTATATCATCCAGAAACATTCTACTATAGAGTCAGGGATGGTACCAGTTCTGGTTTTGTTATTCTAGATGAAAACAGAATACGACAATCTTTTGTGGTTGGGGGGGTGAGGTGGGAGAGCGAGGAGGGGCAGCAGGGACACCAGGAAAAAGAATAGAGTGATCTACCTCCTTTCAGCAGTTTGTATACAGAGTCTACAGTTCCCTCTAAAAAAAAAAAAAAAAAAAAATCTAAAAAATAACTATATAGATATATTAAATATACATACATTTTAAAAACAGATTATCCACACAGCTTTACTCACTGTGTATGAACTGAAAACGGTTATCCAAAATGAGTATTCCCAAAGTAACTAAACGCCCTGTACTATTCAAAACCAAAAAACAACTCCATACCACCACACGCCCCCTACACCTCCACTCTACAGTTGGAGGTGCAAGATCTTAGAATAGTACAGAACCAATAAGTAAACCCACAGCAGGAATAATTTTATAACACCACACACAGAGACAAACGACATTAATTTTAGTTACCTGTGTCATACTGTTGCACAAGCATAAACCAGCTAAATTGCGGAGGGGTATGGTCAATAGGATTACTGATATTCCCTCTGAGCAAACTCAAAAATGTCAATGTTACCTTCTGGCTTTTAGGTCGTATTCAAGAATGCACAACAGCATTAGGGCATTTGTAACCACTAGATGGTATCAGTATCCTGGCTTTACCTGCCATCTAGTAACGTGAAAAATCTCAGCCACTCATTCAGCTACTGAAAATTAAACTTTCAAAATCCATTTCTCTGCAAAGTTCAGAAACTTCTTTATAATTTAGCATTAAGGGCTAGGGGTTTTTTTGATTTGTTGGGTTGCATATGATACACAAAGCAAAGTACATTTCAGTAACTTCAAAAACTGTTAGGTTTTTTTAAAGCAAGTTTGCTTAGTGTGGACAAAAGCTTGAATGTGCAAGCGTTCAACCATTTTTACACTTGGCATGGCTTAGCTTTTCAGAATATTAGCATAATAAAACATTATCACAAGTGTTCAGTAATATGCTTAATCATTTTTTTAAAAAGGGAATTAACATTACACAGACATTTAAAATTAGCATACCGGCTGACTGTGCTCTTTGGACTCTCTCTGGTTTTTGCTCCATTGTAGGAGCGTGGTTACAGCTCCCAGGTCCTGCAGTAACTGTGATGATCTCTTTGAAGTGCTTCTCTTATTCGACAGGCTCTTGCCACATCTTAAAAAAAAAAAAAATATATATATATATATATATATAAAAAAAAGGAGGAAACACCACACACCATAACAGAAAAACATTACCATGAATAAACCATGAACCTGATAGCAATTTTATTAAAATAATTCTGATTCCTATCTGCATCTATTAAAAAAAAAAAGTGATCTGTGGCCAGTAATATTAAAGCACTGTAGATAATGGTTACTTTTTTCAAAGTTGTTTTACTTATTTCAGCTAGGAAAACCCACCACACAAACTAAAAATCATTATTTCTTATCTGCATCCTCCAATGAATCACTGTTTCTAAAAACTCTGACTTTTTTTAAAACTACATTCTGGGGTATTTATATACTTTTATAAATGTGAGCTTCACAGTAATTCTTAAAACAGTGGAGATAGTCTGTTGAAGAGGTCAGGAAAAATGTAATCATCTGCCAAGAAAATTAATTAGAACTCTAAATGGGACGTAAGACGGAAACTGTGAGGAAAACCTCAGGAGATTTACAAACAGGTTCAGCATTAGTGCTGCAACTATAACTATCAACCATCGAAAATGCATTTTCTACAGACTTTTAAAATAAGCATCTTTACTAAATGTAAGTTTTCAGATATAGCTCGCTTTATTTTTGACCAACAATATCTCACTTCAAAACACATTATTTACACAGTATTATGGCAGTTATGATGGAAAAAAGTGTAGCACAGGAATAAATTAATGGAAGTATGTAACATGACGCATCTCAGTTGAAACATTAAGGAAGTACACCACCCTGCAAAGTCTGTCATCTGGCAACGTTTGTAGCATATTGTTCTCACCACTACGCTCTCATAAAACAAAATGGTGATCCACAGCTTCCAAAACGAACAACCAACAATCAAATAGAAGTGCCAAACATAAGTGCCTTTTACATCACTAATTTCAAACTATTATGTCTAAAAAGAGTGAAGTTCTCATATGTAACACCATTACTTAATGAGTTATTTAATAATTTTCAATTATAATTTAAGCTGGAGTAAGATTCAGGAAAAAAGAAGATAAACGAGGAAGAGCAGTGAATATAATATGACACACTGCACTCTATGATTGTGATTTTACCGTTCTAGTACAAACTTTAACGCAACAAACAGCTTTATCACCTTTTGCCACTTGGGTACATATATAGCAGTCAGCCTTACTCAAATGATACTATAGTAAGAAAAAAAGTACACCACATGACAAACATTCATACATATTCATATAATTCTAGCATAACTTTTTTAAGACTCCATGCCACTTGCAAGGATTTCACCCATTTGGCTGAGCCTTTGTATTCCTTTGTGAAAAGATTCATCTATCTACACAATTTCCCTTCATGAAATTAAACACATTTACCATTTATTGCTAGTTTTTTTTTCCTGTTCTTTCAAGAACACTAAATTTAAGTACATTATTGCCACTCTTAGACTAGCTAGTCAGCAGTAGCCTTCTGAAACATCCTGCTCAGGTCAAATTTAGCTCTCCTCTTCTGCAGTCCATGAATCATTTCTTCATTTTGTCTGAAGAGTGCTGTGTCACTCTCAGCACATCACCAAGCTGGATGAGATCTCAGCTCAAAAAGTAGAGAGGTAACACAAACCTTCCCTGTAATTCTGCTTTTGTCACCACAGCCCTCCTGATCTTCCTGGTATGATCTGAACTTATTTCTATGATCTGACTTTGAGGGGACTCAGCTAGGGGTAGTTAGTTTGGGTTTAGGGATTTGTTTGTTTGGGTTTAGGATTTGTTTTGTTTTATGAACTGCAACTAACACAAAATATTTGTTGCTCCTAAAGAATTGTATACTGACAAAGCCCTGTTGATTGTTTCCATGATCCCAGATTTGCAAAATCTTCAAACTGTTACATTTCTGGTTCAGTAAACACAACATTAATCAACAAAAACAACTACTAAACATTAAGAACCAATGTCATTAAATTAAATTACAAGCTTTCTGCCTTGTTATTATTATTTAAAAATAAATGTATGTGTAAAATAAAGCTGTAAAAATTTGCCCACCTTGGGAAGGTCTCTACCTTTGCTCTCAATATCCACTGAATTCACTTTACTCTTTCACAGACATGCATTTAACGAAACTAACACACAACTCCTATTTCTTCAGAAAGTGTTCTATCAGTTCATTATATTATAAAGCACAGCACAATCTATCATTTCGGATAAGTAACAAAAGAAATGTCTAGCAAATACAACAATTATCTAAGAAGACCAATGCAAAACTGAGATATTTAAACATCAGATAGCATTCAGCTTCAGGGGTTACATTATAAGAATCTTAACACAGGGCGGGAGGGGGGAAGAAAAAGAAGAAACCAGGCAAACAGATAGAATACATGAGATTAAATAATAATCATACAAATGGTATATTCCTATTTATTTTTTCTCCATTGTTGGCCAACTTACTGGTGAGAAGAGGTTATTCCAACCAAATTTGTTACAAGAATACTGCTGATGGTTGCCATCCTAGGAATAAGGTTTCAAACTTCAGCCATCATAGAATCATTTAGGTTGGAAAAGACCTCTAAGATCATCGAGTCCAACTGTAAACCTAACACTGCCAAGTCCACCACTAAGCCATGTCCCTAAACACCATATCTACATGACTTTTAAATACCTCCAGGGATGGCAACTCAACCACTTCCCCAGGCAGTCTGGTCTCCAACTCCCCCCTCCCCTACCATTTACCTCTAAAATCGCTATGGAACTTAAATATTTTAAACTAGGATCATTATGATCACATGCCCTAAGATATACACTAAGTAGAAAGTGTTGGATCAATAAAAGTACATTGAAAACAATGTAAAGATTATATCTGTTTCTCTGTGAATTAGGTAATGCCTATCTGCAAATATATTTTTCAACTGAGATTTTGTTGTGCTGAAAAGTGTTAATGTCTTCAGGGTCACTGGAGTAGTTTTCAATCAACTCGTCACTTTCTTTCTAAACTGCATCAATGTCAAAGGCAAAAGAAACCAAGAAAAAGAATGCATCTGGATTTCATGAACTTTTGACCATTGTCTATGTTTTCTTTCAAGGAAGTCAAAGTAGAAAGCTTAAAACTTTTTAAATTGATTTAAAGCAGAAAACTTCTCACCTAACCTCAAATATGAGTCTTAGGGACTTACATGTTTTTATTTTTATAAACTGTATCTTTAATCACACCACTACCAGAAAACAAAGATTTCTATATTTTTCAGGACAACTTTCTAAGTAACTTGCTCTAAAGCAGTTTACAAGTATACACAGAGTCATCGGATATCCTAGTAGTCGCAGATTTCAGGATAAGAAAAGCACTAATGTTTATATCGTTTGGCAATATTTTGGAACCAGATTTAGGTCTGGGAAAGGAAAAAAGCTAATGGGGTCAAAGAGAAAAGCATATGAGCTACAAATGGATACATCAATTCGCTGCAAAGTTCAAGTAATTTTAAGGCTTTGTGGAGATAGAAAAAGTTGAACTGGCTTCACACTATCGTATAGTATAGTATCGTATAGAATAACCAGCCAGACAAAAGTGGTGATAACCTGGATGCATTAAACACAGGACACCCAGCCAGACAAAAGCGGTGATTACCCCACAGCACCCAGCACTGGCGCAGCCTCACCTGGAGCGCTGAATTGCTCAGGCTGTTGGACTAGACGATTGCTGCAGGTCCCTTCCACCCGAAACAGTGCACTCCATTCTACCCCATTTATAATGAAGCTAACGAAACGCATGACCGCTTCCTCACCTGTGTTTTTAGTGCGTTCAGCCCTCTGCGCGCTCAGCGAAGCGGGAACTCCCCCCCCCGGCCCTGCGCAGCCGGCGGTGCCGCCTCAGGGGCGGCGCGAGGCCCCCTCAACGGTCGGGCTCGCGGCCCCAACGGTCGCGCTCGCGCCCCCTCGCAACCGCCGCTCGCGCGCGGGCGGCCCCGGAGCACGCGCTGCTGCGCCCGCCGCGCTCGGGCGGGGAACTCCGCTGGAGGCGGGGGGGGCGGGGGAAGGTTTATATTGGATATCGGGAAAAAATCTGCACAAAAAAGGTTGTCGGGCATGGGAACAGGCTGCCCAGGGCAGTGGTGGAGTCACCATCCTGGAGGGGTTTAAAAGGCGTTTAGACGAGGTTCTTAGGGACGGGGCTTAGTGCTGGAGTTCGGTTATAGGTTATGGTTGGACTCGATGATCCTGAGGGTCTCTTCCAACCGAAATGATTCTGTGATCCTGTGTTCAGCCTGAAGTTGTGGCTTCCACCATTCAGCCTCCTCAGGCACAGAAAAACAGAAACATGTACGGTGATCGCACTTTGAAATGGCCTCATTCTGTTTATTTTAATAGACCCATGGCGGTTCTGTGCCCTCATTGATGACTCCAGGGCAGTGGGAATCCCCCAGCTGGAGCACCTGTGTCCTACAGAGGCTGCAGGAGAAGTGAGGAATCACAGAATATCAGGGATTGAAGGGACCTCGAAAGCTCATCCAGTCCAACCCCCTGCTGGAGCAGGAACACCCAGATGAGGTTACACAGGGAGGTGTCCAGGCGGGTTTGAATGGCTGCACAGAAGGAGACTCCACAACCTCCCTGGGCAGCCTGGGCCAGGCTCTGGCACCCTCACCAGGAAGAAGTTGCTTCTCAAATTTAAATGGAACCTCCTGTGTTCCATTCCAGTTTGTTTGACTGAGCTGCATGCATAGTTTCCAGTCTCGTGTCCCTATGCAGCATTGATTTCCAAGCTGCTGACAACCACCCTCACTGTTTGCTCTCTAAATGCAGCGCTCGGTTCAAACGTGCCCCCTTTCTGCTCAGAAAACATGAGAAGACAAATGAAGGAACACACTTTCTCCCTTGATGACACGTGCACGTTCCGAGTCCCCTATTTAAACACACCTCAGGCTTCCTGGGAACATATTTCTTCCGTTCAGAAACAGCATTTGTTTAGAACTGGTGCAGATTCCTTGTGACCACAGCTGGCTGTGCAGGCAGGGAATTTAGCCCCCAACCTGAAAAACTTAAACTGCAGTAATAAAATTTAAACTCAGGGGGATTTATTTGTCAATAGAATTGGTTTGGTTTTTTTTTTTCTTAACATTAGGTCTGTGTATGTGAAAACAATAGCAACATACACAAGGTTAAAAATATTTATTCATCTCCATTGGTGCTAGCAGACAGAATATCTTGATGGGGCTTTCAAGAACAACTTTGTAGAAAAGACACTAAAATACACACTAAACACACACACGCACCCAACCACAAGAAACACTACAGAGGTAGCTGTAGATGGCGCATTTCCTCAATTTTCCTCAGGTTATGTGCGTGCTGTACCACTGAACTCTGCCCATTTCACCATTGCAAACATGATGCAGCAGAAAGCTTTCCCATTTCCAGCGCTTTCACACACTCAAACAAAAAATACTACGAATCATAAATTCAGACTACTACAGCTCTGAGATTAAACATATCCATACCGTATTATCTACTCACATGAAGAAATCGTGCTTCATCACCGTGCCTTCCAGAACCACATGCAATAAGGATGACTTTAAAAAGCAGCTGCAAGTGGAAATCAATAATGAAACTCTTCTGTCATACACGATAGTCTTCCTGTTTAGATATTCATTTTTATACAAGTTACATATGTGAAATGCTAATGGAGTTCTCACAAAAAGAAAGTCTTAAATGTGCATGTGAGGATTAAAGTGCAGGCCTCTGATCCAGGGCTGGCAGCGGCCCCTGTGCTGTACCAATAACTGCTCTACAGAACTCTGTGCTTCTCTATTTCTGGAGCACACTCCTTGCAGCTAAAACTGCAAGTGTTTACCCCCCCCTTTTTCTGGTATCATCTCTATTTGG
This sequence comes from Pampusana beccarii, assembly GCA_013399365.1. NCBI lineage: Eukaryota > Metazoa > Chordata > Aves > Columbiformes > Columbidae > Pampusana > Pampusana beccarii. Next base: position 201,602 of record VWYH01008560.1, on the reverse strand, counting down.
ATTGTATGTAGTCATACATCACTATCTGAGGTTGGAAAGATATTTCTGTAGTATAAAATCTCACAAGGAGAGGAAGCCAATAAAAATAGATGTGTTTTACATTTCAAAAAGAAATTTGTAAGGCTCACACAGGCATCCCTTTAAAAAACTACTTCACAACATTAAATTAGGAGATAACCAGTTCTCAAAAATACTAGAAAGAGAAAAAAAAAAATGTATTTTTGGGTGGTTTACATGAGATGTTACAGGCTTAAAATGCAGTATGGGAGACTGAGTGATTAGATGTGAAAGAAAGCTTCCTAGCGAACAGTGTTTCATGAAGCTTGTAGAAAGTAAATAATGTAAATAGATATCTTTAAAATAAAACCATAAATATTTAAAATACAAAACATTAAATATATTTAAAAGACAAAGAAAAGAGGTACCCAAGCAGTGTGAAAAGGTGATATAATAATGCTGTGTTCCTATTTCTGATGCACTGATTTACAGACTCTGGCATTCATCTACTCTGTGAACTACAAAGATCCCAGTTAATGTAGCAGTGAGAGAGAACTATATTTTAACAAACAGACAAAGAATTTGGGAGGGGACAGTATGAACAGGCTTATCACAAAAGAAACAGTGAGCAGGGCAGCTGCAGATAAATTATAAATGTTTTAAAATTATTCAGATGAAATAGCCCAGATTTCTAACCCTAGGACAGATGTCTTTCTGTTAGGAATATTCCCAAGGGATTATTTTCCTTACTCTAGCATTTCTTTCTACACCCTGCTGCAGATTCTGCATCTGTTTAATTTTTCAAGCTTGTCACGTGAAAATATCTAACCATAGTTTTCCAGCAGGGTTTTTTTCTGCAGCTCAGACCTCACTCCGCTTGCATTAACATCTTCCAATCTGCCGTGAGATGTGTTGATTCATTTCCTTCTCTCATTTCCAACTTAGCTACACAGGCAGCAAGTTGCAACACTGGAACTACTGCTACCAGTTGGGTTACTGCAGGGACAAATTGTACATACACTGTTTATCTAGAGGAGACACTGATTTGGCTGAGGACAGCTCCAATATGAAGACAGACTTGTACCAATTGTTTTCCATAGTTCCAATACTGTCCTCTAATTCTTCATGCATATTTTCTGTTTATCATTTGCTTTATATATATTTCAGTCACATCCAAAACACAAAATCCAGGACTAAATCTCCAATGCAGTAAGTATAGTCCATACACATTAATACGGAGACCTTCTGCCGGTAGAGAAATGACAGTTCCATCACCCAAATAGTTTTTAAAATGAGCAAATTGCATTGGTAAACATGATTGCAGACTTGCACTTTGTACTGCCACAATATGTTAGAAACAATTGCACAACTTCCAAGACATGCTGCAGGTTGAGAAGTGTAGTATGCCACATTACTTACTGAAGCTGAATATTGCATTTCTGAACAGTGGGAAAAAGTTAAAGAAATAGGTTTTGTGTTTTCTATTTTTTAAAAAGAGGATATTATAAATAACAGCATTACATTACAGCTGTGATTCAGGAGAATTTCTGAGCTTTCACACCATGCAATATAGACACATCACATATTCGAATTCTCCACTCCAAAGGAGTTGTTATTATTACAGATAAAATGCTTTGGAATACTTAGTTATCTTAACTCTAACCACGTGGTATTTTCTGTTAACATCTTTAGTGCATGCATCTATCTACCCTTGCTATCAATCCAAATGTCTCTTGACAGGAGCTGGGTAAAAGCTCATGAAGAATAACCATCTTCTCCTACAGACCACCATTATCGCAGGCCTGGTCCTTTGGAAACAAATTCCATCAGCTATCTCAGGAAGCAGAACAGCAAACACTATGGGCCAGAGATATATTTTTAGTAGTTTAAAAGTTCTAGTTATATTTTCTGCATTCAACCATGCATACGAAAGAAAGAATTGCAGGGCTTTTTTGCTGTTCTCTCATCACATCAACATTATTAGAAAATAATCTGTGAGTATAAACCATGGAGTCTCTGATAAAAAGTTCTGAAGCTGAAGTTGTATTTAGTAGGAAAAAAAAATGCTTAGTGGTCTCCGAAACTATGGCAAGCAGACAATTCTTAAAATAAAACTAGTTTGACAGCATAATCTACACAGCTAGCTGAATTTAGTATGTTCTATCTATTGTTTTCATTAGGAAGTGGATAAGCAAACATATACTGTCAATATCAAAATGGCACCAGAGCAATCTGTAACATTTTCCTTTATTTATAAACTATGGATTTTTTTTTTCCACTTGGCAGCTGAGAAACTTCTTTTTCAAGTTAAGTTCCATAGCCTTACAAATCAGATAAAATCTATTTCAAAGGTAGTTTTAAAATATACTATATGCTGTATATAGCATGTTAGAATTTATGAAAAACTTTTTTCATTATTATGTTAAAAACATAGCAATTCCAAAGGAAAAATAAATCTATTCTGGCAAGTGCAACTATTACTGAATTTTATTATGCACAAAGAGGTTGAGTAAGACCCACTGAAATAGACCACAGAGGAGACACAAATACAATATTTAAGACTTTAGTAAGGTTGAATGGTATTCAGTGGGGAGAGGAAGAGGAAGCCAGTCTTGTCTCATTTATAATGCAATTAGGTGAAAAAGCAAGTGTGATGATATCAACATGCAATTCCAAATTAATTGCTATAAATTAGACCAGGATCTAGCACCAGCACTTATAAAGACCTGTTAACCGGATACAAAGTAGTTCGCGCTTCAAATGCGGCCAGGAAAAGTAGTTAATAAGCGTTAGCTTCCCCTTGCCAACTGTTGAGCAGCTTGTGGGAACTGAGAGCACAGTGTTCTTCATCCAGCTGCCAGTGAACAGCTGCACGGCTTGGAAAAAAAAAAAACAACAGCTTCACAAGCTGACAGTGAGGCAAATTAGTCAGTTCAGCAGTTTTGCCCATATTCTACACTGGCCAAAGCCATGAGGTTGCAGTTAGTATCACACTGAACTAATAAGCCCTTCTGGAATGTCAGTTTTAGCTTCAGCTCAGGACCGTGCTGGTACAGTCACGCAACTTCTGGTTGGCTTTAAGAGCAAGTTGTGCTTGCTCATGTCTGCCTACAACATAGGTTGTGAGTATATATGGTTCACAGGCCACTCTTGCCCTTCCTCACCCTCCATCAAGAAATCAGTGAGGTATATAGACCATTTTGTTCATTAACCCTTCTGCTAAATAGGCATCCCCAAAGTCCTGGATAACTATATTTGTCCCCTGTTAAATCTTGAAGCCAGCAGACTGAGGCTTTAGTAAATCCAGCAAAGTGGGGCTTTTCCTAGTAACTTATTACCATTGGATAAACTTAAATCTGAGAGCAAGGCAGGACACAGAAGCAAAAAAGACTCGAGCTTCCAGCTCCTCAGTGTTCGGGGCACGCAGTGGTATCACTTCAACGGCACCCAAAATCCCACCCACGTTCAGAAGCAAAAGGGTTTGCTGAGTCTGAGCTTGGCTGTCAGACGCGTTTCTGCTGCAGGTTTGCCAGGCCGCAGCTTTCATCAGCCTGTGGCTTTGACTTCCACATTATGTGATCATTCACACCATCTATAGATTGCCATCGGAGAAGAAAACCTGTGCTCAATGTTCACATTGCCCAGCTGTAACCAGAACACCAACTCTAAAGCTAAGGAAAAATTAGTATCACCTCATTCCAAAGATAAATTGGATTTTGCCTCAGAACTGAAGCAAGCTGAATTCAATCTTGTTCACCAGGCCAAAAAAATTCTCTTGCACAAGCCTGTGAAAATGCAAAGGAAAGCAGGAGTTTCCTCTATTAAAGTAAGATCAAAGCATCGTACGCCCTTTCTGTTTCAACTGTTGTGACTCCGAGGTGTTTTCTGGCCCAAAAACTTTATCAGCTCCCACAACAGCTTGCCCAGCCATGGGGCACTTTGTGAACGTGACCACCCAACACAGCAGTGTGAGAAGAACAGCTGGGCTGGAGCAATGCATACATTTCCTTGAATGATATATGTTATTTGAATGCTACTCTACAGCACCACCAGAATTCATGCTTTGCTGGGTGTCTGTCCTGGACAATTAGAGTGAGATTTGTTCTCAGCCCTACACTGATTATTCTATTTTAGGAACTAAAAGGTTTATCCCTTCCTCATCTCATCGGGGGCTTTACGCAGCCCGTGGCCGGTTTCTATGGTAACTATAAGGACAGGTTTAAATGTAGAACTGCACTACACAGCAGCAGTCAGGAAGGAGTCAAGGCAAAAGAACTTCATGGATATATATCTCTCAAAGCTTTCAGAAGTTAGATCAGCACTTCAGGGGTGAAGGGAAAAGGGAGGGTCAAAAGCTAAACTAAGCTATTACGAAAAGAAAAAGGAGACAAAAAGATTTTGAAAACTCAGACCACAAAACCAAAAAGTTAATTGGGGTAGTAAGCTGGAAAGATATGAACTGTCTCTGGGAGCAATATTTGCATTAGCAAAGACTGCTATTTGTTCTTTGCTCTGCAAAAACACATACATACTGAAATAATAGGACTTACACAATTGGGTTTTTGTTAGGTTCTTCCCCGCTACTTAGTGATGACTAAGTTTTAATTTAAAAAAAAAAAAACACTAGTTATTAAACACAGAAGCTTTTACTAAAATCCCATTGCTAATACCCTTTGGGATACTTGATCACATACCAGCTGTATTGTGAGCTCAGAGGCAAGCAATGTATGCATTTTAAACAGCAGGCACTATAGGCTCCAGAGCAGCATTCCCTAAATTTCCCTACCCCCCCCCACCCTAATACGCAAGCAGCACTTCAGGAGACTGTGGATGGGTGCCCCTCCACCCCATTTGTAACTGTTTGGTTTCCATTTGTGAATGTATCATATCATTTGGCAATTCAGCCCTGAAACACAGGCAAAAGTTACATTAGAAATTATTTTTTTGGGAAAATTCACAGCAAAGAAAGAGAAAACCAGCACAACTTTGCTGTTCAATGTAGGCAAGAGCTTGTGAGGTTCTAAAAGCTTTTGGGGTGTTCCAGCAAGCAGTGACGCGCACGCCTGATGGTAAAAGAGTCTCTGTTAGAGCTGACAGGAGGGTGGTAACAACATTGGGGTGAATCCAGTGGAACATCGTTCCTCTGAGCTCCTTGGTGTTGCTCTGCCCACACTTAACATCCATCCCTCCCCTTCCCCTGAAAATAAAGTGTAAATCCTCCTTTTGTGTTTCAGCTTAGCTCAGCTCTCTCCCAAACAAACCAAACTTTGATATTAACAAATATAGAAATAAAACCGTAATATACTGTGGATCTAACAGAACACTTGCCAAATAATATACTTTGCTATTCCACTTTTATATATATATATACACACACATAAAATACATGTAAATATGTTATATCCTGCTTTCCATCTCTAGAAATGTAAATTCTTCAGGGAGTGGATTCTTGTGATATATTTGTGCAGTATCTAGCACCTTGATCTTAGCTGAGATGTATATATGCTGCTAAAATACCTGCTTTGTAAGCAAAGATAAAAACACAGCAGTGACACAGAATTTAAGATCTAACCTACATGCCTGAAGGTTGCTGAAGAAAAGGGATTTTTTTTTCCTTTAAATACACTGTTACACAGACAGTTCAAGTGTAAAAATCTGAAGAATGACTGATGGCTCCAATCAGCACATTCCAGAAGGAAAGATTGTTCCCAAAACACTAAGAAGCACTGCACTCTTGTATTGTTATGCTTGGGAAAATATTCAATGTAGATATTTCCTGAATTATTAATGTTTTCTACAAAATATTTATGTTTAGCAAGGTGGCTGACTTAATATGATAAAAACTTCTCTGGATTCTTCTGATTTTTATCTTAAATCGTACCTACAGTTATTGGATTTGTTTCACTTGTTTTCAGACAAGTGCATGGATTTCTACAGACACGTTCACAAACATGTCCAAATTAGTTCTGCTTCATTATATATTTAAAAAAAAAAAAAAAACCACAAAACACTTCTCAAATTCAAACATAGAAAGAGTGCAATTTTAAACATTGGGTAAAAAGGAGAGAACACATGAATCCTGGAATGTCTGAGCAATGAGACATGCATTCATGCTCATTACTACTTCTCTACTTCTTGTTTATTTTTTCTGGTTACCTTCCACGTCTAACTTACCACGGACAACCACAGCTGCAAGTAGCCTGTCCTAGAGGCTGTTTTCTTGTTCTTGAGGTAAGTTTCACTTCCTCCCATACGTGCATTCATGGCACTGGATCCCAGACAAAGATTTTTGAGTTTTTAGCTATCTTATTCAATAAAGTAATTGGACTGTCTCTTCCACTTAGCTTTTAGAAAGGATGCCTAGTCCATGCCCTATCTTGAATGAAGGCCACGATTGCTTCCCAGTGCCTGCTCCCACATAATGTGGTTCCCCCCGCCTTGCAAGTCTCCCATAACTCCTAAATCAGTTAGCAAAGTACGTTCTGCTCTGATGCATTTGGCTTTTTGCAAAACCTCTGGAAATTGAAAGGCTAGTGTATAAAGCATGCATATTGTATCACAATTCATTAAATGTTACTTACTGCTTGCCCTAAAACTGTAGGAGCCACCTGACAGGCATCCTAGTGCCTGCGTACAATATTCATGTTAATGATCTCAACACAGACAGTTTTAGCTGCTGCATGATCTCAAGTGCCCAAAGGCTATTTCAGCTTTTATGTTATAGGCAGTGAATCAGAGAGCCCTCAGACCATGCAACACCTTCCAGCTTCTTCTCCCATACGGCTCCTTCCTTCCCCAAATCACCAGACTAGATCCAGGCATCCAGCAGCTCCTCATGCAACCCAATATTATCAACTCAGAGAAGTGAAAGCAGTCCTCAGCCTGCTCCCAATTACAAAGGGAACCCAGAGAAGGCGGTTGGCCGAGTCGGCATGCATTGAGCAGAACAACCACCAAATGAGAGCTCGTTAAGACTGGGTTTGCCCAAGCTAATTTCTTGTCATGTGCATAAGTGGCATGACCCCTGGGGCTCTGTGCTATATAAAAGGTTTCACACATCAGCACAGTACAAAAGCACACGGTCACCTTAGACCCAGCACTGCAACCAGGCTAATAAGCTCTTTTTTAAAAAATCTGATTAACCAGGAAGTCTGATATTCATGCACCCGAATTGCCTGGTAAGAGACAAGAGGAGGCAAGACCTCTTGCCAAGACCTGGGCAAGGCTTCAAGCTTTGGCTCTTTGCCAGCTCTGCAATGTTCTTCGGTCTCTATGTTACGACCCTCAGCACATGAATTAGCTAAGGCTTTATATGCAAAGTTACACAAGTTCTTTACTGCGCTCAGAAATTGAGATTATATTCTGGCATGCCATTGACAGTTGAGCATGCCATCAAAAGAAACAGTAGTTAACAGATTCACATCCTTTGGTGTCTCTGTTGACTTGAGAAAAGTGCTAGAATGGTTGGTTTTGTTTGTTTGTTTGTTTTTTTATTTACTTAGGATTAAATAGTTGTAATTCAGAACCCCAAGTGCAATGAAGAATTTAGTCAACAGAACATCTTAGGAACTGTTATAATATTTTGGATTCCTTCTGGCTAGATTTCTGACTATTTTATAAATTACTAGCCCAGGTACTAAAGAACACTGACTGCCAGACCCTTCCAAGCCAGGCCACATGACACCAGTATTCATACAGACAACGCACTCCCCTTTAGTATTCTCACTAGCAGTTGTTTTGTCTTCTGCTTGGGCTTTTCATCTTTAGCCTTAAATTCCAATGAACAAGAAATTGGCCCGCTCCCAGTCTCTAGAATGCCTCAAGGGCTTTTGGCTATGTAAGGAACAAATATCATCTCGTACCTTTAACAGTTCAGATGAAATATCTTTTTTTTTTATTCTTTCTAGTGCTCAAGTGCCTCTCTGCCAACAGAGATGGATGAGTAGTACTAAGGCATACTGCAGATTTGTTTAGGCTTTGGATGATGAGATTTCCTTTCCTGTGGGTAAACTCGGCAGCACTCTCGAAGGTGGGTTACTTCAGCTGTCTACTGAAATCCCTCTTCTTGTCCATTACAGTCAAATAATCATCACGAGGAGCTCTCTCTTCAAAGATAACAGCTTTTAAACTGAGGCAACCCAATTTCTTGCCTCTGCCTTTTGCAGATTATGAATAGGGTGTAAAATAGGAGCAGAGTGGAAAAATAACCTTTTTTACCTAAACCCTTCGGATATTTGAAAGATCTTACCCAGAAAGCAAGCTCCTACTACAGCCCAGAATCTCTTTCTTTCTTTGTGAGCTAATTATGTAGTTCCTTCACTACTTATAGCAACTTATCTCAGCATTTTCCCAGTTGGCCAGTAGTTTCTATGTCTCCTCCATTTCCTGGAAAACTTCCTGGGACGTGACAGCCGGGTCACTGAGCACCTCATCAGTCTGTCTCCTCCTCCAGACTCAGAGCTCTGTGATTTGGCTTCTGCATTCACTCTGACACTTTTAACTGCATGGCTAACAGAGTTTTCAGCCCCTCTGACAAAGCACTGGAGGTCTCCCAGAAGGGACTGGGACATGACATCTCCGTTCATTTTGCAAAAACTCTAGTTCTTATGTCTCATTCTGTGGACTTCTTCTAGCAATCTTTTAGTTGCCTCTCAGTGCTCCCAGCATCTCTGTAACAGTTCTGTTTAGGTTTACTGGGAACATCACCTTGAAATTTCCTTCCTGGAAACTCTCTCACCTTGACACCAGCATATCAAAATTCAGCCCACATCTAATGGAGAACATGATAGGGTCTCTATGTAGGTTGAGTGCCTTGGATAGCCCTTTTATTGTTTCACATATTACAGCCCTTAAAGGTTAATGAAGAACAGGGACAGGGTTCGCAAGGTCCGCTATTGTCCAGTTGTTAAATGCCTGTCTTCTGTCATTAACACAGCACTCAAGCAGCAGGCTAGATGTGGAAAACCTCAACAGGCCAAGCTAATACCCCCCCAAAACAGTCAAGTACTTCAACTATTCAGAAGGCTGTCCCAGAATTTAATTTTTCTTTTCATTAAATAGATGCTTCTTCTGTCCTACCTAAGCTAACTAACAAACAGAGTATGCTCCTATGTCCCTATGCCATCCCTAGTTTAATTCTGTTTTTCTTCCTCTCCAATTTTTGTCTCAACTCAGTATACCCATAGAAAACAAACGTGGTCTTTCAGCCTGCATTTTCAGGCTACGCAGCAGGTTATACTCCGCTTCTAAGATATGTACTCCATTTTCCTTTAAGGCAAATTTGAATTTGCCTTTCCTGAACATGGGTAATCATAATTATATAAAGATTCTAAATAAGATCTAACCAATAAGAGGTATCTTACAGCTTGAAGTTTCATGTTAGAAGCAGATCAAGAGACCTACGAGATGCTAAAGAGGAGATGTTATTAAGGATGTGTATATTTGACCACCTAAGAGGAGATGAAGCCCTGGATTAATGCACATGTCCCTCTTACTTGAAACCTCTCAAAACCCACACTATTTCTTGCAAAAGAAAAAAGCAGATCCTTGATTACAGGCTAGATTGAAAGAAGTGCAAAAACCCAGCCCATATTTATCCCCTTATTTCACTGAACTAGCAAGACTGAAGTAGTTGTTCTTTGCCACTTTCTGCTCATTTAGCCCTTTGTTCCGAACGGATCAGGTCAACGCAAGTAGGCTCAGGAAGAATTTCATGCTACATTTTGAAACCTTTCTCTTTTTTTCATTGCAGGGGGGGAGCATGTATACTTATGCTTATTTTCCATTTCTGGCTTGTCTGCACAGATTTCGTGCTACTTTAACTAAAGGACCAATTGCCACAAAATAGATAGAATCCTCCTGTGTATGTGTTTTTGTATTTATGCCAGGGAAACATGCAGTTCTAATGCCCTTAATCAAAATTAATATTGGCAGAAAACTTACACTTAATGAGCAAATAATAAACGGTACTCAATACTGACACAACCGAACTATTACACAATTCTTTAACTTGCAATCACTGTTCATACCAAGATAAACACTCGATTTCAGCAATTACCTTCCAAGTATTCCAAAAATTGTCTTCATTATCATTATCACCAGAGTGCTTGGTATCTTAGATCGTTTTCCTTCTCGGTCCTAGCCGTAGCATTCAAAGAATTTCCTCCGTGCTGTCTGAGGGCTGCAATTACACCCTGCCTGAGCCTAAAACCTCATGCCCAGTCCATTTAATTTCTCTGACAACCTCCCATGAGTCATAAATCTATTTCCCTCACTGAGCTCATTAGTATCTATTCCTGCTCCAGCAGGTAGATCTCAGACTTCCAGGGCCTTCTACTTAAACCACTATTTTATTGGCAAATGCATACAAAGAAAAGGGTTATTATGAATAAAAGATTAAAGGAAATCAGTGGCTATCAACTGTTAAATAAAAGTAACAATAGCATTGCCAGCAAAACTTTGTAGTGCAGATCTGACCTAAATGATTCCATGAACCAAATTCCAGAAAGAAAAGTGGGTTTACATACTGAAATGCAATAGGTACAAGTAAACAATACCTATTTTACTGACACACTGATGTCTGCGTAAAGGTGATTTCTACTCCTAATTATTTATGTTTAAAGCATATCTTCCCCATCAAATTGCTTCCACTCTAGGGATTTTATCGGCATGCCACTTTTATATAGCTTTGTTTACTAGGCCAGTGTAGCTGCTCAGAGCACCACACAATGTTAGGATCTGCTCTTTAAAGGTTTGGGTGAGACACAACTTAAATGAAGCCCCTAGAAACAATAAACCCCCTTTCCCCTCATCTACAGAACATTTTATATTTGCCAAGATTTAATCATGCTTTGATAGCTACTGTGTCTCTGTCCAGAAAAATAACAAGATTTTTTTTGAGAGATATATTTACATCTCAATATATGTCCTTGATAACTTTAGTGAGTTTTCCTAACTGAGATAAAATTCTATGTTTGTCTCAAAAGCATAGAATACTCTTGCTTTTAAGCACTTTTTGGGTGGTATAATATATAGAGCTCTCTCTCCAAATTGTAAAGCATTAAAAAAAAAATCTCGTAGAGAAAGGGAAAATTCAGATGCTGCTTATGGGAATGGTACTAATTTGTGTAGGAAGAGGAATGACTCATCTCTTGTGAAAAAACCACCTGAATGCACTTAGCCAGTGCTGGCTTCGTATCTGTCAGGCTTAGAGCATTTCTGGGAATCTAAAGAGCTTGACATTCCTGTCAGGTTCAGCAATGTGTACCCTTAATTAAGATATGCACACATCCATTGATGAAACATGATTCCTGTCAACTGGGCTGAGGGCTCGTCTGCAGAGGGAATCCATACAAATCTGCAACATGCAAGGGTGTGAATGTAGCCTGTCCACACAGGGAGCTTGTGTTGAATGGGTATCCTGAGATAGATGTTTTCTCATATTTCCCTTTTAGCCAAGGACAAATACGAAAACAATCAGTATTCTGCTGGGTTTTTTGAACTCGTAGTCACATTTCATGCCTTGTTTACCTCCAACTCTCAATTTCAAAAAGAAACTTTATGCGGTACATCAGGAAATAATGCAGTATTTACATAAAAAGCAAAGACAAAAATCACGTATTTTGATTAAGCAAAAGACTCCATTGGTTCAGAACACTAATAGAAGAACGAGAACACAAACGGTTTACTTGCAAACACAAATAACCTGTGGTATTAACTTAAAAAGAAGCTTGTGGGAGTATAGAAATCAGTAAAACAGTTATTGAAATCTAAGATTGAGAAGTTTTACTAAGGATTACATACAAAAAGTTTGCTGAATCTGTTGCTGGACACATAGGAGACGTCACAAGCTGCAAATATTTGAAAGGAAGTCATCCTGGAGACAGCTTGCAGACCAGCTTCCTATACATGTCCTGCAGCCATTTCTTTTAGATGGCTCCAAAAATATATCATTTACAGAAGAAAAATCTTGTGTTTGTTTCCTGGAATATTTCTTATTCACTAAATTCTGAGAAATAGACCGTGAAATATAATAATTTGATAACGTGAATCTATAGGTCTGGATTTTCCTCAGAAGAAAATTAAATGAAAATAGCATATTGTGTACGACCTTCCCAATCTGGATACTTCTACCTACGGTGCACATTGACTCTAAAATAGAAGCAGACAGTATAAAATGCCTGGAACGCAGCCTGTCCTTTTCCCTTTGTGATTATTTTCTTGCACTGTCTGTGATGTGATGCAAATGACAGCCTCAGTTTCAATCTGGAATTTCACTTTGGAAAGCCCAAGCATGACAAGTTAATTCTATTATACAGAACGTCTGCGGAACAGTTTGCAGAACTATGCTAACGGCACTAAAATAACATCTTTGATGTGGCCTTCGCATGGCAAACAGGCAATAGCCACCCCTTGCAAGGGGATCGCATTCAAGATCACCAGTAGAACTGACCAAATACATACAATAGAAATTGCCTTGAGTTACCAAAGGTAAAATTTGGAATGATAAACACTGGCCATCCCTGTAATCTTACTATTTTAGCTCTATACTAGGCAGTGAAATAGCATAAGCTCTTTATAAATTTCAGTAGGTAAGAATGATTTATTTTCCTCAGACTTGTTCATAACTTCTCTTTATGACGTTTTTTTCCTGTAGCTAATGTGCCTCACAGAAATTTAAAACTACATCACGAAACATGGTCACATTTTTACAGATGAAACCACCGTAACTCAGCATCTGCACTGAAGTATAGGGAGTAAGATTGATTATGATTTTCAATAAAAACATACAAGTTCAAAGGCACAGTAGTCACAAATAACAAGACAGCAACTGCACTATAATGCCTGTACCCACATGCCCCATATGGGCCCTGTCACTGAGCAATTACAAGTTTCGGTCTTCAGTAATGAGTTGAAAGCGCTGCTACATGAGGACCAAAAGCAAACCTACATGACCACTCTTCCCCCAACACATGGGTTGAACTGCTTAGTGTCACACAGACAAGCTGTGCCGAAGATTAAAAAAACCCAAATCAAACAAAAAACCAAAGTACACACACAAAAAACCCAACCCATCACAACAAAAACTTATTTCATTTACGTGGTTTAAATTAGGAGCTCAGAAAAGATGGTGGGAAAAAAGAGCAAAGCAGGATCTGATGATTCTGAACATCATGGAAGCCAAGTAAATTCCAATCTTTTCATCGTAATCACAAGATAACACTCCCCACCCTCAAGTCATAGACAAGTTCCTTTTAAATAGGACTAAAAGTAGGTACAAAACCTCTGGTTGCAGCACTTGGCAACTGTGAGTAAAATGTTACAGGGTAGGACTCTGCAGTGGGGCAATACAAAAGACATGGCTGGAAACATAGGAAGGTTGATTGGAGAAAGTTTATAGTTTAACATATTTAAATTTGGCATTTTACACTGAAATTATAATGCAGACACTTTAGTTTCCCCCCCCTCCAATTATTTGAAAAAACAATAAGCAATTGTAATGTCATGCTAATACAATTATTTTAATAAATGAGCATGCAGCTTTTATACACTACAGGTTAGTCTCTTCCATCCAGGCTTTTTGGAGGACAAAGGGGAAAAATTAAATTTTCTTCCTGTTGCAAAGACTCCATGAAATATAGCCTCTGTTTAAATAAAAGGTAACCTCACCAAGTTTACAACATAAACGAGCACAAAAGCAAATGTAAAAAAGCAATCCCAATAGATATGATGTGCCTAAGAATTAAATCAAAGGAGATAAGCCCAATTTTATTGGAATTGTATCATTTTTACTCAAACAAGAACACCGAAGAGTGTGGCTAATCATCTTTTGATTTTCTATGTTTTTATCATCGTGTCTTATAAACCCCAAAAATCAATGGCTGAGAACCTGGAGAAGATTAGAAGTGTTTTCATTCTCCTTCTACACAGGATAATCCCGAGTCAGTAGAAATGCACGGAAAGCTAAAGTAGGTTATAAGGACTCCATGAATAGGTTACTTCAGCTCATATCCAATATAGAAAATGATCATTTTTCACATCACTGGCCAATTAAATGAGTTCAAACGAACCTCTAATATCCCGGGGCAATGCAAATTTGCAAGAAAAAAAAATAGCACTCAGTCTTAGAAATCCCAAGTAGGAGATCAAAGGAAAACACATAACAATACCACAATGCAAATGAGTTTTTGCCTGGGAAATAAAAAGCTCTGCAAAAATGTCCACAACAGCAGAATTCCTCAAGCTCGGAGTTTTATAAAGCCACTTATCAGGGTTTGACTCTTTTTTTTTGAACAGAAGTCCGACCCTTTGGAAGATACCTGCTAAATGTTGTATCTCAAATTCGTTTATGCTTTTTGAAGCTGTTATAGAAATCCAAGAAATCCAAGGAACAGTAGCATATTTTAGATTGAGAAGACAGACCTGGGTCCAAAAGCCTACAGGGAACCATAGTGCAGTATCCCTTTATTTTGGGCCCTCTCTCTGACAAGCAAACATCATTCATCTTAATAATGCTTCTAATTTGCTAGAGTAAGATATCAGGGAAAGGTGGTATTGAAACTCTGAGGCAGAAATTACAGTTATTGAAGACTCCAGTTATTTATGTTTGTTCCCTCCTGCAAAATCATCCATGGACTTTTTATTTTCAAGCCTTCTAATTTATCAGGATAATATGCTATCAAGCCCTGATCATTAGCTTTTCCCTTCCGAGCAGTCCATTCACTAGTCATCGGTTGCTCTCACTCCCAGATATTCCATGTAGATAAGCCGTTTGTAATGCTGGATTTTGAGAGCATTGGATCCCACAGGCATCTGTGTCTGAGCCCATCTGGGGTCTCAGAGGCTCAGCTGAGACTTGGTTTGTGTCGATGCTGGCAGAATCCACAGCTGCTTCGATAAAGCCACGGGGCTCATTGTTGGCCCCAGGGGAGAGGCAGAGGTTGTCTGGAGTTAGACAAGGGCAAAGAGGAAAAAAAGAGGCTTTCCTAGAAAATACATAACCCTACAGAATCACTCTGCAGAAGGTAAACTAGGAAAAAACACAATATATAGGGGACAGTACAAGGGGGAAAAAATTTGTCTCTGTACACAATGAGATAGGCATAGCTCTCCCATTGAGCAATTTTAAGCAAGTGTTCTGCATTAGTTTCCAGATTTTTCAGACCTACAGCTCTGCGTAACTTGCAGGTACAAAGCATGCAGATTTGCACATACTTCATAGTACACATGAATTACACTTCCAAGTCCATTATTTTCACAAAATTCACGTGAATACACAGGTGCACCCGTAGTCCCAGCTCCAGCTAATCCCTGAACTATTCCTGGCACATCACCATGCAGCAGCAACTATAATGAATGGCAATAGCAAATAAATGATAGCCTTATCTTTCTGGCAAGAGCTCCGAAAGCTCCAGAAGAAACTCATCATCACTAATGCAAGCCCAAGAAAGCAGAGAAATGTGCTTTCATTAAGGAGCATTCTCACTGGGGCCTCCATCTAGGATAACATTCACTGGAGCTTAGAAAACCTCCTAAAATAAAACAGTCATTAAAGATTCACACCAGACAAATGAATCGAAGCAAACAGGGAAGTAAACAGCCATTTTAACTATATTGGTTCATGACTTTTCTTTTTCTCAAGTTTTTCCTGCTAGTTGATTATTAACCAGATTTGTGAATATAAAGCATTTTTAGTGACCATCAGTTGAGAATACCAGATATCTTTAACCGATTTAAAATGTTTTCGGATTTAAAGCTTGGATAGTTTCATATACAAAGAAGACGGACCTAACCTCAAATGAAACAGCAAAAAAAAAAATAAATAAAAAAGCAGCAATACAAAGCAGTTGTGAGATTACTTGAAACCTCTTCTTTCTGTTAAACATCTCTGCAGGCCTTGCCAGCAGGACGTGCAGCTGCAGGCAGCCCCGCAGCAAGAACTTCAGGACTTCAAAGCCAATTTTTTCCAAGGCCTCTCTGTTCATTGTTGGCCCACAGGAGACAGTGTTTAGGTTTCAATTCCAGTCGTCCTTATAATGAAAAATACCGAAATCACTCCTAGGAGCAACCTCCATTGCCTGAAGATCAAGATACCTGGTAATCACCTTTGTTGCAACTTTCACCCCCACTTATACTGCTTTGGATGGAGCTTCCAGACACGACAAATACCTGCGAGGTCTCGCAGTTTGTCACAATGCCTGACAGGTTAAATTAACAGCGGTGGTGGGAAAAATACGCTAACGCACATATGTGGCACTAAAATAGGGCAACTTCAAATCAGCTCTCAACTTCAGAATTAGAAAGCCTGATGAGTAAAACCGGTATATTAATACCCATTATTAGAAAAAGTGTAGACCTAGCAGTTTTCAGAAAGCTAGTTAAGGCTGTGAACACAAGTGTATGTGCTACTTGTAGGATACACAAGGCTGCATCTGATCCTAGTAAATGGTCGTGCTCGGGAATGGTCTCAAATACTGTGAGCACACCTGTACCTTCAGCCTGAAATGCTGATGGAAGTAATCCTTAAATGACTCAACAGACTGGCTTCGATTTCTTCTTAATTCACATTTTCTTTTTGGTTTTGGTGGCTTGTTCAGTAGATAATGAAAACACAGAAATTGTAAAGGATCTCTGCATTTCTAATTGCACCGGCATTCAGTTCTGTCTATGATCTGATCCTCTTTTGCTGCTGCTATAGCCTGGATGTCTTCTAGCTTGGCAGCTTTCCCTGTAGACAAGAACACTACTGCTGACCACAAATCTTTTCCATCATGCAGTATAAACATCAGACTTTTTTTTAATCTCTCTATTGCTTTATTTTCTCCTGATGCATCAGATATCAGCTTTCCCTCAATACTTGGACTACAATAGGTAATAATCTTCTTTATCTCAAGTGTAATTTCACAACACAAGCATAAACTCCTCACAGTCCTATCGTCTTTTGTAACTCCTTAGTCCGTTCCTGGCCTGACAGCTGCATCTGCTATCAAGCTGCTGCCATATACCTGCGATCCTCATCCATCAAGTCCAGCCACCCTCACAGCCCTTTCAAGTATCACCTTAAAGACTGGAGACTAAGCAACAATTTTTCTCTTTCGTGTTATTCAGCAATCCTGATGCCTTGTATTGTATTATTTGTCTGCCTATTATATTGAAATCTCAATCTTTCCCAAGGAAGACAAATCTTATGTACAAATCGAGCATCTTAGAGGCAACTGAACCTGTGCCCAAAGGCAAGATTTTTTTGTTCTAAACAACACTATTTTCACATTTCCAGTCCCACTGAGGAAAGTAAATAAATTTATTTGGAATATCATTACAGTGAGGTTTTGTGTGTGTGTTGTTTGTTTGGGGTTTGTTTGGTTTGGTTTTTTGTTGTTGCTAAAATTAGCACATTTCACAGCTTTTGAGCTCTCCTGCTACTGTATGCAGGAAAAGGAAAGGACATCAAGGAAGGAGAAACTGACAGCAATATTTTGAGATATCAAGCCTTCTGTGGATGCACATCCCAAGAAATCTGAATAATCAAACATCTCGATTTAACTTATCAAGCAGTTACAGAAAGAGTGAAATGCCTGAACATCCTGAGAGCAGCTCCTGTGGGCATTTGAATGCCTCTGAATTGCTTTTCTGAAATTCTCAGCCTCAGTGAACAGCCAAGCCTGCCAAGAGCTCCCTGCAGCATCCACAGAAGAGAATGGCCCCGCTGCTGCTGCCTAGGTGCACATTTTCCCTAATTCCAGTTTTGGAATACCGTCTTTCTCTAGAATTGCTACCATTTATTCTTGATGCTACAATGGATGCGGTTTTTACTGGGAGTTGGTACCTAGATTTCAACACACATACACACAAAAGAATGTGAAATACACAACTAACAAAACTGAAAGAGACCCTTGCTGATCCCTTCGCAAACACCAGCATCTTAATTGCTTGAGGTAGCACTGACAGTTAATTGCTCCATCATGCACCTTTTACACACTCCCCCCACCTTGCTTTTGCTGTTATGCATTAATCACTTTCACAGCATAAACTGGTATTTCACTCAATCTCCTGAGCTGCATGGTGGAAGTAAATAAAAGAAAAAGAAGCTTAAGAGTGAGCAGAGCAGACCAGAGTTCAACATCTATCTGAAAACTCAGTTTTCTCAGATTTGCCCAGCTACATGCTTTCCGCTATAGAAATCACAGATGTCATTACAAGCTAAGTTTCTTGCAATGTCTCAAATACAGTATGAGCATTGTAAGCTTGCCTAGGAAACGACAAATAAAAATAATTACTTCAAATCACCAGGTTATACTTGGAGCTGCCTGGTTGCAAAGCAGGCACCACCTACCTCTCAGACCCAGGACAACTTATTATCTGTGTTGTGGAATGCAGGCAGAGAAACATGGGGAGCAGTAGCTCAAGGAATGTGAAGACTGTAGCATATTTGGAAAAATGTCACATTCTGTAATATTGAAAAATTAAAGCCTAAGGATTTGGTGATATTCAGCATTACTTCAGATATCCACAAATGCAAAAAGACCCCTTTTCCAGTTCATACCCAACTTACATTTAAGATAACCCAAAAGTATCTATGTATGTATACATATTTGTGTGTGTATGTAGACACATATTAAATATATGTGAAGATACAGATATGTATCTATTTAGGGACAGTTCTCTTTCTGAAATTCAGTGAAACCTGAAGGCAGTTTCATAGCTACGGAACCGCAAACCACACTAAAAGATTTTGCTACCTTAAGACATAGCCCGAATTCCTGCACTAAAGAACCAAAAATTGAATAAACTACAGAGTTCATATTTCATCTGCCTGAAGTAAAGACAGTCTTTAAAAGGACACAGACCAGACAGCTGGATATTCTCTTCTCCAGCTCCATGTAACACTCGCATGTTGTGAGCAATAATGCGGCAAGACGCTGCTGCAGAGCTGCAAATTCCTCTGCAGACGGTCATCTGGATAACACGTTATTCATTTGTTAACTTCACTCAGAACCTGTTCACTTGTCAAGAGTGGCAAAATTATTTCCTGACAGAGATGAAGCAAATGGAGTCAAAATAGAGGAAGAGTTAAGAGTCCTGGGGAAGCACAAGCTCACCGGATTGCAAGGTTAGAAAGGGCAGGAAGATTGAGATAAGAAAGGCCGTAAGATCTTATTTAAATCTTGAAAGCTTACCGATGTTACTAAGGCACTACAGCATTGAACGTGGCACTGAGGGATATACCATGTGCTAACGCAAAGTGGAGTTTTTCTTGGACTACTTTTCCTCTTTGATTCTGCCAGAATACACACAATATACAACAGATGGATTCTCGTCCATCTTATCTTGCTGAAAGGCTGTCCTCACAGACACACAATCACAAACCAAAGCAACGTGCCTGTGTCACACAGGAAATATAAAAGGTGGGATTTTAAACCAGATCTTTGCTGTAACTGTCCCCTAAAATGTCCTTTTCCTTGTAGTGTAATGTTCTGGTTTATGCACCACTAACAGCCGAGTCTGGTGGCCTTACTTAGCTACAGCTTCACTCTCACAATTATTTTTGCTTAGGTGGAATCCAAATTACCTCTACTAGTTCCATCAAGTCTGAAACTGCTTTTACAAATTCGAAGCTGCTTACGAGGGTTAGTTTTATTTGCACCAAAGTTGAGAAATTGAAGGAAGCAAATAAATAAATAGGACATAATTGTACCACTAGAACAATAACATTATTTAAACGGTAATAAGTTATATTTAAATATAAAATACTTCATAACACTTAAATAAAACACACTGTAGCAAACTCTGCCATAAATGCATGTACTTCACTGGGTTAAGTCCAAAAACACGTGACTTACACAAATTAAGATATATTAAAGGTATACAACTGAAAATAAAGAGCACTGCATAATTGCTTCGTACAGCTAAAAACTCCAAAATAAACCTTTACCCAGGAGCATAAATGTGTATCAGCACTTGCTCAGAAATAGTAGTGTGACTCTATTAAAAGCTTTTTTTTTCCCCTCACTGTATTTCACATTCCTTTAACTTGAGCAAGAAAATGACTAAAATGAGGTGATAACAGACAGTCAATATTAGGAAGAATATACTTACAGAGCAGCTGGAGATATCTGCAGACAAAATCCCTCTTTGGTGAATCTTTTAACCTCTTTTATTTTACTGCATTTAAACCAGCTGAGGAAAGTTAACTTCTCGCTTGCCTTTAAAGAGTTAGTTCATCCTTTTCTACTTTTTTTCTCCCAGCCCTGTCAGCTGTCTTGAATCACTTCCTTAAGCACAATGCCAGCAGGGGCCTTCAGGTCCTCTCTGTATCTCAGGCCAATAAATTTAACCTGGAAGTTCCATAGATTAGTCTGATTTTACTCACCTGAACCCTAATGGAATTTAATGAAATGGCAAACCACCTCCCATAGTGAAGAGACAAATGTAGTCAAGGCTCTACCAATCTCACCTGGAAACAAAGTCTTTCCTAAGCCCAGATCTTGTGACTAGGTCATCCAAGAACATTTTATACACACAAAATAATCCTGGAGCAAT
Organism: Pampusana beccarii; assembly: GCA_013399365.1. Classification (NCBI taxonomy): domain Eukaryota; kingdom Metazoa; phylum Chordata; class Aves; order Columbiformes; family Columbidae; genus Pampusana; species Pampusana beccarii. The sequence goes on along the minus strand of VWYH01008560.1, from coordinate 181,067 downwards.
TTTCCCCTCCAATTAATCTCCTCCCTCTTCTTGAGGGCTGTAGGAAAGCCATAATAAATAAAACACCCAGCAAGCAAACAAAAAAAGTAATACAAATGCCCCATTACATCTGAGGGGAATAAGGCAGAAATTTCCCTCCTAACTATGCACAAAACCTCCTTCAGCTCTAAAATGTAAGACTAGGCTGTAGCTACTGTCTTCATGTGTTATGACTGTATCAAGCATCATACGCCATTTTCACTCTCCCCAATACCCAGAAAATAGGAGATACTGATCATTCATAAAGTCCCAAATTTCCAGGCCAGGAAAGGCTCCGGCAACCTTTTAGCATAACACACAATTCCTATGCACTCACACATAGCACGCACAGATTTTTCCTTCGGTTGAATTAAAATTTTCCTTTTTGAAAGCTTGAGATTGAGAGATACAAAAAAGCCATGAGTTTCTCACATTTCGCTTTCCCACATCAGCCATTCTGGTATTTAAATCGCTCTCACAGTCAGGAGGTTGCACCTCACGTCAAGGTTGGAGTTTTCTGATTTCAGCTTCCAGCACTTACCAGAAAGGCTTTATCATGAACACTTACACACCGGGTATGAGAACAGGAATGAGTTATCATGGGACAAGGTCAGATGTTCACTTCTGTATTAATAACCGCTCTTATCCCATGGAAAATGTGAGGCAGCTTACTCTCCAGGAGAAGAACATCAAGTCATTCCTGGCAATACCCTTTCCCTGTGCACACTTTGTTGCTTCCCATTCACATATCACAGGAAGGTCTCAAGAAGTAGCTTGTCCCATTTTCCATGTGCAAGTTCACAGATAGCCCTGCACCATCTACACCTCTAGTTTTACAAGAAATTAAGTTTCTGAAGATGTCAGGCCTCAAAATGTTGTTTCTGCCTCTAAGAGGAAACAAGGGGTAAAGCCCTACCCACACTTGTGCTTTCTCTGCTTGCAGAACAAGCTGTGATAGCCAGTGCCCATCAGATGATCCAAATTCTACTAAATTCCAACACCATATCATATAATATTTCCCTATGTGTTCCAGCATCCTCTTGTTCCTCATGTAGGTTTTTAACATCAGTACAGAGGCAATGAAAAATATCTTCCTTACATGTTCCTTTCTGCCAAATTAAATTATATCATATGTACAAGAAGACTCTTAAGGAGTTGCAATGTCAGGGGTGAGGAGATGTGCTGAGAATTTGAAACTGATGCAGGATATGAAAAAGAAAATTCACGAAGTAGTAGGCACTGGGAAGTCCATTTTCTTGCTGGACAAGAGACATAGTGTTTGGGAGCATAGAGACGGTGCTTGTTAATAACTTCATAATTTCTGTGGTCTATAACTGAATTTTCACAGCTGAACACCAAGTGCAGAAACAAGCAGTGATGCCGTAAGCTGTTCTAAAGGATATTTTAATGAAAGAATCCTTCATTCTCTTTCCTGCTGCTGAAATTAAACATCCCCTGAAATCCACAGAATGTTCTTGCATAGGTTTCTCCCCAATGTCTCCTGCAAACCTCACTGGTAACTTAATATATTGCTTCTAGTTCCCAGTTTTCTTCAAAAACTTGTTCTTTAATTAAGTTTTTCTTTGATGAATACATCAAGAACATCATCGTTTCATTGTTTTTAATGAGAAATTCTCACAGGCATCGCTACACCACACTTCACAGGTGCTAATCACTTTCAAAAAAATCCAGCATACTGATTTTGTGTATTACCCTCTCTAGATATGGAATCTGAAGCCTGATGGCCCAAAGCTCTTCCACATAGATCAGAAAGTTTCCCTAGTTCTGCACAGGTCTTTTGGATCCACTAAAAACAATTATAATCAAAGACATTCGGTTGTGCCAGGCCTCCTCCTGGCAATTTTTTTTGAAAACAGAACTCTTTAGAAGTCATTGTCCTCACAATCCTTTCTTGGAGCAAGTAACAGTCTCACCTTTCTGGGTATGGCAAAGATATATGTGTGCATTTCAATCAGGACATGCAAGTAAACTTGTGAAACCCATGCATTTTATAGATTGCTCTGCCTCATCTCAAGCATTCAAGTGGGAAATAATACGGAATAATACATGGAATATCTCCCCCACGATCCCTCAGAGACAGGTGAGTAAGAACAGAATTTCACTGCCTTTTTCCCCAGACAAGTAGAGGAAACATTTGGGACACAGTTACAAAGCCAAAGCAAAATTTATTGCTGAGCAAAAGAAATAGAGGCAAAAACACAGAACAAAGATTAATTTCAAGCAAGAGCTGAAGATACATGAAAGCAGAAAAACACAACTTTTCACCGCCTAGACTCATTTACGAATCTCTGTATTTTACTAGGTACTGAATCAGATAAACCCTACAGTTAAAAACCAACATGCTCTGGTTTGAATTTTCTGCAGTTGCAGTCCAGTGAAAACAGTAACAAAACGTTTTAGGTGTCTAGCCATTGTAAAAACATACTCATTTTCAGTATCAGCTGATCATAAAATTACATATTTTTCAGTGCCCAGTCCTGCATACTGAGACAGCGGTTAACCCCGCTGAAGTCAACTGCAAAACTGTGCTGATGTCCTAAGGAAAGAGCTGGTCAATCACAGGGCTAAACCCAAATGAAATGGACAAACCTCAACGTGTTCAGCCTGCACTCCGCAGAAGGACTGGTGAATTATTCTCCGCTTGTCACATCACACTGCCCTTTACAGACATGAGAGCTCCTGGGACCTCTTCCAGAGTGGAAACCCCCGGCAGCCGCTGACTGCTGGTGAAAAAGAGTTACGGGTGTCACTTGTGGAGCCACTGTGGGGACCGACTCAACCACAACTTCTTTTCGCTTCACTCATCCAAATGGTCGTTTATACATTTCTACAGAGCAAGCAAGACCCTGCATCACAGGCTTGGGCCCTACTCTATTTAACCATACTTTAAGATTTACTAAGGTAGGTCTGTGAATATATAAATATGGGAAGATTTGGAAAAGGTGAAAATGCTACAGGAGCTACTCAGTTAATTTCAGCTCCCCCCCAAATGGTACCCAGTGAAAGCTGTAATGAGAGGACAGCAAACGTTCCTCATTGTTCCTTGCATTATACATGCAATATGTATATATAAAAATATATGCATATTTATAAATATATGCATATTTATATATATTTACATATATCTGTGTTTTTATATATTCTATATTCTACATTATTTATATATTCTATTTAGATATATTATTTATATATGTATATTTATATATATAAAGCGCCTATCACCACACCGATAAACATTCTTTGGAACCGCTCTGAGCATCCCATGACAGAAATGAAATGAACATAAATTCATTTTCATGTTAAAAACGCCTTCCACACACAACCACCTTGTGCAGAAGCCTTTCAGGTTTGGGTTGAAAACTTGTAATGCTGATTCAGCAAAACGTACGGCAACCGGACCTCACCTGCTGGTTTCTTCTACCGATTCTTTTCCTCACACAGCCCACCTAAAACCTGCTGTTCCATCCACCTTAACCCCCTTGCTCACAAAACGCTGCTCCCTGAGCTCACCCTCATCACGTACCAATCTAAGAGCGGCGCCCCCCGTTTTTAACCCACCCCCCCTCGGTTCGCGGGGGGCGGGCTCGGCGGGCCCGGGGCGCCGCACGAACGCCCGAGCGGGGGCTNTCAAAAACTCTCGGAAAAGACTTGTCACCCCCGCGCCTCCCAGCCCCGCTCCGCTTCGCCAGCCGCTTAGGGACGGGCAGCACGGCGGGAAAACCCCTCCCGCCCCTTCTCCCCGGAGGACCCGGGCAGGTGCGGGCTGCGGCACAACCGAGGAGCCGCCTCAGCCGCCCGCGGGAGTGCGTGAGGGGGCGCCCGCAGCCGCTGCTAACGGGCATCCCGTGCCCCCCGTGCCCCCCGTGCCCCGCGCTCCCTCCCGCCGTGCCGCCCCCGGGCAGCCGCACCCCGGCCCCGCTAACAAAGGAGGCGTGCGGCCGCGGCGGGGCCCGGCAGCCCGCGGGGACCCGCCCCTCAGCGCTCCCCTTCCCAGCCGGGGGCGCTGCTTTCCGCGCCGCTCCGCCTCCTTTCCCCTCTCTCCCTCCTCCCTCCGCCCGTGGCTGCCCGCCCTTCCCCGGCGGCAGCAGCAGCAGCGGCAGGGTGCCGCCGGGCGGGCGGGGTGTCGCCCAGGCGGCCTTGCCCGGATGTGCTGCCCTGACTCATAGCCGCCCCGCACGCAGGCTCCGCTCCGCGCCCGCCCGCCCCGCTCCGCGCACACGCCTCCCGCAGCAGCAGCAGCAGCAGGAGGGGAAGGAGGAGGCCGAGGCTGCGGCGGCACCATGGGTAAGTCGCCCCAGCTCCGCGCTGTGCAGCCCCCGCCGCCGCCCCTCTGCCCCCGGCGGGCGGGGAGAGGCGACTGGTGCGAGTTCCTCATCGGCCGCCTCCTTCCCTCCGTGCCGGAGCCTGGCAGGAGGGTGGGGGCTCCGCCGATGCCCCCCGGCGCTGCCCTGGCCGCTGCTGGGCCCCTGCGGCGCGAAGTTTGCGCGGCTCCTGCGCTGGTGCTGGGCGGCCCCTCCTGCCGGCTCTGCCCGGCCGCTCGGCACTCGCGGTCCTGGGGCTGAATTCAAGTGGGTTAAGAGGAAAGACAAATTTCCCCGAGTGCGAAGGGGGGGGTCAAGAGCAGGGAGTTATATAAAGCACCCCCAGGACGCTTCCCCAGTCACGGTTTGCATAATGGAGACAGTTGGGGTAGTGCGTTTAGGAGGTTATTTTATAATCTCAGTTCATTGTTTGTGGAAGACGCACGGATCCCCGTGTTTCTCTGGCTTTTAGAAAGAGCATTACTCATGCCTACAAATGCAGCCATATTACCTCTGCCTTTCTTATCTTAAGATTGTGAATTAAGTAGTTTCACGTTGATCACCACTTGCACGGAGCTTCCAACAGATGCCCTGTGAATCTAGGAAGTACAGTATTTAATTTTCCTTTACGGAGTGCTCAGTCCACCTTGTCCTCTTGCACAAGCTACAGCGTTCCCGGTATTAAACTGGCACTCTAAGACAGATTTTGCAGACGTGAATCCCAGGGATGGGTTAGGAGTCCCACGTTGAGCTGCCAAAGACCCAGCCAGCTTGTCAAAGGTGATGGTGCCATCAAGGCTGCAGATCCCGAGGGCAAAGAGGCGTAGTTCACAGCCAGGGGAAAGGAGGTGGCAGTTCCTGAGTTCAGGGCTTTGACATCAGCACTTCCTGTGGCCTTAGGTAAATCAGTAGTTTCTTTGCAGATCACATGCATCTTTCACTTTTAGCTAGAAGTTTCCATGGAAAGAAGCAATTGCAGTGCCTCAGTTTTTCTGGTTGTGAAATGAGTGTGTATATACTTATTTAACTCCTTTAAAGCAATGGAGAACCCTTGGGGAATGGTTAAAATTAGAAGCTACCAGGGTCAGGTATGAGGAATAACTGTCAGATTTTTTCGGAATGAGGTGGAACCATAACAATGTAGTGATGGTCTCTCTTTTCATGTGGGTTGAAGGAACAGGACACCAGGATTTAGTTTGCCTATGTTTCCTGTCTCCATTCTCAAAGTAGGACTATTAATGTCGTCATCCTGGTCAAAGTCTAGTTGTAGCTAACTCTGTTTTGGCTTCCAGAAATAAAAACTTCAGGGCATCAGCTCAAACCTGTTCAGAAAAGCTGGTGCAGAATGAGCACAGCGCTCCTTTTTAGGTGACACTACGCTTCAGTTGCAGGCAAGTTTGTAAACAGCTTGAGAATCTGCTACAGCTCGCTGCATAAGTAAGAGTAGTTATAATTATTTTCAGGAAGACTGAAGTAATTTTCCTGTAGAATCTGTCAGCGTCCTTCCGTAGCTGCCCAGAGAGATTGCTTCTTCACATATCAGGGCCTGATTCCACTGTCTTTAAAATGAAGGCAAACCCGTAAGTAGCCCCTGCAGCAGATCTGGTTGCAAGTGGCAAAGACTGAAATCTGTTTCACATCAGCTGGCAGCGAACGATGACTTTCCATGTTTAAGATCTATGTTTAAGCTCATATCGTCGATGCACTGGCTTCCCTCATCAGCTTATAGTATTTTTTTTTGGTAACACATTGCATAAAAGCTGAAAATCCTTAGAGTTAAATCAAGGATGAATTTATTCTTCCCATAGCCTTTAGATCTTTCTATAAATCATGTTCAACAAACAGGCATTTGTAGCAGAGTGCAGTAATGTCTTATGGTTAAACATATGGTCTGTTCTGTATTTATAAAGGCTGGTATGGTATTAGCTGGTTTGTATGCTAATGATATAAAATGGAAGCCCAACAAGCTATATTCTAACTCCAGTCAAAAGATTTCTGTCATTACAAATACTTGTTACGTATATATGGTTCTGCATTATCTTTACTGCATAGAAAAATCTCTGCTGCCACTCTGGCTCCAAATGTGTGTTCCTCCCTCTGAAGACATTATCATGGCAGTTGTTTCCTCCTAAAGGATAGTGGTTTTCCTCTCACTAGTATCAATTCTTTCCAAAATTCTTGGTTTTATTGCTCGCATGTATATTTTTTAAAGTTGTGTCTGATTACAGTTTAAACAATATTCAGCTCTTGACTTTGAGTGGAAAGTTAACTTAAGTACTCCTGGCGCTAGAGACCTTTAAATACTTGAGATGACATGTGCACTACCAGTACTTCTGTTTTTATAGGAGCAGTTACAGGTTTTTACTTTCCGGTTACTGCTGCAGTTTCACAATGAATGGCCCCTTTCCCCAGGCAATTCTTGTTTTTAACCTCAAAAAATAACAACTCGTATACTCATGCAAACAGACTGTGTCAAATAAAATCTATTTTAGAGCATTGGCCTGGGCAGGTTATCGTAAGCAGATGGCAGTTATTCCACAGATGTAGATCAATAACATTAAAACCAGGAACTCAGTTACATGTTGACCACTCAACAATAATCCATTGGCCCCCAAAGATGGAGAAACACCATGTGTGACAGTTTGTATGCAAAATACAAATACAGATCACTTATTTTTTTTTAATGCCATGTATCAGTTTGCTTGAAGTGTTGATGTTATGGTCTGTAATAGCGAAAGCTCATAAAAATATTCTTCTATTGTAAGACTCCTGGTTTTGTTGGCAGGAAATAGGAGGCAGCCTCTGCTCTGGTGAAGCTTAATACATACTTAGGTGCTTAGTTGGGCAACTAACTGCAAAAGCAACGTGCCGGAATCTTTTTACAATACCTACCAGTGATAGCACAATGACAAGGAATACAAGGTACACAGGCTGTGATGTAGGTGGACTTAAGTATTGTCCATTTAGCTACACTGTTGTCAAAACGAAGATTTATATTGCTCCTCTCCTCCCAATATACTCAATTTTGTCTCCCAGTTTCCCTGAAGAATTACTATGTGCAACTATGGAGCAAGTTTTGCAGTTAGTTGTCAAACACTGCATTTTAACAGCCGCAGATGAGGGTCTAACAAGTCACTGCCTGTCTTAGGGACATTGGTTCACGAAATAAAGAAGGCAGGAGGGTGTGAAGCCTCAGGCATGGCTGTGTGCAATATTGCTTTCGGGGGAAAATAGGGTAAACGTGCCTGCTTTTTATTAAAAAATGTAATCAGTAGCCTCAGACATGAGAGGAATGAAAGCTAATGAAAAAAAGGCTTCCATCTTGAGAGCTGTTTTACTAGTTTTCCCACAAGAGATGCAAGTCAGCCTAATAAACTGCTTGGAAAAGAGATACATCAATTGCACAAAAAGATAATTTTTAATTAAAGTTTTTGCTAAAACGAAGAGACGTCTAACGACACCAGCATATTAATTCCAGCCAGCCAAAGCACACCAATTTAAGCCAGTATAAAATGTTGTATTAGCATTTCCTAAAAAAGTGACTGATTTTGGCAGAAGTCTTGTCTTTAAAACACAGAAGAAAACTGCTTTTACATGGCATCTCTTTTGCTTCAGTGGTGTTATTCCAGGTGTGCTCCTAAAGCAGCCAGAGAGGTGAGGTTCATTCTGACTGACCTTCCTTAATGAATAACTGTTCCTGTGTTCAGGCCAATATTTGTGATCTTTATGTTATTATGTGAGGCTGAAACCGACCAATTTTGTCTTTAGCTTTGGGTTAAAGGCTTCATTGACAAGTGCATTTCCTGAGAACACGATATTCTGAGGTAGTTTCAGAAGCCTGTGAGGAACATCTGGCTTTCTGTAGCATCAAAATGAAAGTGGAAAGAAAAAGGGCAAAAGAACAGCTGAAACCTGAAGGGAAACAAAGCTGTGANAAAAAAAAAAAGAAAAAAAAATAATAGGGATATAAATGAAAATAAAAACAGATAATTTTTACTACTTTTTTTTTTTCTTTTTAAGTACCATTTAGCTGCTGCTGACAGTCCTTGACAAGATGCATGCTAATTTTCTATCTTACTCAAATAAAGCTGGTTTATTTCTGGAAGTTCTGAAAACTTAATGANGAGACGTCTAACGACACCAGCATATTAATTCCAGCCAGCCAAAGCACACCAATTTAAGCCGGTATAAAATGTTGTATTAGCATTTCCTTAAAAAGTGACTGATTTTGGCAGAAGTCTTGTCTTTAAAACACAGAAGAAAACTGCTTTTACATGGCATCTCTTTTGCTTCAGTGATGTTATTCCAGGTGTGCTCCTAAAGCAGCCAGAGAGGTGAGGTTCGTTCTGACTGACCTTCCTTAATGAATAACTGTTCCTGTGTTCAGGCCAATATTTGTGATCTTTATGTTATTATGTGAGGCTGAAACCGACCAATTTTGTCTTTAGCTTTGGGTTAAAGGCTTCATTGACAAGTGCATTTCCTGAGAACACGATATTCTGAGGTAGTTTCAGAAGCCTGTGAGGAACATCTGGCTTTCTGTAGCATCAAAATGAAAGTGGAAAGAAAAAGGGCAAAAGAACAGCTGAAACCTGAAGGGAAACAAAGCTGTGATAATAGAAATGAGAGAGCTACCAAGACAAGAGTAGAAGGAACAAAAATCTCTTAAGGGAAATGCATGAAGGGAGAGAAATACTAGAAGCAGAGGAAAGATGGGGATAATAAATGCACGAATGGAACAACAGAGGACAGAAATAGCAGAAGAAAATTAGAAGCTCTATGCTGTCCCATCCNAAAAAAAAGAAAATAAAAATATATGAACATGAACTAGCATTTGCTCAATAAAGGGGAAGACAATGTCATCACTGTCTGACAGGAGAGAACGCTGTGGAGTTTCATCTTTGGCATCTGTCAAGGAGGTTTGTTGTTAACCCTTCTTAACTCTGTCACAGGATGCAGTTTACGTCTTAGGATGACAAAGGGACATTAAACAGTGACCCAGTTACTTACGTAAGAGAAAACTCACTTGGCACTGTTGACTGGTCCCCCTGGGTCTGTTTGCATGCTGTGTGTTTAAGAAAACGAGCATCCCTGCTGTCTCAATGCAATTGGAGGCATTACGTTTAAAGTTTGTTTCCAGATTAAAATAGATTAGGAATTACATCTAAATGTCTGGAAATTAGGAGTCTTAAAATGTTGATGTGTGTTCTCTAGCTGATGAAGAAACTTTTTAATGACAGTTTCGATTTTAGTTAGACAAGGAGCTTTTCCTAGTAAGGGATTTTGTAAGTAGCAGCTTTCACTGCAAGGACAGTCTCCCATGGCCTCTTTTTGTTAAATACTGTCTAGCAAAATCTTTCTGTTTACAAATTTTAGTATAATGGCAACAAACAAAATTTGTTTTGGTAGAATAAAATGATTGTTAAAAGCCATGAACTTCTGAATGTTGAAATTCCTTTTAGCGAAAAAAAAAAATAGCTGACGTATATTAGAATTTATGTGCACTCCAGATATGCCTAGTAGAATTTGTCACTCTGTGAAAGAAACGGCTGTGGTTCAAGGAGCCTCAAAGCTGCACACGGCCTGGTGACGTTTGTGCAGCCTGAGAGTCGCACGGTTCTAGTTTAGGGAGCTTTGTGCAGAAACCCTGGGGATCTCCTACCGTTCTGAAGCTGTAGTTCAAGTCGATTACAAAGTCAGCATACACTCAGAAGAATTTGTCGAGTCTGTAAACCAGGTAACTGCTGTGCATTTAACTCCGCATAGAGTTTAAACTTTAGTGCAGGATGCTTTGGGACCTGCAAATAAATACAGTATTAACTGTACAAGTGTGTGCTGGCAAGGCACGTGTCTTAGAAATATCCTTGACTTGAAGCACTTTGAGATACACCTTCACAAATTCTGATGCAAAATGTCAGGGAATAAATATGTGAGTGGCTGAAGTAGCTGGAGTTCAAAATATGCATAAATTGAGATGGGGCAGGTGCCTGTGCAAAGCCTCCGTGGTCTGCGGGGCGCGTGGGTGTTTGGCTGGGGAGCTCTGTGCGTTGCTGAGGATGCTTTGCTCTTGGGCAGCTGGGAACTCCTCTTGGGAGCGTGTTTAGCAATGCTTCCTGTCTTTGATGTTGGACGCGACACTCCAGTGACTTAAATTAATGGGCCTATTTTAGCATTTCTAGCTTTAAAAGCAACCTGACATGTCGCGTCACAGGGCCAGTAGTGTACCTGTTCCCTTCTCTAGCCTTACTAAGTTCATTCCCATATCTCTGCTTGATGGAGAAATCCCATTGTGCTTGCAGTTGACAGCACCCAGTACCCTGAAGGAATAACTTGGGTTCAGTACTGCCAAATAGCAGGTTGTGATACACGAAGGCTTTGGAATTATTTCCTTAAATCAAAATGCTGTTTCATCTTGACAGCAGGAACAAAGCATGGGAAGACAAAAGGATTTTAAAACCAAAGCAAGATTGTACATATCTTTCTTATCTAAATCTTCCCCGTCCACAGGATATGTAACTTACCTCTCTTGGGCCTCTGGAGGAACTGACTGAAGTCAGTCTTCCTAGTCCAGTGTACTTAGTAATAGCATCTTCGTATCTATTGCTGGGGAAAAGAAAAAAAAGCCCAACCACAGCAGAACACTGCTCTGTAAACACATTAATTGTAATACTGTCTGATATGATTATGTGGATTTAGAAATCCATTAATAGGCTTGTATCAAGTACATTTGCTCTCATCCTGCAAAACCTATTGGACAGTCCACTTTCTTACCTGATTCTCCACGAAGATCAGGGAGAATATACAGACACGCTGGCTCCTGCCATATGGAATTAGGGAAAAAAGAGGGAAATGCTGGTGATTGAGGGAAGGAGATGGAACATGTACATAAAGGATTGCTGACAGGAACCAAGCCCATTCAAGGTGGTTTTGGTTTGTTTTAACCATCACAATAAACGTTCCATCACCCATTTACAGCAAGACAGTGCTTAAGTCCAATCAAAGATACTAATGAACATGTTTATGTGCGGAAGTGCCCAAAATACACTGTGCACTTTCCAGACAAAACCCACACTTCTCTATCTGATGTAATATTGTACTTATTTTCTTCAAGTCTTTTCTGTTTTACCTGAGAGTCCTGTCTTATTCTTTGTACTCTCTTCCACAGCCATGCTATTCCTTCAGGCTTCTTTATTCCATTGTCTAGTTTTCTATAACATTTTCCTCCTCTCTCCCTCCTCCAGTTATCTGTTCTTTTCTATCTTTCCTCCCATTTCCCCCTCTCTCTTCTCCTGTGGTTCTGTCTTTATTAATTAAATACCTGACAGCTTCTTCCATCAATTACCCTTACCACTATCTTTGTTAGGGAAAGAATTGGAAAACCAGTGCTCTGCTTTGTAATTTCAGGAGCTGAAGTGATTTTTTTTTTTCTTCTCTTCAGTTAAATATCAGTAATTTACTACCAGTTTTAAATCATGCATCTGTTTTGCCTAGTGTACTTGTACTATAAGTGAGAATAGATGAAAAAAATGTATCTTGTAGGAAAGAGATTGCACAGAATTGGGCTCTATTCATTTAAGTGCTATTTGTACAGCATCCTTGTACCCACACGAAGCCCACACTGAGAACCACTGAAGTGGTTGGGATTCTGCTTTTCTGACTCAGTTGTAGTAGAGCTTAAACTGTCCTGTTTTGGTGAAACCATGTAAAATGGGCATGTATCGCCCTAGCCTTTCAAGATGTATTAATATTTGCTCTCCGGTTTATACAGTTGCAGGAAAAATGGCAGACGTTGGACCAATTTTGACCATCAGAACCACTGTTAAAATGGCTTTTATACAAGGTATGATGCTATACTAACACGTAGCATCTGAAGGAACATGCCAAATGAAGAAAGAGCTGTATCCTATGATAAAGAAAATGATTTGGTGAACTTCATTTTTCTTAAAAATTGGTGAATTATGTAGTTTATATAATTTGTTATATCAAAGAAGAAATGAATTTAACATGGAGATAATAATATTAGAACATCCTCCTGTAAAAGGAATGGTAAGCACGGTGTCATAAGCTATTAATATACATACAGTGACCTTTGTTCTATCTTGTAGCAGCAAAAGGAAAAAGAAAACTATGTTTTCAGAAACTCACTTGGTAGTCACTAGGTGATGGCTTTCAATGCTTCCTGATATTCCCAGAAAATGTTAGGAATCCCTCTTTGCAGGACTGCCACTCAGCGTGCTTCTGATGACACATAAATGAGGCCGCATCTGGAATACTGCGTCCAGTTCTGGGCTCCCCAGCTTAAGAAGGACAAGGAATGACTGAAGGGAGTCCAGTGGAGAGACACAGTGATGATGAGGGGTCTGGAGCATCTTTCTGATGAGGAGAGGCTGAGAGAGCTGGGGCTGTTCAGCTGGAGAAGAGGAGCTGAGAGGGGATCTCATCAATGACTATAAATATCTCCAGGGTGGGTGTCAAGAGGACGGACCAGACTCCTTTCAGTGGTGCCCAATTACAGGATGAGGGGCAACAGGCATGGACTGAAGCACAGGAGGTTCTGTCTGAGTATGAGGAGAAACTTCTTTACTTTGAGGTGCCAGAGCCTGGACCAGGCTGCCTAGGGAGGCTGTGGAGTCTCCTCTGCAGACATTCAAACCCCCCTGGATGTGATCCTGTGTGATCTGCTCTGGTGAACCTGCTCTAGCAGGTGGGTTGGACTGGGTGATCTCCAGAGGTCCCTTCCAACCCCAACCATTCTGAGATTCTGTGGACACCTAATATTTTGAAGGCAAGGATGGTGGAGAGAAACAAAAAGCAACTCACTACACTTCTTCAAAACGCATCTTCATCCCAGAAATGATCTGAAGTGCTTGTTTATCTTTATGAAGGCCATAACTTCTCCCTTTACGAGGAGGGTGAAGGCATCACAGTTCTTTTCTTGGCTGTTGAGAGCAAGGTAGAATTTAAGACTTTGGAAGAGTTCTCTTGTGAACGTAAAAATTGAGTTCAGTGCATGTACCCAGTCCAAAACAGATGGCTGGAGAGAGGAATGCCCTAGATAATACAGCACTTAATGTTAGCAAGGAGCGGCCTGTTTTACTTTTTCTTTTTTTCTTTAAATTGATATTAAATAGGCTTTTGGATAAAAAGCGACAGCTGTGGACTACTGGATTGTTTTGACCCTAGTTAGCTCTTCCAATTCTGGATAATTTTCTGTGCTTCAGTGATCACAACAGCAAGGTGTCACTTGGAAGCCAACATACTTAGCAACTATTCAAATTAAACTGCTTGCTTTTCTAAAATCAGAAATGGTCATCAACAAAACAGCATTTTTGGCTGTACATAAAGAACTTGCTGGGTTTTTTGAAAGCTGGCTAATAGGCACATTTTACAAAATGACTTAATATTTGGCAGGTTTTTTGAAACACGGGCTTTTCTGTTTGACCCTTTTTGTGTCTTAAAAAAGGAATAGATGAGCCTCTTAATTTTTTTCCCATTACCGGAAATTTAGCTCTTGCAATCAGAAATATGCAGAGGAGCCTGCCTGCAGATTAAGATTAGACTCTGTTTGGGTAGAGATGTAACTCTGAGATCAAGGACTTATATATATATCTCAAACTTGAAAATTCAGGAGTTCTTACAAGCTCCTGATTGTTTTCCTTCTTTCCTCTCTCCAGATTCACGTACTTCTTGCAAAAGTAGCAGTTGCAACGAAACAGGCCTCTTCTGATTTTGTTCACAATTTGGAATTTATATATATATACTAACAATTTTTGTTTTACCACTTAATTGTTGGCCTCTCAAAGAACGATCAGAATAGGTTTTGGATGGCTGCCATGGTTATCGTATTTATTTAACAGTAGAAAATTCTGTATTTCCTGGGCTTTGATCAAGTAGCCTGTGTTGGACTTCGGTGTTATTTTCTAACACTTTCAGAGGCTCAGTGCAAGTTTAGAAGCCAAATCCTGCGTGTTTACGTGAGCTTACTATTCTGCTCTGTATTTGTGGAATGATTTTGTCCCCAGAATTCAGCACATCATTTGAATCTTTTCATTCCGGAGGTTTCTGCTGCCTCATCTAATGCAATCTAGGGGTAATGAAAACCATCAGACAAGAAAGTGTGGTCGCTTTGACGTGAAAGATCTGCATGCTCGACACAGAGCTTATAAAGAGGCATTAATTTAATGAAAGTAAAACTTTTTATTCAGTGCTGAGACATGACTTCTTTGAATTGGATACAGCAAATTCAATCAAATGACAGGTTTAAGTGTATGTTGTAGTTTTAAATGGCTCTGTATTGCAACGCTTTAAGTGACCTGGTTGCATAGCATTTAGAGAAGGTAATCTGTTGAAACCAGCTTTGCTGCAGAAGCCTCTGTAGTCAGATTATGACCTCAGTTCCCCGTTCCCCTGTATTATGCATAAAGTGACTGCAAATTTGATTTAAGATGGTAATTGGGTCCAAATTGTTGCTTTTATATTCTGCCTGGGCATAAATGACCGTAGGATAATGGGCAATCAAGTGATGGGTAATAAAATGATGCCTTCCTATTTGAGATGACTTGAAGAAGTCTCGTTTTTAAATCCTCATCATGGTTTAGTAGAATTAATGGTTTTCAGATCTGCATACGGTTTCGAGGCTGTGGTGCCTCACAGCTGAAAAGCCGCAGATGTTTAGTGCACTGGAGAATTTGTGGCACAAGGGAATTAGGAGCTGTGTTCTCAAAAGACCGGTCAGTTCCATGTATTGTGATGATGGGCAGAGATGAGGAAATCAGACTTCTCGTGCATTAGAGAGAAAAGGTAGATGGGCTGGCCATCAGTAACAAACAGTTCTGGTAAGGTGAGAGCACTGAGCTCTAGCGTTTAGAGTAACTGTACTACAGCAGGCTGCTCTTGAGCCAGATACAGCTATAGGAAATAAGCGAAAACTAGATTTTTACCTTGAACTCGGAAATGTGAAAGTAAACAAATAGCCTAACAAATGAAAGGCACGCAGTGCAAAATAAATATTGGTTTCATCTATGTGAAAACGTTTGCTCCTAAACTGTGGTTTTCTCCTGTGACGCTGCATCATTAAAAGAAGATACTGAGGTGCAAAATGTGTCACAATGACGCTAGAATTAAAAAAAAAAAAGAATCAAAGGCCTGTGTTCGGACAGCAACTCCTTATTCACCTCAAAATGTCAAGTTTCTGGGTATTTTGATGATTATTTCATTATATACATACAATCTCCTAACAATTAGTAGGCTGGGAAGTTCCTAACCACTTGTTTTAATAGGAATGTGGAGAGTTAATACACTTTTGTGGTTCTACTACCCTGTTTCCCTGAAAATAAGACAGGATTTTATACCATTTTTGCTCCAAAAGATGCTTACTTTTTTACGTGTATAGCTGCCTGGACGCTATTTAAATCAACTTTTTAAATGAACTGTAACTAGGGTTTATGTTTGGAGTAGGGCTTACATTTCAAGTATCCTGAAAAATCATGGTAGGTCTTATTTTCGGGGAAAAAGGGTAGTAAAGAGTTCACAAAATCGCCTCTGTGGTACTTAATGTTCCATTTCTGTCATGTGCACTGTCATCTCAAAAATGTTGAGGCTTTTTTCTATCCAGAAGTCACATTTTTAGTCTTTTTTTTTTTAAATTTTCAGAGATAGAAATAATTAATAACCTTTCCTCAGTATTAAAATACTGCTACAGAAAGCAAGTGTCATTCAAGCTCTTTTTGTTTGCCTTTATAACTGAAGACCACAATGGAAGGGAGTCCACTTTATCTGTTCTTCATGTTCTACTCAGATCCTTTTGGAATAATATGAAGGAATTACCAAATCAAGATAACTTTGCGTGATACTCAATAAGATGCTTTTTCCCAAGAATAAGACTTAGCCCAGATGGTATTTTACAGTCACAGCCTATCTTCTCATATGTGGGAATTCAAGCAATACCAAAAATACATATACTATTGGGCAAACACAGGATGAGGATCTCACAATAAAAATTTACAGTAAGGTAATAATTTTATACATACAAATAAGTTCTCTCTTACCTATATTTGAGGATTTTTCTTCTTGAGCCCCAACCTGCGACATGTTTTGTAGAACAGAAGGGTGTTCCTTACCTGTTTGGAAAGAAAAGGGAAAGAACTGTTATGTAAGAGTTGGATAGCTGCATTAATCAGATCAGAATTTTTCCAATCTGCGCTCTGTTGATTTTTAGTAGGACCAAGCAGTTCCATTTCTATCACACAGAAAGGCTTGGACGTACCTGTAATAAACATGTCCTACTTGGAGGCACTGTGATAAGCCCTGTGGTAGAAACAGTGAAGGTGTTTTGAGCTGAAATCATGGAAGAAACACAGAATTGTCATTTGAAAG
The DNA here is from genome assembly GCA_013399365.1 of Pampusana beccarii. Classification (NCBI taxonomy): domain Eukaryota; kingdom Metazoa; phylum Chordata; class Aves; order Columbiformes; family Columbidae; genus Pampusana; species Pampusana beccarii. Next base: position 164,352 of record VWYH01008560.1, on the reverse strand, counting down.
GGTTTTGAAGTAGGACTGTTGCCAGCACTAGAGTCAGGTCAACTATGAGTTTGTGTAGCTGCTACTTGAAGTCTCCGTAGTGTTTGTAACATCCCTTCAGGTCACTGCAAGGCCCCCGTAGCCTCCTCTTTGCCAGACTAAAGGAGCCTCCCATGCCTTTACATGTCATGTGTTGTGGGTACGTGCCCATTTTGGTAGCCCTGTCCTCTTTGGTTTTTCAGTATCCTTTTTGATCTGGGACACCCAGAACCAGACAAAGAATTGTGGGACACACAGATCCTTGCCAGGCATCAAGCAGAGCCTTGATCTGCTGGCCACAATCCTAATGTAGACAATATACAGTTTGCTTTATTTACCTTGAGAGCACGCTGCTGCCTTATGTTTGACTTGGCATCCACTGTAGCCCCCAGGTCTTTTCAGCAGTTTGTTCCCAGCCTGCATTGATGCTTGGGGCAATTCTCATTGTGCATAGCTGCCTGTTTCAATGGGACACAAGAAAGGAGAGACACTTTTATCTTGTACTTGTAGCTGAAACATTAGCAATTTTCCTGATAGATATTGCTTTAAGGATCGGTTGCTCACTGTATTAATTAATATTACCTCAATAACATTCCATATGAGGGTTTTTTTGTGTTAATAAAATGGAGATGAAGGATATTAAACCTGATAATGCTTTTTTAATATTTTTATTCTTATATGCATCTTCTGGAAGTAAATGGAATGTGGCCAGCAATAAAGCTGCGCTGATCTATGCCTGCTGATACAGCAGCATCCTGGTCTTTCTCATTTCATCAAAACTTCAGCCTATCAACAGTAGTTAAAATCAGCAGCAGCTTTTGGCTTGTGCATAGTCCACACATTTACTCTATGAAATGTGTCTATAAGCTTTCCCCCCATAGCGTGCGACAACTTCTGAGCTATTCTCCACTTCCCCTTCCACTCTCAAGGGATCAATTATAATTGAGAAAATAAAGTTTCGGAAAAGCATAACCAAAAAACTTAATAGGAGGGATTCTTTTCTCAGCTGTGGTCCCTTTGTGGCGAGCATCTGTGGGAGTTACATACGCTGACTGAGAGGAATTTGCTTGGCACAAACACTATAAACATACAATACAGAGGGGACTGTGCTAGTCCTTATGTTGGTGCCAGATTCCTAGCGGAGGATGGGCTAGGGCACATTGTTGGAGTTTTGCAGACTATGGACAGACTGTTGCAAAGATTCTTAGCGTCTCTTGACTGGCCGTAAATAACTCCTCAGGACACTCAGTTATGCTGAAGGGTGCAGCGTCCTTGTTACACGCAGGAGCTGGTCGAGAAATCCCCTCAGAGAAAATCATGGTGGGCTTTGCCTTCTGAAGCATCGCTGCATCTTTCAGCCCTGATGACGAAAGGGCTGGCAGCCGATCAGTAGCTCAGTCCTCTAGGAGTCTGTGTGCGTTGGGTAGTTTGCTGCCATTAAAGTCCAGTATAACGGCACAGCTGTGGTTAACAGTCGTAGAGTTCTCTGAGACAATGACTGAATGTGGCATAGAATAAATAACATAAATATCCTGAAATACTTACTGCAGTCGAAGTTTCTGTTGGACGCTAGTGCTTTTCTCCAAGTCTTCTATGTTGCCTGTGTGTACTGGGCACCTCTGAAAAGAGGCCACTGCCTCAGAGATCCCAATAAGGCTAATACATTAATTTGGTTATTAAGCTGCCTGAGAGGACTAGGAGAGTTCTGGATTTGGGCTTGAGCTGAATGCAAGTGGAATTTTCAAAGGAAAAAAGGTGAAATTTCTCCAGAATTTGGTGACAGGTGAATGGGAGGTAGGCTTCCTAGAGTTAACCCTGTGTATAAACCTGATTTTTTTTTTTCTCTCTTGTGATTTAAGGGGTCAGTCAAGATCTGCTTGATCAGCAGAGGGATAAATGTATTTGGGAGTACAGTGGACATTCTTGATTTGGGGGCCATAACATTTGCAGCTGTATCCAGTTGTCACAGGACGTTGCATCCCTTGTGAAACCATCCCAAGGACCTGTTTGTCTTTCCCAATCCGCTGTTAGCTCTGCCCTTCCTTCTTGAGGCCTGCAGATTGTATGCGGAGCCTGACTCCTTGCAGATTCTGTCAATATGACTCTTTACTTAGTCTGAGGGATGGTTATTAAGCAGAAAAAGCAAAGCTCGCCTCCACTTTGCAACACACTCAGGTCCTGCCTGTGGGGGGAACAAATGACTTGCAATTTAATGTAACAAGTGGCATTTTGCAAATGTTTTTTTGTCTTTTAAACATATATTTCTTATTGAAAAAAAAAAAAATCTTGGTTGCCTTTTTATCGAGCTTGCTACAAATACATGTGCTTTGGAGCATTTCACTTGTTTTGGGGATGTTGTCCAAACACAGCTGATTGCAGAACGGGGCATTAATTGACATTTAAGACATAGAAAATAACCTTTTCTTTCGAAGAATTTTTTTTCCCTGGATTTGCGCTGTCAGACTTTCTGTCTCCAAAACCATATTTTCAGTGGATGCATATTGCATCTTCTCACTCATTCAAGTGTTCGTCATAGTGGTTTGAAGTAATACTTGAGGCCTATAACATTTGGGTTCTGATTTACTCAGCTGTACGTACATACTGTAATGTGCTGACTCAGAACATCAGCATCATGTTTACTGCATTGTTGCTTTTGTATAATTTTTACTTAATAAAGCTCTTAAATGCCGTGCAGAGGTTAATGATCACTTGTAACTGCAGCAGTCATGCAGAATACTAGTGGAAGTTTTGTGGAAATCTCTCTCTAAAATAGGGTTGTATTAAGCATTTTGTGCACCATTTTAGTTTTGCCGTCTGATTATGCAGTTTTATGTCAGTCTTACATGAAAACTCAGTTGAATCCTTTTCCTCTAGAGAGCATCTGAGCTGATCCTATCACTGCAGTGTTTTTATTGATGCTCTACATGTTATGCATTCCTAAGTGAGACCAAATAACTGCATTAATAGGTAAATATTTATCACTAGAGGGATTAACCACAGATGTCTACTAATCTTAGTAACACCAGGTTTAAGGCAGTACATGATACCTATAAAAACAAACTCTAGAGTATATTTTGGCCCTGAAAGCTTCTAAACGAATGATGCTGACAAGCCAGTCTTCAATTTACAATACGCTCCAAGGCATGAGGAGACTGTCATACTCCTATCAGCACTTCTGTGGTTAAAGGAAATTTTTGAATTACAGGTTTTAACGATTGTGTTTTCAGGAGGAAAGGCACATTCTTATGTGATAGTTTTTCCTCTCCCTTCCTTAGGACAAAAATGTTTTGCTGACAGTAACTTCAGCAGGATAATACAGGCAAACAAGTACTTACCACCACATGAATTTTTACTTGTCAGACATTTGTAAATAAAGGGGTTTAAGTTTGCAACTGATCTAAGAGACTTTAACCAAAAACCAAAAAATAGTGCAAATGGCAGGTCACTTCCATTATGAACTTGTTTGCACACACGCATCACCTTCAAACAGTATATTTGCAGGGCTGAAAGCTTTCCTGCATAGTTTGCAATTATCATCTAGCTTGTAATTAAAAGTAGTGATTTTTTTGTTGTCATTTTGGGGAAAATTCTGAACAATTTACAAGCAAATTTTAAAAGTTCTCTGAAGAACAGCACAGACCACTTGTAAGAATTAAAATCTAAGGAATATGAGCCTTTTGGGACATCATTGTGAAGTCCCTCAGTCTGAGAAGATGCAGAGGCTGCAACTCCCAACCTTCTGCTGGGACACAGAATTGGGTTAAACTGCAGTTTGCATAGAGAGAACTGCGGGGAAAACCATTTACAGCAGCTGGTTTAAGATATTTATCTTGTCAAGAAGGAAGATGAAACTTGTGTGAGTGTTATCGCACAGCAGAATGTTTTATGGCTTTTTCGTTAGGAACAGCTAAGCTAATTTCATTTATAGCTTTTTAAAATCCGTTTTTAATGCTAAGGGAACTGTATCAGCACAGGACACCATGGGAGCAGCAGCTGCCATGGAGAAGCTGAAGTCCATAGCTGGCCCAGGAGAAAATGGGTGGCCAGAGTGCTCTGATCAACCTTGAACTTAAAACTGGCTGCTTGTGGATCCAGGAAACAGAACAATTTCTTAGCTTGGAAAAGGACTGGGAAATTCAAGTCTCTGTGTTTTAAGAGTTTTTAAGGGGCTTACCATTCAGAAAGATGCTCGAGGTCCAGACTTCTTCTAGAACGGGATGCATTTGCAGGCAGCTGCGACAGTTTATATCCCATGATCACATGCAAACAGATAGAAGCAGAACAAAGAATTGTTGTTAAAGTATAAAAATGTAAGATTTCAGACCAGGAGTACAAAAGCAGATTACATAAATTGTTAATTTTTGGTGACAACTTCATTTAACATGCTGATACCTTTAAAAACGTAGCACTTCGTAATAACAGAACACGTATAGAAACATCGTTATGTTCTTTTTCTAGGTCTTTTATAGCCTTTCCTTAAAGCTTCGCAGCTTTTCCTAGATTAATCTCTAGTTTTCCACTGCTCAGGCCTGTTTTATTTTCTGTAGTAGATCGCTCTTTGGATCCTGATCATATATGTTATGGCTTTGAAGACTGGAGGAGCTACTTTAAAAAGTTCACAACCAAGAGCTGAAAGAGGCTGTCAAAGCAGAGATCTTTCTATTCAAATCCTTTCCAAAACTCCACCTTGTTGAATTACCCACAAATGATTTAAAACAGCAATCAATATAGTCTATATTTTTACAGTTTGATTCCCTTTAGTATCTTATTACATGTCGGGACCTCCAAGCTTTTATGCACATGTGGAAGACCAAAAGTACTCCAGTAAGAATGAAAAAGTTACTCACAGAGAAGTAGTGACAGAATCAGGCCCTTATCCATCATCTGAGTGCTTATCCTACAGACATATAAGATATAAATTCATCCCATTGATTTGCAGGTTTTATACCTGTTCAGCTAAAAGGTGTTGAGGGATAGGAACAAGGAGGGAGTGTTATTAGACCACTTCTTAGAACCGAAATAGCATTTTTGTCTCGCTGTGTAATCCTCGCATCCCAGACAATTGATCTTGTAGCTGGGATTGCGGTGGAGCACTCGGTATTGTTTTACCTACGGCTTTTAGCTCAATATCACGCAGTAGTGGATCACCTAGATTAGCTCTGCCAGCCTTGCAATGTTTGGGATCCTCTCTGATGATGTGGCTGTTGCTGTGATTCTTTTAGTATCTGCTTTGCATTGAAGGCTATAGACCTGGCCATGCAATATAGTGCTCTATGGTTATGATGTATACAACCTTGCCAGATAGACGCCCAGGTTCACACAAAAAATGAAGTCATTAAGGATATCAGAGGTCCCCTAATACAGCCTCCTGTGCTAAGCTGGGCTGACTTTGATGCTAGATCAGGTCGTTCAGAATGCTTTTTTTTTAATTGGAGGAGGAGGGGTTTTTTTGGCAAACCAATTTTGGTTTTCCAAGGCAAATTTGAGTATAAATTACAGCGCAGAGTTTATTTTTATTTCTTAAATACACATATTTTAGCACGGTAACTAGAGAATAAATCTATAACTGATTTTGGCACTAAAAGGTATATCCTTAATATCTACTGAGCGTAGTACCCATCTGTTGCTGAAATCTCATTGCTCCGAGTGGTTCTTGAGATTGGTTTCCCCTGTGAAGATTTTAGTCACTGAACATTTCTTTAATGTGCTGTCTGCTGTGACTTCAACTCCCTCTACCTACCCCCATTCCCTTGTTTCTGAGCTCATTCTTACTGTCTTTGCAGTTTTAGAACAATTAGGCGCTAGGTTTTAACTTTGTATTTGCCTAATAAGGAACTCGGAGCAGCAGTAGACTGAACAATCCCAAATGTTAGGAAAAATATATAAACCCAAGCAACAACCCGAAGCAAAACCTCAGCAGTTGACTTTCAAGGTTAGTTCCAAGTTTACATGCAAGTCAACTTGTTAGAACCCAGCCATCTGTGTACTATTAGGTGCATATTTGACAACAACAACAAGAAAAGGTAAATAAAAAAGCTGTCAAATGACTCTTGAACATTCAAATGGCTCAAAGAATCTTTGTGTGGTAATGTTGGCACAGCTCCTAAGTGACCAGATGGAATTTTATTAACACTCAACAGGACAAGGGCTGAGATTTTGTTTCTTAACTTACTATATTTGAAACACTTGTAGAGAATGTGTCAGAAACCTTGATATTTTTTTCCTACTACACAAAATTACACATATACCTTCCCTTAACGCAAGGATGTTGACTGCTTCAGAGCCTGGCATTTCTGTGAGGTGGGTAAGAAAAGAGAGATGAGATATGTAGTAATCTAAATATCACAATTTCTAGTGAATTTTAAAAAGGCGTTGATATATACACAATTAGTGGTCATATTAAAAACAGAATTTAGAAACAGGGTTTTTAATAAACAGCCTTAAAGATGGCATTTTTATAAGAGAGAACAGAAAATATCTAAATATTAAAATAACCTTGATTTCTGACAACAACAACCGCTGACAGTAGTGATGTCAGATTTCCGTTTAAGGAAAACATAAAAACCATGTGAATTTATGTGAATCCTCTTCTGGCATCATCATAGGTTTACTGTCAATAAGACGTATCTGAAAATCCCCATTGTAAATTGCAGGATGACCTTCAAGCCAGACAGTAAGAAGCAAAGAAACTCAATCTATACCACACTGTGTACTCGGTGTTTGCCCTGTGACTTCTAAATCCTTCCTTTCCATGTTCAAGGTTTCCAGGGAACTCCGGATAGCTGGAAATGTGCTGTGTTACTCGTTCATATTTCGTAACACCGGACTTACCTGGGGCTTCCCCCAGAACCCTGGTGTGACATACAATTGGAGTTAGCAGTACTAATTTTAAGCCTGGGTATCTTATTCAGGCAAAATTCTCACTGTTGCTGGTAAAAGATGAGCCTGAGGGCTTTGTACAGAATCACATCCCATCTTTATTCGGTAACGCAAACTGATAGCCTAAGTATAGGTTTGACAGATATTGTACTGTGGACTTATATTGTATAACTTACATGGACTTACTTGCGTAGTGTGGGCCACAGACCAGATCCACACCTTGCTGAGGTCAATGAGAGTTTTTCTCAGCTCCTTCCTCAGTACTGTTGCCAGTCCTGGAACTTTGTATCTTCAGCCTTGTATTGCCTGATTTTAGTTAATTCATTTCTTTATTTTATTTTTACTAAAGCCCCAGCTCTGTTTCTACCTTTCATGTAGAAGATGATAGCTCCAGTATTGTTACAAGAGGAAAAAATAATTTTAACTTGTTTATTGAAAAAGCCAACAGTAGATCCACCTCGTTATGTGGATTAGGAATGTCTACTTCAAATCTAAATCATTGCCCTGAATTACGGAATCCTGTAAATGTCCATTCGGACTAACTTCTATTATTACATATGTGTTATTTTATTGCTTAACAAGCCATAGTTCGTAGAGATTTGGAAAAAGTATAGAGAATTGGGAGCCCTATTAAATTACACAAGGAAAAAAAAAGTCAGTGTTTAATATTGTAATATCTATCTATTAAATCGGTATTTATTCCAATATAGTAAGGGAAATAATTTAAAGGAAAATTTAAAAACATTTTAGGGCGGTGTTTTCCTCTTACGTGTTTGTGTAAGGTCTAGATTAGCATTTGCTCTCTGTAGTCAGTTGAATCGCATTAGGATCAAGACTTTCAAAATAGGTAAGGTCAGTATGCAGTAGCATAGGCAAAGATCATCCCACAGAAAATACCAAGCTGAAAGAGCTAACAGTTTTAAACGTGCTCTTTCTAGACTGTACTATCTCTGTAGATTAATTTTCTTGAGGTTTTTTTTCCATCACCTCTTCTCTGTTCTTGCTATCTTGACTTGACAAAGCGTCTCCTGCTTGCTAGATTAAAATGCTTTAGGCAGAAACATCTGCAGGGGCAGAAGAGGAAGGGGAGGAAAGAAAACAGAACATAATAAAGCAGCGGACACAAATGAAAAAGAGAGCCAGTGAAGAGATGCAAGCCCTGCTAGTTGTATTTGTGTGTGCATTTGTGCATACACCCATAGCTTTGCTTTTCTATAGGGAACGATAGCATTGATTATTAAGGTTTCCCCTTTATTTACAAGATCCTATTTCGGTCATTTACTGACTTTTCATTCTATGCCAAGCGTTTGCTTCAGGCTGTCCATTTTAATTTGAGTGGTGGGGTTTTGTTTTAGCATTAGCAAGAAACAGGTTTGGACTATGATCTGAACTATCAGTAGTCATTTAAGAGACTATTTTGGTCCCATTGTTTTTCCTCGCAGAACTGTTTTCGTTCTGTGCATAGGATGGGCGGTGATCCAGGATAATCTGGTGACAGATTTCTGTTGCCTCAAGGACCCTGCCTCTGATTTTCAGTACTTGGAAGCCATGCCAGAAATTAAGGAGGGGTGGGCACGTATAGGGAAGAATTGGTCTGACAGTTAAGAGTTCCACAAAGACCTGGATCCTCCTCTCCCCGCTGACACACAGTTTCTATAGGAAAATATGGTAGGCAGGTTTTTATTAATAAACCCAATATACCCCTGGTAATCTCTTATCATATCTCATGCTTTCTTGATACCTACCCATGGTGTGTTGCAGTCTGCTTTATAGAAGTGCTGAGGATAATTCATATCTGCATCTGGAGATTCCAAAGGAATCTAGAATCTCTGGAACCTGAAAATCAGGAGCGCTCTCATGCCGGAACCCCCAAATTCCCGTACAAATACTTTTGACCTTAAATTTTCCAAGTTTCAGTTCTCCCATTCACTCATATAGTATATTGGTTCCATCTTACCTTATAAATACCCTGTGAAAACAAGCACAGTCGTATATTTGAAACACTATGACATAAAGTAATGATACTAACTTTATAATTGTCAATGAGAAAGGAAGTAATCCTTCAGAACATGACTTTTTAATAGTATCTGGTAAATAAGACTAGAACCACTTGCCAAGAAGGAGGACAAAGAAAGACATTAAGTAGCTGTTCTTCAACAGAACATTTGTCCTGAAAGAGATAAGGGTCCCTTGGAAAAAACAATATTCATCGTGTGTATATCTTGGCATGCACTGTACTGTATGGCAGATATTTTATACGATCAAATATGTGTGGGTTGATTGAATTCTGGAACTTTCTATGCTTTTAGTACCTGACTATGCAACCTAATGTCGCTCCAACAATTTTTTGTTTGCAGTAGTGTATGTATATACTATGCATGTGTGTGTTTATACGTACCTACCTCTAAGATAATGGAATTATGGAGACCTTATAACATGGAATACATGCAACTTTTGCACAGATACATATTTTATTTGTTTAGGGAGTACATATGTAATAGTATTTGTTTAAATCTAACCAATTTAGGGAAACCATGACAAGTATGTGCATAACTGTGGAAAAAAAAATGGAACTTGAAAAAGCTGGATGATGAGCAAAATATTCAAAAAAATCATTGATATTGTCTTAAAAAGTCATTATTTTGTAAAGGATAAGCTTTTGGGTTGTTTCTGTTTACTCTTGTAATAGCTAGTTTATATTTTCAAGTTTCTTTGTTTGTATATTGAGAAATGAAACCTGATATTGTCGGGTATTTGAGACTCAGTGCGAGTCATGCCTTTGGAGAAATACCGGCTAGCACGTGATAATACCGTGACAGTTGGCAACCTGGGAATTGCATAATTTTAACTGTGATTGGGAGCTGGTGTGGGAGGCCACCAAACCAAACACTTCGTTCCCATAGTTTGGGCTAAATTCATATACACCGTGATGCACAGGTATTTGTCTCCTGCATTAGCTATATTCTTAGGATATAAAAAAGTTAAGCCTTGACAGGACTCACTATTTGAAGGCTTGGATTGTGATATGCGTTTTATAATTTTCTTTTGGTTTTACATCTATCTATACCTAAGCTGTTATAGCTGATGATGGTGTGATCTCCTCACCAGGGAGATGAGTTGGTACATTTTTCATGTGAATACAGTAGGAACATTAGAAAGACTGCTATTTCTGTACTACATTACCTGCACAGATTTCCTTGGAAGAGGTTTAGACAGTACACATAACCTAAGGATGCAGAAAAGAACTACGCAAACTCCCAAGATGCTTAAGTTTGGCTTTTGACTATCTTGCAGCTTTTTTTTCTGTGTTGTTGCTGACAGTAACCGAAATATCAAAGGATATCTCTGGTTTTTAAGGACACAGGGCAGGTGCCCTGCCCTGCATTAGCTTTTTTCCCCCAGATGGGGAAATTGCGACAATAAACTTTGATTTTCCTCTGTATTCAAAATTCTGATGCTGCTTTCCAGAAATGCAACTACGCTAAGTGGTAATCTGGAGAGAGAAATCACTTTAGAAAGTTTTTTAAAGACAATGTTTAAAAGCAAGGGGAAAGGGTAAAATCTATTCAGTAGGGTGAATCTGAAGAAATCAACTGAGGTACATGGATTTGTGCAATTAATATACTCATAAAAAGAGCCATATGAACATGTGAGAATTAAACCAGAGGACACAGAGGAAAATTATGTGTTACTTAGGGTAGAGACACTAAGATATTTTTATTACTTTCAGCACCCAAACGATTTTTCTCTGAAATTTGACTGATCTTGATACAGCACATCGCTTAGGATAAAACAGGCCTCTTACCTTCTTTATTATCAGTTTTATAACGGAGCGTTGAATAAAGCCAGTGGAGTGGATTGATTTTGATTGCAGGTGATGTTGTGGTTTTCTTGCTTACTAAGGATCCAGTGAGAATTGAAAAGGCTTCTGTCTATCAGAAGTCCCAATTAATATTTTCTGTTGTGCTCTGCATGTCTCCTGGGTTTTCGTAATGTGGCTCAGTGAATATCAGGTAGCTGGAGAAACTATAAGAAAATAAAATGTGTAGTTATCTGTCAGTTACATATAAACCTTTACAAATTGCTAGCCATCTTTATCTACAACTCTAGTAATACAGTACCAGAAAAGGTCTTTCCATAAACTGAGAACTACATGTCGTCATCTTTAGTTGAAATAATTATGATACTTCTTCTATCATTAGCTGATTTGTAGGTGAAATTCATCCAGTACAGATTCTCTTTATCAAACAATGTGTTTCTTTTCTATTTTTGAAAAAGATCTATTTCCTCCTTCTTTTAGGACCTGTTTTAAGCAAGACCTTTTAGGGCTTTTTGTAAATCAGTAAAAGTTGTTACGTCGATTTCGCTGAATTTTGATCAGTTCCCTTCAACCTTAAGATAATTCCAGATCTCCAGTGTTTACTTATAAAATATAGATACCTAAATCTGTACCACATTTTCCTAGAGAAGAGACAAACATCTCTCAAGATTCTGCAAAATAATCTGGAATGTCATTCTTTTAGTCCAGCCTTTGCAACTCAGGATTTAAGTAATAGGGGAAGGATCGTTAGCGTGCAAAACCCAATTAAAACAGCTACAGATTAACATACCTGGCAATAGTGTAAATATGTTTGTATCAATATGTATTGTTTGTCTGTGACTACAGTAAAAATGATACACAAAATTATTTTCAAAGATTTCCAGTTTCCCCCAAGGTAAAGAACAAAATCAAACCGGACACAAGCAAACAAAACACCAGATCAAAACAGAAAAATAATTTCAGCTAATATCTGTTTATCTTTAAGGCTGATATTTTTAATTCTACTTATGGACATGTTACTGAGGGAGTTCAGAAGTAGTAAAAACCAAAGAAATCAAGTCCCCCCACCCCCAAATAACCATCACCACCAAAACCAAACAAAACCCCACACCATTCTTCCTGCTTAAAATTAACCAGAATTCTACAGCAAAATGAAAATTTGGCCTTGGCAAGAGATTTCAAGCAAACTGAATGCTGGCTGGTGCTGCTTTGTTTAGGTTTCTATCCTGATTTTAAGTACAAACTAGGTAGTCGTTAGCATGTATAGACCGATCTGATAATTACGCAATATAATTAGGTAGCTTACTGCTCAGGTGGCAATGAGTCATAGTGCATCAGTATTTTCAGGTAACAAAAATGAAGCTACATGAGAGATCGAGGTGTCAGAAGAACAGATGCTGAAGCAAATGGATAAGCGAAAGAGTAACAAGTGTCTGAGAGCAGATGGTGTATATCTAAGATTCAAAAAGTGTTTAAGAATGAAGCAGCTGAACAGTGGACAAAAATAGGCACTTTTGTTAAAATTAGTTACTATGCTAGAAAAGTAGAGCAAATGTACCTCAGTTAAAAACAGGTTGCAGCAGAAGCCCTGAAGTTAATGATCTATCAAGTATTTCTGTAGAACTAGTAAAATCAGCTGGGGAAAAAATAAGTTAACTCACCTCAATGAACATGGTAAGGCAGAAACAAAGAAGCAGGATTTCTGTTAAAAACAAACCAATGTCTGGATTCGTGGGTTTAAGTGTTAACGTGGTTTGGGAGCTGGAGGCTGACCTAAATGGGTTATGTATCTGAACTTTGTGTCACTTGCAAAGTTCTTAATAATCTCAGAATACACTTTTAGTCAAAGACAACTGTGGTGGGTTTTCATATAGGTTCGTTTGTACTGAAATTCCAGGAAGTTAAAGTCTATACAAGAAGGTTAAGTAATTTGTGAAGTCTAGTCCATGGAGATGTACACACTTAAATTTTTAAGGCATTTATACCATTATAACACAAGGAGACCCATAGGATGGCAAAATCCCTTCTGCGGAGTTTGGTGTTTTACTGTTTCCTGAGATGCAGCGCCATAGACGCAAAAGGCTCTAAGGCAAATACAACCACCATCCCTGTCACAGCAGAACTGCTTGGGCTTCTTATCTGATCAGCCTGTTTCGGTACATCCCATTTCAATATCTGTTAATTTTGAATCCCTTATCTGTTAAGTTGCATATATAATGTAATAGTCCCTCTAATAACAACAGTACACCAGGTCTCAATCAAAGATATGGGAAATGGTCCTATGTTCAAAGTATTATTTTTTAAAGAAAATATGTATACTGGAAAAAAAGATCACAGAATATATAAGAATAAATTATATATAAGAATAAACTATATATAAGAATAAACTTTCCAGACAAAAGCTATCCATCTAAGTATTCAGCTAAAACATTCCAAAATGCAACAGTAGGTGGAATGGGCAAGACAGGTCTGACAATTCCTGATTTATCAGTTTGTATCTTTAGGATACATGGGATTGAGTTCTGTGGGATTCAGGGCTTTTTGTCCAGATAAGAGAACTAATTCTTCTGAAAGCAATCCGGTAAGCCAGGTCTAAGTACGATCGACTCTCTGTGCTTGGGGTCATCGACAAAATAGTTCATACTTGTGTTAGACTTGTGATTTGATGCCTCGCAAACTCACGACCTGATACCAGATTGCCGAGCAATTGTGCTGTAGGGAACATTACTAGCCTTATTTTTACCTTTACCATCTTGATCTTGCCCTCTTCGATCTTCCCAGCTCATGTGAACTTCCGTATGACCCTTCATACTGACAAAATCTACTTATTCGCACTTGCTTGACACTCAGCATTCCTTGTATTGTTTTTATCCCGTGCGTTTTTATCTCTGAGGATCTGATCAGGCTATGCAGTAACGAGCCGACTGGAAACAGCTTCTATAGAAAGAGGGGAAGAGACAGAAAGAAAAGCAGGAGATGATCACAAGAAAACAACGGGGTTTTGTACATGGGAGACAAGCATCTGCAGCTTCTTCCCTAAATGACAGTTCAGGGCAGCTGCAGACTGCAGAAGTCAGGACGCCTTGTGTGATTTTATGGTGAAAGGCTGCTGGAACCCTACAGCCCGTCCTCTCTGTCTTTCCCTGTTGTGTCATCTCCCAGTGTAGTGTTTTGTTCTTTTCAGAACAGCAAAAGAAAACAAACAACAAACCGTCTGAATCTGTTTAAGATGTATTTGCATATGTCCAAGATCCTCAGGTTTCAGAAGTAAATGTATCTTTAAAGGTATTGACCCCATTTAGAACAGAGACCGACGGTGACAGAAAGAATCAAAGTGAGCAAATAAAGGCTTTCCTGAAGGATTTTTGTTTCTGCCTCTGTGGCCTGTTGTTTCCACTGTATTCCTACATATGTTTTCTTCATGTGCACAGAAGAAGGAGTAAATCTCAAGCTGCAATAATTTCAGAGTTGTAGGCTTGTTAGAAAATCGAGGATTATTGTAATTATTTTAGAAACACACTTTATGCATATGGTTTCTAATTTAATTTCTTTTATTGTTTTTAATTTTCTTATAGTATCCAATCACATCTAGTGAAATGGCAAATTGAGACATATTGCAACATAATTTCCTAAGACATTTTAAAAGTATGGTGGCACACTGTTAGTTGTGTGTCTAGAATTGAAGTTAAATGCCCAGTGGCGTGGGCACATGCTCAATACCATGAAAAATTGAGTTGTTTGTCCTAGGGAATGAAATATTTGGATAGTTACATTTTTAAAATTTCTACAAAACGTATCATTCTATGTATTGTATGTAACTGTATAGTATTTAAATAGTGGGCTTTCCCCAGAAAAATTTAACATGGCATTGAGCAGAAAGGGGAGGGAGGAAAAAAGACTAGGGAGACCTTGCTAAGTCTGTTGCAGGTTCTGATGTTGCATGGAGTAGAAGTAGTTACAAGTATTTGAGGTAAAGCACTCATCTCTTTGCACAGTAAAGTGAAATAATAAGTGTGAACTTGTGATTTGTTTGGCACATGCAAGACGGAAGAGGCTATAAGAGAGAAATAGAGTCTGGGTGTGCTCTCTGATAACAACAGCCTCTCTCCATAGCCTGCAAAATGTGGTATGAAAGTGGATTTTTTACCTATGCATTTTCTTCTTCCCCAGATTGTGGGAACCCCGGTTTCATATATAGATTTAGTCCTCTCATTATAAATGGTTGCCACAGCTTCTAAGCTAAGTGTGTGAGTAATACAGGGAGAATGAGATGCCTGTAGAATGGAAGAGAATTAGTGCTATATTAGCAGAAAATCGAAGGGAGTAATATGAGCGGGAGGTGGGTGAGGAAAGTATAAGAGGAGGTGGGACGTGGAATGTTAAATTGCAGTACTGGGGCCGGTCATTGGGTACCCTGCACCTGTACCTTTGACAAATTCCAGTTATATTTCCTGAAGAATTTATTTAAGCAATGAGACTTTGCAGTGCGTGTCCGGCTCTACTGTTCGTTAAGTGTCATTTAACATATGTTAGTGCAGTAAGGCCACTAGACAGTAGCATCAGTCAGTACAAGCAAATATGATAAATCTGTTGGGTTTTTTTTTCTCGGTAGCTTTTTCCAGGGGGTGTCAGTTCAGCATAGGGAGGTAGGTTTGAGATCTCAAGGAGCACAACCAAGTGCAGTTGCCCCAAAAGCTTTTTGGGGGTTGCTGGCTCTGCCTTTAGGAGTAATGAGATTCCTGGCTATGGTGTAGATAAGAACATGTTCCTTACTAAACAGACAAACTAACTGCCTGATAAACAATTTCATGATCAACTTCATACCTAAATACTGAGCACTTCAAAAAATCAAGCATCTTACCCTTATCTGTATGGGATATCGGGCTACAAAAGCATATGCTACAAAAAGTGGAGGTGGGACAAAAGCCACAGCTTGGGTTGAGGAGCAGAGCAGCTCCAAGAGGAGTGAGATCCCACCCTCTTCACAGGCTGCCTGCTGTGTCTCTACGGGGTGCCCAGTGCCTCCAACACAAATAAAGGGCAATTCTTGCCATCCCTCCTGTCCTTTGCACCATCCCGTATGTGGGCAAGCGAAAAGGAGGCAAAGCACAGGAGCTGCAAGGTCGCTATGCGTTGATGTGAAGCTTTGAGGCTCAGAAGGTACCACTGATGCACTGCGAAGGAACTGTGCCTACGGTTCTCTAGGGCTTGGGTCAAGGCTTTTTGATTAGTCACTGGGGAACAAGAGACAGCTAGACACCATTTAACAGTATTTGTTTTGGGTAACACTTTCTGCTTACTGACAGAGTTGGCATGGAAACTAAATCAGCACTTGTTTTTGAAGAGGATGGTCCATTCAGAGTGATGTTAGTCAGCAGCACATAACCCAAAGACGCTCGGGCTGCAGCTGCTGACACTTACACCTTGCTCGTGAATAGACAGAACACTCAAAATGTTAACAGTCGTATTTACCCCAACTTTTATGGGAAGAAATGTGCATCCCTTGAGAGTTATATGATGTGATTTGGGCGTTGGGTTGTTTTTTAAATTTTTATTTTAAAGAGCGAAGAGTTATTTAATTATCTGCAATCCACATCAGAACTTTCGTATTTCTAGAAGATGCCTTATGTTCTTATGGATCGGTTGAATTTCAAGAGTTAACACGGTTCATATAAACAATGGTGCTTGTAACATTGTGGTGGAAAATGGCATAATACTTAAAAGGCTATAATCTTAGCACTAGGGATCTGTGAATGTACAGCCATGATGGAAGCCTACACAGCATGCAGAAAATGACATTTTCAATTATTTTCCCTTTGTTGATGAAAAAATTCAAGATGTACTTATTTCCATCGTATTTTTTCCCATGAACAAGGATAAGAAGCAAAGAAATGGCTGCTGGTTTTCTGCACCAACTAGGCTGAGAAAACACTGATGGCTAAATTGCTGTTCAGTGGCATTTCTTAAAGTGCCTGCTAGCATCCTGTTCTCAGATGCAGGATGATGGATGTATATTTAAATTTGACAAGTTTAATTTCATCTATACCCTTTGACTCCTGTTTTTTTGTATCCTCAGAATACAGACCATACACGCCTGTTTCGTTGATACAGGATCTTGTTTACAGTAACTATTTACACTCAAGGCTATAGTGCTGTTAGCAAATTGATGAGGACGCTGATTTCTCTTTTCTTTGTGTTTACCAAGCAGATAATCTAAGTGATGCCCTGAAAAAGCTGAAGATAACAACCACTGACAGCACAGCCGATAGCTTGGAGGGCTGCTTGGACTGTCTGCTTCAAGCTCTGGCACAAAACAGTAAGTTGTACGGACCTTTCAAATTTTAGATCATATCATGAGATCAGTGGATTAAAATGGGCATAGTAAAATGTGACAGAAGGACTGACTCAAGCAGTAGACTGCTGGATTGGGTCTTCTGGGTTTCGGTTTTTTTAACTCGTATATCTGTAACATTTAGGTAGCATTGAAGAAAGTGACAGCAAATTCCTGAATATTCCAGTCCTTTGATGAAGTAGCACAATTACTTTTCCAATTGAAACAACATAGATGGACAAATAAGCCTGATAAGATGGGGAGAGGGATATTGGAGCTGCTTGCTAATTCTTGTTAAAAGAGCATAGTTTCCTATTTGTTCTGTGTATTTCCTCAAACTTCTGATCTCATATTTCTTATTTCCAGTAGTTTCAATTAGCAGAAATAGGCTGGATATCCAAAGATGTTCCAAATTTGAGATGTGGTGTGGTAACAAAAATGACTTAAGAATAGAACAAGGTGTCTTTTTCACCTAAAGCTGTAGAATGTGTGTCCCCACTCTCGGTGGCAGAAAGGTATGGGAAATGAAGATGACAGCTTATAAGACTTTTCCAAGTTTAACTTTCTTAGCGCTTCAGATGGTTGTAGAAGAAAAATCTGTGTACAAATTCAGGTCGAAAAACTTGTCAAGATAGATACGAGCCATGATTAGAAATTCCTCACCTAAAAAAAAGAACTTAGTTCTTTGCAAGTATCAATACACTCAAAAGTACATACTATTAATAAGTTCTGTTTCTTTCCTGTGATGGTATTCTATAAATCACAGCCTTTTGCCTCACCTGGTGTAAAGAACTTTGTGATCTTTTCACAATAGAATATAAGCACCATCCATATCAAATTAAATATGGATTAAAACAGTCTCTGCATTTAATGGTAGTGGGGTTTTAATTCTGATTATTTTGCAGGGAGATGTCAGCCAGGAAATAATAAAATATTTGGGGTGCAGATCAACGCATTTTTTCAAGATGTGGGATAATTTTTCTTATGGGTTTATTTATAAGGTGTATCTAATACTTTAATCCAACTTCCAATTGGATTTGGTATTTCCAGTACTTTTAAGTGTAAAACTTAATTGTAAGTGCTAAAAAGAGGATGGCAGGAAAAATGACAAAGTACTTAGTGTAAATAAGAGAATTTACCATGAAGGTCACATAGCTATTTCACAAAACAAGTTCGGCAGATGCAGAATAATTTTGACTAACGTAGAGCAAACTTAGCAATGGTTCCTTGCAACCAGATGACTTTCTTCCATTTCAGTCTAGGGCTTTGCTTTTCCTTCCAAAATATTTTCTCTTCTAGTCTCACAGCTGCAAGATCAATCAAGCAGATTATTAGGATTTTGACCTTTCTCTTTTGGGTAGTTTTTAAAAAATATCTACAATCCCTCCACCGTTTACCATGTTCTTTGCATGTAAGTCGGTAACACGAATATAAACCTGCTGAGCTGCCATGTGATGTATGTCTTGACATATTTTCAGTTGCCCAAGATTGAGGGCAACTAAGATGACTCACTGAAAATGAGATGGGTTAGAAGGGGCAGTTTCTCTAACAGTTTGCTGGTGGTTTAGGAGCCTGTATATCAATTCCCTTTCAAGTGAATTAGACACTTGGATACCTAAGGTTAGTTCTCAAGATAGCCTGATGATTTGGAAGAAAAATCCTTATAGAAGACAGGTTTCTGTTTTGACATAAATTTATGAGAACTGCATTTAAAAGACTTCAGAGATTATGAGGCAAATTGCACATTAATTGATTCAACAAAAGTTATAGATTCACCTTTCTAAACACTGCAGACTCTGAGTTGTTATTGGGCTACCAATATATTATGACTGTCCTTCCTTTGACCAAACAACCAATGAATGTCCTTTCTCATAGTTCTCATCCATCCTGTTAACATCTTAATATAGATTTTATTGACTGACTGACTGATTTTTAGTTACAGTGCGTATTATCACATATATATGATATCATATAGGTATGGGATACACACTGTACCTCTGTGTGTGTATAAATTATTAGAGAACAATGATTAGAAATCAGATTGCTTATATAAAACATGTTAATTGTAACACAGAACTAATGTAAATATGATTTCCCAAATAATTATTCTGCTCTCCTTTAGTATATTCTGATGTGTATGATTATATTAATGAAGTATACGTTCTGATTATAGTTCAGTAATTCATCATATTAGAGTAACACTAGAAAAATGAGCCATGCAAGGAATAAAGTTTGTTGGGATAATTTTATAGCACTGTGATTTCATTGGGAATTCATGGTGGTATTGTAAGTCACAGAATTGAAAGTTTTATTCCCTCATTAAGCCTTGAAGAGAAAAATATTTTATCTCTTATAAAATTTAGTATATTACTAATACACTAATACAGCCCAATCGCATCTCCTGTCAGCCAAAAATAGCAGTTAATCCCAGCGTTACTACAATATAGAGATTTTTAACAGAGGAAATACTGATTTCCACAACTTCAATTTGGGCTATTGCATGCACGTATTAATGTTTCAGAGAGCATTACAGTGCTTTTAATTGCTAGCTGCATGCATGCAGCACAGGGTTTTGGTTGCTGCGGAAACATAAGTTAAATTGCTTAGTCTCTAACAGTATAGTGGTAATTATAGTTCCACTTAATTGCATACGATCTTTTAGCTTTTCCTTATGTTAAAACATTGCAAACTTCTTTCTTCTGGTATTATCAACCATATAGAAAGGGATGGCAAAGTTATGATGAATATTGTAGCTTTAAATTTCTTTTTATGTAATCTGCCGCTTTTTCTTTTGTTTTTCTCACTCCTCCTGACAACTGATGTGTTGATAATCCCAGACAGGCTGTAGTGCCCCGGAATGTGCCACCTCCTCTCTGGCTTTATGAGCTATTCTGCCATTTGTCACAGCAATCAAATCAAGGTGGCCATGCACACGCACGCTGTACTACACTGAGTGAATGTGATAACTGCTGGTAAATATTTGGCAGACCAAATTCAAGTGGGTTTAGCTGGTATTTGTCTAGGCAGATAGCTGTATAGCAGTTTGCATCTGAGACCCGGGTCTGGAAATCCTGCACAGCTCATTTCTTTAGGAGACGTTTTTTGGGGAGACAAATATTCCTGTTTAGGCAGATGTTTTAGCTCTTATCTGTCACCAGCACTTCTGGCTGAGGCTAGTTCTCTATGGACTAACTTGAGGCACTAGTGAAAACTGAGGACTTTTGGATGAAGAAGTGACATTGACCGAAGGAGGTTAGAAATGCGTTAGAAATGCTTTAGAATCATAGGAACATACCGCATTTTGTGTGGACTTCCTTCAGCCTTCCCAGTGAAGCCAACTGCCGTAGCACAGGGCTCGCAGTAATGGAGACGAGCAGTACTATGAATCCGGATTCCCAGACTGATAGTTCCTTTCACCGCTCTGGATCTACCGCATTCACGTAAGCTGAGATTCTTTCCATCTTGCTTCTGAAAGGAAAACACAAATGCTTGATCTCTCTCCACCTGCCCATGTTCACCCTCTCCAGGTTGCCTAAACTTTTCCGTTATTTTTAAGGGAAGGCTGTGGTGCGTGACCCATAAGCAATGTTAGCAAAGAAATAGAGTCAGCCATGGGCTGAATGAAGCACCAACTTCTGCTGAATCAGGAGGTGAAATTTATGTATGGCGTGTGTTTTGTTTTAAAAAAACCTATCTTAAAACTCTATGGTCTGCTCCGTATAATTTGGGTTCTTTCTATTTAGATATCGTTTGATGTGTTACTGTCAAGAAAGAATTTTGCTGATCTGGAAGCAGACTGTTTACAGTAATATGAAGCACAGAATGATCACAACAATCAGAAAAGGCAAAAACCAAGGAATTACTTTTTCAGAGGATATGATTCTGAGGTTCTGCAGCTTTTTTTTTATTCAGCTTAAAAAAAAAGCAATTCTGAGATTAAATGTGCATTGCAAAATGAAATTTAATTTTGTGTTTAATATGTCAGAATTCCTTTGAGACTTTTTGCAAACAGTGGTCATTTTCTCCCCCCCGCCTCACCCACTCCTCCCGCCCCCAAACAGGCTGAAGTCATGAACAGCTTATCTTGTAGCTGCCTTATAATAATGTGTGTAAAGAAGAAAAGAATTGAAGTCTGCAGAAAAATGCACAGGAGGAGGCCGGGGGAAGGAGAGCTCTGGTGGGTGAATCTGGATGCGTTTTTCTCAGAGCAATGCAGTTGTGTCTCCTCGCTGTGCTCACTGCAGAAGGAGGAGCCATTTCCCTCCCGTGGGCCTTCAGAATGCCTCTGACACACAAATCACAGAATCATTTCGGTTGGAAGAGACCCTCAGGATCATTGAGTCCAACCATAACCTCACCCAACTCCAGCACTGAACCATGTCCCTAAGAACCTCGCCTAAACGCCTTTTAAACCCCTCCAGGGATGGTGACTCCACCACTGCCCTGGGCAGCCTGTTCCAATGCCCGACAGCCCTTTCCATGAAGATTTTTTTCCTAATATCCAATCTAAACCTCCTTTGGTGCAACTTGAGGCCATTTCCTCTTGTCCCATCACTTGGTACTTAGGAGAAGAGCCCAACTCCCTCCATGCTCCAAGCTCCTTTCAGGCAGTTGTAGACTTGTCTGCAACCCACAGCCATCTAGCTCGAGGTCTTAGCCATAGTTATGAAAGCTGCATATTCGCCCTGATATTTTTGCTAAGTTTCTGTAATATTTAGCAACTTAAGAATTCGAGGGGGTTTTGTGAGGTTTTTTTCTATGACAAATTATAGAGGAGCATTCTCTGAAATCTCATTCTTGCCCTACATGCAAGTGGTACTGAAAGTTAGTGAAAGATGGAATGGAGACATTTGTGAAAAAGAAAATAAACATTCGTTTCAGGAGTTTTGTTCTAAAAGCACAATGTTACATATTTTACTATCACAATTCAAAGAACATAGTAGCTAGAACTTAAATAGTTATATGTAGAAAAACATCTGTGAGACAATGGATACAACTTCATTTATGATTTTATGGGCTCTGGTGTTTTCAATTTAAGCCTTAATCAATGGTAGGCTAAACTAACAGAGAAAAATATGATAGCTTAATATATGCTTTGCAGCTCGGAATCTATTAAAAAGAGCAACAAAGTTGTCAAAAGAATGAGTAAGGCACTTATGCACTGGAGAAGAGTATTTTGAAATACCGTACACTTAAGTTTCTGGAAAGAAGTAGTAAATGCTTTATTTTTTATCTCACACCCAAAGAAAAAATGTGGGTATGTACTATTGGATTTTGGGAACAACAGGTTAATTGTATCGTATAGGGAAATACAATAGAAAACAATATTGGCCATCATTTTATATCAACATATACAGATTTATACCTATTAAGAGCCACCTCCTAAATATTGTGCCCATCAAAAAAGTGCAGCTATCCTCAGATCTTCAAATAGAGGAGCAAGAGAAAGAACTGCCAGAGAAAAAGAAACCAATAAGGAAACAGAGGTTTTCTTCTAAACCACAGCCCTTCTGGAACGTAATTATTGCAGGGAAAAAAATAAAGTTATTGCTAGTCTAGACGTGCTGCGTTTCAGATACAAGAGCTTATAGCAGACATAAATAACCCAGTTTTGACAGGTGAGAAACCTGAAGATCTACTGAGAACATTATTTTTGGCTCTGATGTGGTAAGAGGCTGAAAATGCCCACTGATCCCAGCCCTCAGCACCTGGCTCTGAAAAATGTCTGACACGTAATTGAAGCACAAAGGGCAGCGTATGCATCTGAAGCATTTTTTTACATATACCTTTTGGGAGGCTGAGAGTCTGAGTTTACAAGTTTGTGTGTACATGTGATTAAGCAAAATCACTCCAATAAAGATAAACTTAAGTGAGAGAGCAGGGCCCCAGTTTTGAAAGGGATTTAGAAATTTTGGAAAGCTCTTACGGTTCAAAGAAGGTTTAAAATAACGCACTTTACCTTGAAGACGCGGTTGACTAAGATGCCCTATTTTCTGTTTGTTGAGCTACACTGATACCTGGTAACTCAAAGAACCAACAAGTGGCACTTGAAAATTTTAAACTAATGTTTGAAACGGGAAAGTTCAGCATTATTCTAAAGCTTCTTTGGCATGTCATTTTTCTTCCCGTAATGAACGCAGTTGCTTCATGATATTTTGGTTTGCCTCAAAATATAGTTTGGCTGTGTACTGTAGCCATGTTTTCTTTTCTTTTGAATATACTCACTGAGTTGTATCAGAGAAAATACTGTGAAGTTTCAGAGCTCCTGGGCAGCTGCTTAGCGAGCCTTGGCCATCACCTCCTGCTGCTTCGGCTTTGTGGTGTTGAGATCGCCAGCTCAGTCCTCCTACCCAAAGCTTCTGTTCAGGTTTTCTCTTGAAAGTCACCAGTGGGTTTTCTGAAACGCGTTGGTTTCTGTTTGATGGATGTGTGAGCATCTGGAAGGCTTAAGAAAATGTTGCATTTCTGCAGAGACTGCAAATTTCTCACATTCATTCAGTGATGAAACTTTCCATCCGATGCCCTGAATCTTCTCTAGGCACTTGCTTTCAAAGGCATCTAGTTTCCTGTCTTTAATGTTCTGGTGGATTTCCAGTTCTCACAACCATATGTTAACACAAAGGTTATATTTGAGTTGGAAATTCTTCACTTTATTCTGTTCTTTATAGCTGTGGCTTCCATATGTTCTTGAATTTAGGTAGTACTCATGCTCTTCCTATACTTGATGTTGCTTTTTCTGATCTTCACTGGCCATAGAAGATGGAAAAGCTCCTCTGCTGGAGCAGAAAAATAATGGAGAATTCAGAGATAATGTTTTGTTATTGTTAACTCAGGGCTCAACTGGAAAACAAAATCTGCTTCTCTGAAATTTTTAAATGCATTATTGTCTCAATTAAAGCCTTTTATTTATGAAAAGAATGAGAGCTTTACTTGTTTTTATCTGTTTCCTTTTTGGACATTTTTGACAGTTCATTGTGCATACTCCTATTTATTCGTTGCAAAGTCAGGGACGTGACTATCTGCCTAACTTTTAGCACATGAGAGCACCATCTGTTTGCAGTGAAATCTTGTACCTCTTTAGTACGCACAGGATTAAGCAGCAGTCATTTCATCTTCATTTTTCCGTGATGTTCTCACATGTATGAAACTAAAAGATGTGCTACCCTCCCACCCCAAACACAGAAAAAATTAAGTTGCAGAACCTTTTGTCCTAGCAGAGTTATTCTAAGGTATAAACATCACCTGCAATCACTTTCATTTCTTCCCATTGGCTGGGCATTTTAAGTTTACTCCTTTCCCTTTCTGAAGCATGGAGGAAAAACTCCACGTTTCACAGCTTGCTCAAGCAACCTGTCCTTGAACATCAGCAAACCAACCTTTCTCTATTTCGAAGAGACTGTATGAGCAGAATAAGAGTAAAATGAGATGACAATCATTTCATGTGAATTGTGACCAAAGAATGATGCTTTCGTGCCTGTGAATGCTTGCACAGTGTAATAGCTTAAAACAAAATAGTAACTGTCTATAGGCCCTGTTCTGGCCCTGATATGTAGGATTAGCTTTTGGCTACTGTTATTTCATATACATAAAAAAAGAACACTCAGATCCCCACGTCACTAACAAATAAGCTCTAACAACACGAGCCAGTGTCCAAGCACATCAAGGGCGCACAGCACAAACAGCTGGGTAGACAATGGTACCAATTGGGTTAGTGGCCTCTTAAACCAACTTGTAACTAGTAGAACTAAGTGCAATGACAAATAGCATTTTCCTGCTCTCTTACTCCACTTTGCTCTTTAGTATCGCCCTTTGTTTTTAGCAGCAGCGTCTCTTCCAGGTGGATGTTTGATCCTCCCGAGGTCTGCCCTCCACTGATCTCTCATATAAATGTCACCCACCTGTGATCTGAGAAGGGAGAGCCCAGCCATGGATGTATCCTCAGACACAGCAGACACATCTGCATGGTAGTCTTGATACGTAAGCGTCCCAGCCTGAATATTTAAACAAGCAACAGATATTTATGTTCTATGTCCATGAAAAGCAAATATGCAGATGAAAGCTAGATCCTCCTCCAAAAAGAGAAAACCCAAACAGTATTATTGCTAATTGTCTACTGAAATCTATAGTTATCTGCTGAGATTAAAAAAATTCTTCACTAAGATGGTGGCCATAGCCCATGACAAAGGTTTACTACTTTATTATTCCTGGTTTGCCTTGGAAACTACAAAAAATATTAAGAGTAGCGCTGAGCTACCCGTAGTACAACTTGGTTTCTTTGCATATTGAAGACATGAACTGGTGTCTGTTTAGCATCTGCTAAACCTTTATCCAGCTTCTTTGGACTTCAGTGGTGCAGGCCTAGTGTATTTAATGTCTACTCAAACCAAGGAAGGGAGAAGGAATAAAAATTTTAAAAGAAGAAATGAAATTGAGGGGATGAGTAACAAGGAACAAAGTAGTTTATAAGAGGTTTTTTTAGAGGAAGGAGAGAAATGGGAGAAGGGACGAACAGATTCAAAGATAAAATTTTTGAAATAAAACAACAAGCTAAATGCAGGTACCTAAGTGGTGGGGGATACCATCCATATCTTTGTAATTCCCACTGCCTTCCGCAACAGCTGCTTGTGCTCAGAATCTCTATTGATTTTACTCAGTTATGTTACTGCAGCACACGTTTAGAGCACAGGGTAAACTTAGTAAAAGGAATATAAAGAAAGGTCCTGATTCCACCAACAATTATGTGTGTTCTTACCTTTAAGGACATAGATTTTTAAGTTCTGGTAGTCCCGGTGAGGTGTATTTGTATGTATAAAGCTGTACACGTGGCAAAGCATTTGTGTGTTCAGAGCCAAAATATGAACAGCCTCTTTTAGCAATTCTTTTGGTTTGGGTCATTGATTCTTATATGACAGTAGGTGTCAAGGACAGTATTTTTCCTTCAAAGGTGTATTTCCAGTTTATTTCTCAGTATACTGTCTTTGCTGAGTGTCATATAGACCTGTTTTCCTGATGGGAAGTATAAAGCTAAAAAGTAAAAGGAAAAAGCATGACAAGCAGTTGGCTTTTGCCATTGAATGATGTTTTACATCATCTATATTAGTAGAAATTAATGTGACATTTAACATAATTGGGAGTATTTTACATGACCAAAAATCATTTTGATTGGCTTGTACGCCTACAATCAAGTCTTACGTTCGCATAAATGCTGATAATGGATTACAGAGGAAAAAAATTTCGACAGGAGCATTTTCATATATAGAGTTTTGCTGAGAAAATGAAGATAGTACGTAAAACCCTGAGGAAGGTTTTCTATTCAGCTTCCAGGGGAGGCTTAGGCCTGTTTTTGCACCAGCGAGGATGGAAACGAGCTTAGTAGAGATGCAGTTTCTTCTGGCTAACACATTCCTTTGCTACAATGCCTTACACCACATCCCTCAGAAAGTGACATCACCAACAAAACAGACTTTTATGATTTTTGTAGCTTTTGGCAGTGTAGCTACATCAGCAGTAAGAGTTTGCTGGGAGGAAGCAGTCAAGCCCAAATCCCACGTCTTAGACCAGTGTACTCATATAAGTAAGAATTTCTATAGTCTGCCTCTGATGCAAATAATCTATTGGAGCCAGATTGCATTGGGCCAGCTCAGGCAATTAAGGTCATTACAGTCCATTAAGTTTACCTGAGAATATTTCTAGTCTAATTTCTAGTCTATTTCTAACCTTTCTGAAAGCTGGGGATCCTGATGGATATTTTGAAACAGGGAATTTTGGCTCAAATGCTGTTATAAAGCAGTCCTTGATGAAGAAGGATGTTTGTTGCATCTTAGCTCATGAAGTTGTTGCCTTTTCATGGCACTGAATACACATAATCCAGGAATGTTTCATCATAAGTGCTGTATGTAATATATTATTACAGTTTACCTATTTAATTGGAACATACTAAATCAAGGTGACTGCTTTTTACTGAAATGTCTTCCAGTAAACTGGCTTATCCTAATGATATGGAATGGTAATCACCGCTGCTTAGTGGGATTGTATTTTACATAAATTCCTCTTAATAGTGATGTATTTAGTTAGTGCCAGATAGTTAAATGATGTTTATCCAAGTGTTAAATTCCAAGTGTTATTCATTGAATTTACAATGTGCCAAATAAATGTTAGATATTAGATATTTTTTCTTCACAGAAGACATCAGTGAATAGCAGTTCCAGATAACAGAATTGACAAATTTCTTATATTACGTTTTTTAAATGCAATCCAGAAGCAAATGAAAAGGCCTGCAATGTAGAAGCAGAGGAAAAGGTCTGCTTTAAAAAAAAAGTTTGTTTTTTTGTTTGTTTGTGGTTTGTTTTGTTGTTGGTGGTTGTTTGGTGGTGGTCTGGTTTTGTTGTATGATCGCGTAATTGGCAATTTCAGCTCTGAGATTTCATTCTTAGTTTTGTCCCAGTCCTGTGTGATTTACAAACATGATCTTCCTTAGATTAGCTTTTCCTCAATCTGTTTTGGCAACAAAACTTTTTAAGAACATCAGTAGCTAAAAAATTCCATTTTATGTAGACGTGCTCTTCCAATAAGCACTGGGCAGAATTTTACAGCAGGCATTTTAGCTTGCTTGAGAGCACTTGTAAGAGATTGCTTTAAAGGAATACGAAGCATTTCCTGCATGTATAATGCACAGCTTTCAAATCTGATTTGATTTTTAAACTAAATCGGATTTGGAAGCAGGATTTTACATTACGGGCCTAGTATTTCTGTTACAGAGATTGAAAAACGAAAGCAGGGACATTCTTAAGGCTTTACCCAGGGTCCTGTAATGTGTCCGGTTAGTACAAGTAACAGAGGAGGCGGATTAAAATGTCCACCCAGGCTGAATAGAGAACGTGACGATACCAGAGGATGACATCTGTACTAACATACCAGACAATGAATGTGGCAGCTGAGGCACTAAGATCAAACTCTTTCAGCAACTGTGCTACCGAAGTTCCCTCCTGTGGGGGTGAGTCAGAAAAGGGGAGCCAGGGAACAGCTCGGATAAATCCACCAAACTCTGGGTCAGGGCTCTGAACTACGTCCATCCACTTCAGGAGCTCGGGGGTTCCGAGTTACCCAGCTTTAATATTCTGCCTCGTGCTGTGACATATCCGTGGAAGTGACTGGTCTATGTATTTCTTCATTGAAGGCAAAGCTGGCATGTATTTTAATTAAATTACTTCATTGGTACCAGCAAGAGGCTATTCAAAGGTGGGCCTTACCCTGAAACTCACTTTTCTTCCTTGGATATGGCTTTTGGGGAATTTAATTGGCGGGAATCATGCAGCTAGTTGGCTGGTGAATCTGTCTCTCCATCTGTCCTTCCTTCCTTGTTAGAGCTGAGATTTTAATTACAAACATCTGTGCACTATCTCTGTTTCTTCATGAAA
Organism: Pampusana beccarii; assembly: GCA_013399365.1. Taxonomy (NCBI): domain Eukaryota; kingdom Metazoa; phylum Chordata; class Aves; order Columbiformes; family Columbidae; genus Pampusana; species Pampusana beccarii. Next base: position 135,887 of record VWYH01008560.1, on the reverse strand, counting down.
AATAGGAGTTGAAGTTGCCCTGTTGCTGCTGGCAGAGACAGAACAGAGCGAACCCCATGATGGAAACATTTGCACAGCGAAGGGAGAATCTCCCCTCCCTGCCTCCTAAGGCTCCGGTTTGAAGGACAACTGAGCAGGCCGATTGTAGTTGTGGGGCTTTCCCCACGTGAGGAGGAGCATGCCAAAAGGAAGTTATATTTATACATTTATTTCTAGATAAAAACTATCATTAGAGGATTTTTTTTTTCTGTAAAAACAATTCTGGATAATTGGAACAGTCTTTTTGGCTAAATGATGTTAAGCAAAAGCCTCCTTATCAGTGCTGCGTTCTTTGTTGCATGACAGCACATCATTTGTCTCGCTGAGGTTCTTCACAACCCACTTTTTGTGCTTTTGTAGTCAGACTAAAATCTCCGTTTTGTGGTTTGGAAAATAGAGTGGGAGGCTATGGGGAGTGAGACAGTGGTTCTTGAGGAGGCCCTGTATGGAGGGAGCATCAATACTTGCTCTTCGTCACATGAACGTTTTTTACTGTCGTGGCTCGGAGGATGTCAGTTAGAAAGATATCCCTTGCTCCCTTCATTTGCCTCCCTTCTGCCTTCTCAAAGAGCAGATGGAACGTTCCTTTCATGAGGTACATGGCTCATCATTATTTATTCATGTGTTCATCTTTCTCTTTCTGATGAGAGTACATGTAGGAGGGACATTATAAAGCCAAGGTAATTTTCTGCAGTAGTTTCAGGAGGTTTATAAAACATCTTTGCAGGCAGAAATACACACATTTTTCAGAAAAGTACACTGCAAACACAGTTGGCTTAATAAAGAGGACGCTCACGAAACAACTCATTTACAATCCTGTGATGTGCCTAATTTCTAATGTAAAGCTCCACAGCATGGAAATTATTGCAGTGCTGGCCTTCACTACTGTTAGGTTACATCTAATAGTGTAACTTAAAGGAATGGTGAACCTATAGTTTTCTTCTGCTAGCAAGGGCAAAGCAGCAGTACCTCTGACAGATAGGCCTTTCCCTTCCCCCTCCCTGCCTTTTCTTTCACTTGGAGGTGGACGAAATGATGCAGAGAGGAGAAAAGAGAAACAGAGAGGAGTGAAATTTCACAGGAAATAGAGCTGAGAGGGGAGAGAGTGCGGAATTTAATTTGAGACACTCAATGGATTTTTTTTCTTCCTGTAGTGATTTCTGCTACTTAATTAAGCAGTCTGATAGGCACGGTGCTCAGCTCTCCAGCTCTGATCTATGGCATTAAATAATTTCCTGCCCATACCCTTAATTATTCTGACCTTAGGCACTGCAAAAACCGTGAAAAGTAAAGATATTGACATTTTAATCACCCAGCTATGACATTAATAAGATTTTGGCACTATGTGATCTAACATACCCTTTGTCTTGATATCTAGTAATATAAAGAGACATCTAAAGCTGCAGGTTTAACCTTAGAGGTTTTTTCCCCCAGTTACGCTGCCGTGACACATCACTGTATTATGTTGTGTGCAAAAGGGCTGTTTCTAAAGCAGCAGCATTACAGCCCTACAGTTTCTTTGCTTTAAGATAGGGGGCAGCAGGTGCTCTGCTGGTGGGTTAGTGCATGCAGAATGAAAAATCAGGCTTTAAAAGCAAGCATTTGAAATCCAGACATCACATGTAGCTAAAGGATTTTTGAGGTGTGGGCCCCTAACGTCAGGCTACCTAAATTGTTAGGTTTCCTTAAGAGACAAAGGGAACAGATTTGAAAGGGGATGCAGTTCTGCTAAAGGAGGTGAAATGGCAAGCATTAGCCAGCTATTTAACATGTGATTAACGTTGGCTATAATTTCCTTTTCCTCCGTTATAGAAAGCACAGGAGGAGACTATGTGCTGAAGGTTTTGCCTGGTTCTTTCTTGCTCCTAGAAAAACGTTTAGTTTTACTTGCTCCAAAACCAGTTGGCGATACCTTGAAACAGCAATTCAAAAGACAACAACTTACTTCAGTTTTCAAAATAGGAAGCCCTGAGTGACACAAGCATGCAGCAGATTCAAAACCTTCACAAATAGTACCTCTTTGGTGCAGGCACACGCAGAAAGAAGACAAGTGGGTCTTCTGCAGCCTGTGAAGAGAGCAAATAAAGGCAAGAATTAAGGATTGCCCAAGCTGAAGCCTTTAGCGATTTCTGATTGTCAGCAAACCCCAAACTGTTTCTCCTAGGCCCAGGCAGTATCATGGGTGCCAGCCCTTTGGAAAAGTCAGTGTGCAATCTTCCCATCTTAGGTTCTGCAGAAGGAAAACCAAATTGTGTTTCTTACAATCACAGTGAATATACCGCTACATAAATGTGACCCTTCATCGTCCTCTCCAAAAGAGTAATGCCTCACGCACTTTTTCCTTCATATCTATCCCTGTCTGTGTCCTTTTTTTTTGATTTAGGGCAGTTATTTGCTTTTCAGTGACATCTGTAGCTGCAGTCCTTTACTGCCACAGTTATACCTTCAGTGCATCATGCAGAACAGGGTCTAGAACTGCACACATGCATATACACAGAGTCACACACAAGACTCTTAGCTCATGTTTTTGAAGTAGCCATGAAGTAATTGTCCCATTTGGGAACAGCCAAACTGCTTATGTATGTATAGCTATGCTGAAATAATCTTAAAAACCTGCAACTTGGTGTTTTCTTCTACAGCCGTGTATTTCAACACTTATTACCTGAGATGGGTGTACAACTGGCTCCTCAAACAAGTGAAGGGTGGCTGAAGATCTTTTGGACTTGCCAGTTTCCACAGGGCAGCCCTGTGCATCATTTGCCTGATCAGCCCTCCTCCTTAAACAGAATTTAAAAAATACAGAGCAATACTGCTAGATTTAACAAGGTTTATATAAAAGACATCTTCTTGCAATTAAAATGCCCTTCCTTGTGTAAGCATTTCAAAAGCCCACCCAAAAGGCTCATTTTCCATTTCTGCCTGCCAATTACATATGTCTTAAGAAATTAATTTGTATATTTCAGCACATTTTTTTTTTCCCATCTTCTTTATTAGATTAATGTGATGAACATAGAATCCTTGGAAAAAAAGGATTTACACTGTAGACACAAAATGGGACAACTTAATGTTCACAAGGGTATAGCAGTAATTTTATAGGCACATTCCCTTATGATGTGTTATATGGAGGATGTACCATAAACTACCTCCATGTAGCAGGCAGCTTTATGTCTTTGTCATACTGTCGTATCTATTTTGACACTGCGTTAATTCGTATATTACACCAAGTGGAAACTGTCAGTGTTCTGCAGAGGAAGAGCAGGGCTTAGGTAGACTTGGAGCAGACATTCTTGGGGTGCCCCGTGGTATTTTTTACACCCAAGGCAATTACTGGCAAAAAGTGGGCTGCATAGTTAGCAACTGTCCTGCTGCATGGTGCCAGAGTAACGTGCTTTTCCCCTCAGAAGTTTGACATTGGTGCTCAGCCTTGGTAACAAGACTCAGTGGGATGGTTTTGCTTTATGTGATCCCAGCTAGCTGGTTTCCCAATTTCCGACAGGTCTGTTACGCCCTGTGCTTTTATTGGTGCTCACCTGCTTATCTTAATAAAATAAATCAGTGCATATCTGCCACACACAACTGGCCTGGAGAAGCATTTAATTGTATTTTCTCGCTTCTTGCAGCATATATTTTGTTCTATTTATTTCATTTATGCTTTGCACAGTAATAAGTCCATTAAACTACAAATCATAAAAAGAAGACTGAATACTGTGTATCTCAGCAGTGTGGCAGGAGAAAATGTATTAATGTCGCCTGCCCACTAATACAGGTTCATGTTTATCTACACTTTCGATTTTGAATTCTGTACTTTCGGTTTTGAACTGAAGGAAGAAGAAGGATCTCTTCTCTAATAGACAGCTAAGATGTCTGGATCAGTCTTTAGTCCTGACATGATTTTATCTGAATTCAACCTCTTCTTTCATCTATATATATATCCATGGCAGAATAGATCTACTAAGTATATTCTGTATGTCAGAACCACATGAAGCTTCCAAATAAGCCATAAGGTCCTGTACATTATGTCTTCTGAGATGGTTTCTCAGTGCATTTCAAAAATTCCAGTTAACTAGATTGCAAAGAGCTTAATAATTAGCACTTATGCATGACATGTTGAAATTAATCCATCTTCAGTTTATGCCTAATCTGTTTGTAATCAGACGTCATCACTGACCTACTGTAGAGAGTAATCCTAGCCAAAGACCAACAAAGGGGTGAGGAGGACGTGGTGAGCCCAGGGATGTGTCGGTCCCGATTCACAGGTGAACCGCAGCTCAAGAGTGGTTGCAAACTTGCCCTACAAGACTACCTGGCTGTGGTGCACAAAATATGCGTTTACTTGTTTAGGGGGAAAACAAAGAACATTGTATTGAAAAGCTATTGGATTAGTTTAAGGCTCCTCTCCTTTGCTGTTCAAGAGTATATAATATCCCTCCCTTTTCTCCCAGATTTGAAAGCTACTATATAAAACCAAAATCTGCTGGTTACTGTTCTTGCTGCCTGGCCTGACTGTCTTGATAACTCTCACACCAGAGTAACAGTGCGTCTAAGAATTGCAGAAAGCGGTGCTCAGAGGCCTGTCTTTTCCACTCTGAAACGTCTACATCTGTTTCTCACCATTACTGGCAAGCTGTAGTGATTTTTTTAAATTTTAACTTGCACTTACTGTAAAGCTTTTATTTTAAGTGATGTGAGGGGGTTTGTACATGTTGCAGGACTTAAAAATGCCCCTGTAAGATAGGGTTGTTGAACAACAGACTTGCATTCAGATGGATTTGGTTTGCTTTGCCAAAGTCAATTAGAGCATCTCACAGCCGTCTTTGGAGAACGTAAGTGACTTCCATTATGAATGGCCTAAGGAGTCATGCTGCTTTCTAAAGGAATAGCTGCCATCTAATCATATTTTATGTCACACTAATATTCATCTCAAGTATGCTGTTATTTGAAAGCATTAACAAAGTGTGTTTTAGTATCTAGTACCTTTAATTGCAGCTGAATCAATGTTAATTTTCAGTTTGTTACAGAGCTGTTGGCCTCTCTACTACAGGCAGAAAGAGAAAGGTTTTGGCCCAAATCCCTGATCTTTACTACTAGAAACTCGGTGTTATTTTTCCCTTTCCCTTCTACTGAGACTATTCTGGAGCTACTGTAGCTTAGCAGATTAACACAGAGGTATTAAAGCTCCAGTTCTGACTCTTTCACTGCATTAAGCTCTGCCCTCAGCTCCAAGGGCTTCCCCCCATCAGTCCTTGAACATTTCTAATAATTCGTTGCTTCGCGGTACCGTTCCTTGACTTTTTTACATTGTTTTAAGATGCTGCATATCACTCCGTGACCTTTAGTCCTTCTACCAGGCTCTCCGGTAGTTTCCCTATGTATATATGAGTATTTATCTGTATTTACTTATATAATACAGTTAACTTTTAAAGATCAATTTATTAGGAATGGCAAAGTATTAAGTTCTAAAAGCACATCATATAAAATAATATGATCACTGAAATAGCAGTTGGCTTCTTATACGGAAAAATAAGTAATAATTACCTTTGAGAAGATTTAACTTCCCTTCTGCTTTTCCTTCCTTTCTTCCCCAAAGCAAGCTGATGCACAAGTCATTTTTGTGTGATGTGTTTTTCAGATATGGAGACAAGTGAAAAAATCCAGAAAAGTGGAGTTCTTCAGGTGTTCGCGAGTCTGTTGATGCCACAATCTTCCTGCACAGCAAAAGTAGCTAACATCATAGCAGAAGTAGCCAGAAATGGTGAGGTTTTCTACAAGAACTTTTCTGCTGGAACATCTTCAGTTTTTCACCTCACTTGTCAGTATGTTTTACTTCATTTATGTTTTCATTTTGTAGATTAGACACCTTTCATATCCCTCCCTTTCACTCTTTCTGGTTTTGTTTTGTCAAATTTTGTTTCTCTGCTTTCTAATACAATCAAAACAGCATTTTGCTGCTGGAATTTTTTAAGTCCCTACTTCCATGCTATTTAGTTATTAAGACCATCAATAGTATAATTTATTGGGCAGAAGCAGCATGCCACTGGCTTTATGAAATGCATACAGAAAAAAAAAATATGTGCATCCTTTGTACTTCCAGTTAACACACAACGCGTGTAGTTACACCAGTAGTATGTATACAGGTGGTTAAGGGTTAGTAGATTGTTTCTTTGGTCTGAGATTTGTGATAATGTTATTACCGTTGTGAGGCCCTTGATACCACACCCAAACCAATTACTCCTACCTAAACAGCATTATATGTTTTAGAGTAAGAGCCCAAGATCCCAGATGAGAATCAAGGGTCCATTTTAGTATGTATTATATACGTACAGTCATATAGTGTAGGAGATAATCTAAAACTATTTAATTTCTTTTCTTTAGAAATAATTATCTTAAAGCTCACCCAATGATACCCTGACTATTTCAACATTCCCTTTCCACCCTCTTTTTGGAATCACAATACTACAGCTTCTTACTGATAACCCCTGTGTGATGACCTCCACCCAATTCACTGGTTTTGTGACAATGCTATATATAGATATTCAGAAACAACATTAACAAGAAAAGGTGATACATTAATACCTTGTTAGCTTTTAAGTTTTAAAATTATTTAGGTAAATAGTAAAAAACGTGACCATAGAAATTTAAAGTTAGAAATGTTTCGGAATGATAGATTCATGCAACCATATCACGTGCTTTTTTCTGTGCTTAATAAGTACATAACAAATATATTTAGAATATTGCAGTCAACTGTGTGTACTCACAGTCAGTCCTTTTAGCTCCCACCTCAGAAGAGGGCAAGTTAAGAATAAAAGCAATGTTCACAATATCCGCACTGATTACTATGCATTGTTTCCTGCAAGATTCTCTTACAGAGCACTTAGCCAGTATCTTTCAAATCTGAATTAATACATGAAATGTCTGAATAGTTTCTAATGTATCTTTTTCCTTGCCAGCTTTTAAATTGCTGTGATGAGCACACTTTTCAGAAGAGCTGGTATTTTACCTGATTTGGCATACAGAATAGCTGTTGTCTTTTTCTTGGAGTTATTAGCAGGTGTAACTGGGACCTCTGGCAGCCAAACTTAAAGTGAAGGTGTTCAGAAATTATTTAAGGTGCCCAGTACTTTCAAGACTCAGATGAGCTGGGTGTTTCTCTTTGGATTCTAACTCTGTTGAAATAGTTGCTTAAGCGAGATAGCAGGGAACACCTCAATTGAATTCTGTTGTTTTCTTTGTCCTCTTACGTGAGAATACAAGAGTTTGATTTTTATATTGCGCCTTTTTTGAACAAGCTTCAGGGTACTTTGAGAAATTTGTGTTATCAACATTCTGCAGATAGAAGGCATTAAACCAAGGCAACTGCACTGATTTCCCTATGGCCATGCCGCGCAGCACGGGCAGGAGGGGCAGTAGTGCCTCTGATAAAAGAGCATCTTTTTCATCCCCAATTCTCCTTTTCCTTTCCCGTTCCCCTCATTTGGTCCCACACACACATCTGGTCACATCAGATCCCTCTGCTTGCCCCAGTGGTTCTGTCATTTGTCACCTCTTTCTCACCTCTTTGTGCTCTTGCTCTGTTTCACCTCTCCAGCTCACCTGACTCTTCCTCCGCCCTCTGGGAGCTCCTGTTAGCCTCTCCCATTTTAAATATCCAAACGCACAAAACTCCCTTTAGTCACTCTTGTGTCTCCAGCCACGGCCATTTCTCTTTCAGCTGTGAGCATTCTAAAGACTCGAGTGCACTTGCTACACGGAGTTTCCCCACTGTGGACCTTCTAAACCCTCTTCTGAGGTCTTCAGTCTCCTCTTTGCCAGGTGTAGGAACAAGAGCATCATCTTCACAACCTGTAATAGTATAACACAATTACATTTCTCCTTTGAAATCTTGTCCTCCTTTGCTTTGTTACTCTGTCCTCAGTGTCTCTCCAAACTTCTTAAGCAATTCTTCACTGTTTCCTTCAAAGGATCTGCTTCATTTCCCCACCAGGTTAGTGGAAACCTTAATGACTCTGTTCTTGATTACCTTCTCTTTCTTCCATTACTTCTGTGTAATATCACCTGCAAATATACTTGTAGTTACCACATCTTTGTTGCTGTCTCACGGATCTATTTTAATATATATGGCACTATTTCTTTTACTTCTTGCCCTTACCTGACCTTGGTCCATACAAGGTTGCTCAGCCGATTATCCAATTATTTTGTTGCTCAATGGGAGACTGAAAGCTTCTGCTCAGTCCAAATGGAGGGTAAAGGAAGGGTTTCTTACTCCTTTTTACCACATGAGCAAGAACCTAATCGTAAAACAGAACAGCCTGAGACCCCTCAATCTTTTAGGAGAGAAGCTCCCTTTCCTGTGACAGCCGATGGTGGGGAAAATAATCCGACTTTGATGATGTAGAGCCTATGGTAAATTAGTGAGTGCACAAGAAAGCGATGCAGGGAGAAGCTGAGAAACAGAGAAGAGGTTTTATAGGCAATTAAGAGAGGAAGAGGCTGAGAGGACAGAGAAGACAGAGGCAGGAGCGTAATACATTAAGTAAATAAACATTGAGATGAAGCTGGAAGTGGATGATAAAGAAACATAAAAAATTACAAGGACATGGAAAGATCAGTTTTAAAGAACAGATTTTTCTGATATTTGCTCTATTCTTTACAATGGCTACCATCACCATTTATCACAGTATAGCATCTGTCTACAGTTTCAAAATGTGACAATATCTTAGGAAGGTGGGCCTGTTGTGCTTACTACTATCTGCTGTTGCACCTGTGCAAGTGTATAGATCTTGCTGATTCTACTTCATCTGCTGGCTGATATATCAGCGTTTGTCATCACATGAGAATTGCATGCCTCTATGACATTTATTTATTTAGCTAAAATAATACTGCCAGATTACCTACAAAAGATACAAGATTTTGTAGCTACAGAAACATCAAAGAACATTGTAATAGGGTCAGAAAGAGACATAATGTGCAATTCACAACGAATCAAAAAGTAATTGACCTTTGCCCAGTACAGTGATACATTCTGAAGGGTGCTCTGTAGAAAACTATTCAGGAACGCTATTGGTGCATCAGGTGCTTGCATTCTGTAAACTTCTCTTGTAAAATACGCAGCGCAGTGCCAGCCTGGCTATAGCTCCTCTGGACACCAGTCCTTTGTCCCTCTGACACCAGGATAATTCTCTGGGGCTTGCACAGATGTGAAATGACACTTTGGTTCTGACTGGGTCCTCTGGCTGTCCTCTCATGGTCGGCATCTCTTGTATTTCTCATTCTTTTTTTCCCCTGCCCCTTTCCTTCCAAATAAAGAGTTCGTTACTTAGCTTTGATTCCTTTTAAAATTTTTTTTTAAAGCACAAGTTTTTTCAGGAGTTCCAATTAAGGGAATAGAGAGTAAAAATACCGCTCATTTCAGAGTATGAGTACTAGTCGTAAGTCGCCTTTTGTGTTATTTAGGAATTTTAATTTATGTTGAATTTGTTGGGTTGGAAAAAAAACGTGAATTCACTGTTCTTTTCTGCATTTCTTTATGATGCTAAAAACATGCTCAGTCTGAGCTATGTTAAATTAGTTTCCGTGGAAGTCGGTTAAATACTCCTAATTCCTTCTAAATTAACAAATAATGGAAAGAACACAAGCCCAAATCCTGACCTGGGCTTATTCTCTAGAAACTTGCACAAGACCTTACATTGCTTGTCTATTCATACATTTATTCTCACAAAAGGCCCAGTTGCAGTGCCGGTGTAACTGGAAGAGACGAAGCTGAAAGCAGCCGGTTTGCTTTAACAAGCTTTGCGTTATTTGCAGAATTTATGCGGAACCCGTGTGTGGATGCTGGGTTGGTCCCTCCTTTGGTGCAGCTGTTAAACTGCAAAGACCAGGAAATTTTGCTTCAAACAGGACGTGCCCTGGGCAATATATGCTACGATAGCCGTGAGTGTTGAAATATGCCATATTTTGTAGATGTTCCTGTAGGAAAGAGGGGAATGTTTTGATGTTCTGTACATAGTGTACGGGGCGGGGGGGGTGTCATTTTTCATTTCTCTTGATTTTTATTTACCACACAACTCTTCTGATTGTATGGGACAATTGAGTGTCACGCTTGCATTATTCTTTTGTGACAGAAAGATGAAAAAAACCCCTGTTTCAATATTGTGATTCAACTGGATAGAAGAATATAAAAGATTTGTGACTCTAGGTTTATGTTTTTCAAACATAATGAGATAGGTTTTCAAAGACTGGGTGCTACATACACAGAGGTCTGATTTTTACAGGTAATTTTTCCCCAAACAGAACATCTCAGAAAGGAGATGCTGACCACATGCATGGATGTGCCAATTGCAAAACCAAACCGGTGGCTGCAGTGTTTTGAAAATGCAGCCTCATTGCCCCTTCCTTTAAATATTGTGGTAAAAGACAGTGTGTGATAAATATGATACAGAATCAGAGACGCCAGGAACATCTTTCTATGCACATGAAGCAATTAGAAGCCTGTGGATGTCTGCAGATGGGAAGTGAGATGAAATTGTAAAAGCATTTCATTATCTTGAGATTTAATGCCTTATTTTCATAGGGCAAGAAATTTTCTTTGTACTATATGTTGCATTTAGTAAAAGTTTTGCTGTTCTGAATACTGTCTGTTGCAAAACCTGAATTATTACTACCCTTTCTCCTTGTTATTTTTTTATCCTAGTTTGGAAATTTACATTTTATATTGTTTTAAATTACTTTGCCTTTGACCTGATAAAGTTAATCAGATTTTCCATGCTGGCATTTCCATTTATAGACAGCAACTGCTTGACAATGCTAATGAATACTTCTTTCATTCAGGATTTTCTTTAAGGTGATCAACTGAACAGCTGCTTCCCCATGGAAACTTCAAGTAGAAGCTGTTGAGCTTTCTATAACATAATTTATTTACTATATTTTATTTCAGGGTGATACGTGATGTCAAGCTCACTCCCAGGTGGCACTGGTTTATTTCATATAAGTAAAATCTACATAACTATTCATGTCATTGTTTTTCAACCCACATTTTTTCATGGAATACAATAAGGACACATAAAAATAGTTTTGTAGTATCAGATATTGTGGACTACGGCTGGCTTTTAGGGTGCAGGATTTATCCAGTACAGAAAATCTGTATTACACACCTGGTGTTGACTTCTGTGGAGCAAAGCTGGCACTGATAAATCTAATCAAAAATGTTATGTATTGATAGTAATTTTCAATTGAGAAAAAGCAGCGTTACCATTCTGATAATGTGGACTGATATAGGAACTCTAAATACGTCACTAACTAGATTTTACTATATATATGAGCATTTTTTCACTTCTACTGCCCATGTAAATATAACATGCAGTATTAAGGAAGGTCTCGAAGTCCTAAATAAATGCTTGGCTGAAACGATGAAATCAAGCCCATATTGAATGGCTCATAGCAACGTTTCTATTTACTGAAAGCCCCGATTACTCTGTATTTCATGCCAGCAGGCATGCGTCACTTTGTTTAGTGACAGTTTGCGTGAAAAAGAGGTAATCAGGTCTGTATTTTTGAGAGAAGTCTGCATGGTGCAGAATGAAAGTTGTGGGGTAACTGGCTTACCCTCCAGGGCAGGCCCCTTAAAAGTGGCCTTGCAGAGAAGGGTTGCCTGCGGTTTTTCTTTATTAAATGCCGTGGCAGTGGGTTCCCAGAGTTCGTACATCCCAGAGTTGCTGCACAAAGGCAAAACCACTTCAAGTAAGTGCAGGAGGGGGCTGGAAGAGGTTTAGTACATTCCACAGGGTGCAAGGGGAATGAATTAACACGCTTGCTGGCCAGAGACCTTACTGACCAGATCCATCTCCTCACAGAAAATACAAAATGAAAACCTGTTGACTTACTGGCAGATTTTCTTCTCTATTAAGTTTCAGGTACACATGCACAGTGTTATTGTCTGGGTGCTCGTCAGTGTTAGCCCCCTAAAATAATACTGAATCACCTATTGGAGCATGAAAGAAAATACACAGAATTAAACGCACTTCGTAAAAAGTTGAAGCGGAAAAAATAGGTCACATTTATCCCAAGCAGCCTTTTTCATGTATTTGTGTTGTGAAGAGATCTGCTTTATGTGAGTCTCTGAACATCAAGAATACAGGCACATATGTAATAATTGCAAGGCAGAGTAGAAGGAAGGTTTGTTAGTACTGATGAGGCTTCTAGTCTCCCACCCTTCTTCTTATAAGCAGAGATGAAAGAAATAATTGAGGCAGCCAAAAGATTTTAAGTCAGAAGCAGTGATTATAACTAATCAGAGTATGCAGACTGTTCAGTGCTGTCCTACAATTTAAGAACAGATACATTACTGCATGTTCCTGTACAGCCTGTAATTGTTCTACATGATTTATCTAGTAAATGCTACATACACCTCAGCCCCCAAATTTTTGTCAAAGCAGAAAGTGCGAAGCGAAGCAATGGAGATGTGCTCTCTCCTCCTCTCCCTCCTGCTTTCTCTCCCACTGTATCTACAGCCCCTACCAAGTACAGCTGCTTGTGTTTCCGTATCCCCAGACAGCAGACTCCCCAGCCTCACTCACAGACAGAGATTTGTCTAAACTATACTACTAGACGCGAAGCTCCTAGCCCACTCATTCCTTTTAACCACCAGTTATGGGGTTGTTTTTTGCTTATAATCAAAGTTAAATTCTTAGACATTTCCAGTCAGAGCATAAGACTTACCATTCTAGACTCAAACTGTAGCTGCTTTTCTCCTGTCTTTCTTTCCAGCCCCCTGTGCCATTCTCCCCAGCGCTGTTGCTTTAGTACGTGTGTTCATTTAGGGCCATTAGAGATGTACAGACATTACAGACTAACAGCACACACCTCCAAAACTCTGCGTTCCCCCTGCAACACAAAGATCTCGTCTCCATTCTATGTTTAACATAACATGGTTCTTGCTACAAAAAGCAACGTCTTAAGTCAGAGCAGATTCAAGAATTCTAATGGAGAATGATGCTATGTTTAAAAAGTAGTGTTTTCTTAGCAGATAATAGCCTCGCAATATTTTTTATCACTAAGTTTGCGGTGCACATGCTATCTTAATCTCAGTAGTTTTTCCACAGGTAGTTTGCTACACACTTCAGTTTTGAACTGATTGGCAAACTCTTTTCCTGTGGTTTTATATAGCACTAAGCACACTGTAGAAGCTACTATAATTTTACTGTAAAAGTGCTAATTATAAAGGGAAGCAAAAGGCTATTTAGAGCCTGATTCAGTAGCCGTACAGACTAGAGGGAGTCTGCTGATTGACTTTGATTGACATTAGACTCTTACCCATTAGAAAATAATTCCTTCTTGCTGGTTAAAGCATCCGAGTATTCTGAAAGTTATCAAAGGGAAATAATCTTGCCATATATCTTGTAAGGGAAATGAAAAATTGCCCTTTCTGCCCTTCCATAATATTTGTATTAATGGTAGTGCTTAGAGACCTCCTTGGGGAATCTCAAAGCTATTGATTTTTGTGCCCATCCACTACCTGGTTCCTTCATGAAGCCACCAGCCTGGGTACATGTCCTCACCAACCATATTTCATGATATAAACAGCTATATAGCTTTGGAAAGAAACTAAAACTGTCAATTCCTCTGACAGCTGCTTATCTACCTTTTTCTGCAGGAAATTTACTGAATCCTTTTCTGATTTCCCAAGCTGTACATTTCTTTCTTATCTACCCAGTCTTACTTGTATTGTTGGCAAGACTCCTCACTGAATTTTCAGTGATGTGGCCTTCCACACAGACCCACATCTTTCTTGATCCCAGCCTGAACACCAGACCATGAACATTATACCACTTCTGGTTAAAAAGATCTTACACGTGCTATAAATTCTGTATACTCAGCTGCCCTTCCTATAAGGATGTACAGACCTCTTGCAGAGATCTGCTAAGAAAGGCTAAGTACAAAAATAAGAAAATACTCAGTTGTACAGTTACATACATCTCCATCTCAGGAGATGAGGTTAATTTCAGGATCTAAAGCAGAAAACCCGACGCTTAAGAATTTAACATGCTGGAAAGTAGTCAAATTCAATTTTCTTCAAAAAATGGCCTAACCTTTTTCAGTACCATATGGAAAACCAGCAGAATCCTAGCACACAACTGGTGTTGGTAACGGCACGCTGCTGGCTAATCAGTTTTTTGAAGGTCACCCTGATTCACGCAGCATCTTACCACAGTCTTTCACTTCTCCTTGTACTGTCCTACCAAACGCAAATCCCACCTACTCAGCTGCTTCCCAAGCAATATCGTGAAATTGAGACCAGAGGCTTTAACTTGTTGCTTGAAAACTGATTGTTTAGAACAGCTTACAGAGAATTAAAATCCCAGTTTTTAATTGTACAATAATACAGTTTTACCTTAAGATCTGCCCTCTCTAAGGAATGACAGAGACTTAAAAATGCTATAATTTTCTAAGTTAGAAGTCCTTGATAATGCAGTATTTTTTCCAAGCCTGTGCAGCACAAATACTGCATCAGCTAGAAACTGAGCATACCATATGCATGCCAACACGTACTTTCACAGGAATATTTAGTACTTATCAGCAATTAATCATGAATGTTCTTAGGAAGCTGTTAGACCATATTATTCTAATTTACTTATTTTATAGCTGGCCTAAATGGAATCAGAATGAAGAAATCTTCCTAGAACATCAGAAAGAACCATTCAAGAGGGGATATGAAAAACATGAATTCTCATTCTCAGGCTATTACTCTTTTTAAAATTTACATTCTAAATATTAACTCTTCTGAAACAAGTAGAAAAATTCTCCTGACTTAAGCCAAAGATTTACGGAAGCCCACATGCTGGGGGGGCAGAAATTGCCGTAGTTTTGCAAATTTTCCTTGCTTTAAGATGAATGAATGAGGCCTGATTTTCTGTTTGTTTTAAAGAGTATAGGTATGATAGGTCCTGCTTATTTTCTGCAGTGCAAATATTTTTCCTCTTTTTTTTTTCCTAGTAAAATTATTGGAATAAGCAAACTAAGTAGATCAGAATTCTGTCAGTACAGGTACCAAAAAAACCCCTATGAAACAAAGCCAATTTTTTGATTCCTTCCTTTCCCTCCAGCACTTCATTCACAGTCTGTAGAGTTTGTGTATTGCTCAGAAACACCTGCTTAGTTTACAGTCGAAATAGAAGCTACAGGCAACAAGGAAATTAAAATAAATAAGAGATGGGAGGTGTTTCCAGGGTCTTAAAGAGGGTCACAAACAGACTTTGAAAGAAATGCTGCTTTATTTACTAGATCTTGCTGCCACTCCAAAAGCAGGTTAGGGATTCAAATTTTGGTTAAGGACTGAGCTATTTCATCGCACTTCAAAGCTAGACAAAGGCAAAATCTTGGCATTCCCCTGGTATTTATGAAGACTAAAAAAATTCCTTGTCAGGAAGAAAAGCTTGTAGCATTTGAGTAACAATGAGTGAACAACATAAGATATGTAACTCTTCTCCTTTCAATTCGACCTCCCTTTTCATGTCTTTTTTCACTTTGAAATTGTTCGTATTTTTAGATAACAGCATAGTTACATGTTGTTGCTTTCAAGGCACTCAGAAAACAACGCTTGTTAGTCAAGTGTCTAGACATGGCCAAAGCTTATTCTACTTTATTTAGAAAAGCAGGCATTATGTGACTAGAAATATCAGCTGTCACTAGATCAGCAATAGTAGAGAACATCAACTGAATTACATTGGCAAACAGAAGAAAGAATGTTAGCATCTTGCTAAGCATTGCTTATGTGTAATTGGGAAGTGTTTATGATTTTTTTTGTTTGTTTATCTTGCAGCCATCATTCTTCTCCTTTTAACTTTGTGTTTTGATACAGTCTAATTATATAATCATAGCTTCTTAATAATGCAGAATATAATTTTGTTGTACTCTCAGATCCATTTCTGCAGATTTTTGCAACACTATGTGCACCATACATATAATGCACGGGCCAAGCTTTTTAGTTGTTTATGTGATAGCTACACAGGCATCTGGTTTTATATGGCATTGCATACAGTGCAATAACGGCATGGAGTTAACGTACGACATGCAAACCACCTCAATTCAGTTACTTTTGTAAAGAATTTTCTAAATATTTATAAAGAATACTGGGCAGCTCTCAGAAACAGAAATTGGACATTACTGGCAAAGAACTATGTTAGTAAAATCTGTTCCTTATTACAGTGAAGCTCTTGAATGTCTCAGCCAGGGGACCAGGAGTCTGTTTAGTCAGAGGGTTTTTAGAATACTCTTTGTACACCAATATAATCAAGAGACCATGCACACCAGAGGAAGTTGCAGCCTAAGTATTTGATAAAAGACGGTGAGGAAAGAGTTAAGTAAAGCACTTACCTGAGACAGTGTCCAGTTCATCAACCACACCTTGGCCCCACCTGGTCCCTTGGGCGCAGGCCTTGCGCAGGGTGCTCTCCAGTCAAACGGGTGGGTTCCCTTCTGCTAAGGAGGTAAAATATTTCCTAAAACAAAGCACTTTGCTGGTCTTTCTTGGGCTGTGTCCTGCGACCGTTCAGATACAAGAGTCTCCTACAGGTCAGCTCCTCCATGCAGGCTGCACAATGACAAGCTTGGAGTTGCTTGGAAGGCCAAGTCCTCTTACTCCATCTGTTGATAGCATGAGATGCTATAAATACCTATTTACCAGTGTAGGAAAACTGCCTGATGTTTTCCTGTATAATTGGATTCCATAATTTATTTCATGCTGTATGAAATAACGAGCACAGGCTGGCTTCAGCTCTGACTTATGCTCACATAACCCTAGAGTAATTTGTTTGACTGCAATGGAATTACTAAGGAGTTGCAGAGAGATAAAAATATCAACCGATGAATCTGCTGTAATCATATTGCACATGAAAAGGAAGGCAGTGGGAAGTGCTACATTCAACTTTGAAGGCTTTTACCTGACTTTTATGTATCTAGTAAAACTTTTTAATTGGTTTATTTTCAAATAGAATTCAGTAGCGGAAATTCTTACACCTTAAAACTAAAATCTCCTTGGAATCCAGAACAAATCACCTGCCAATACTGCGACGAGTAGTATTTTATGTCTTGTTGCTAATAAAAACATTTCTGCCTTTATATTGAGATCTCAGGTTCCCTAGCAGAGTTTGACTGGAAGTGAATTATTAAAAGTCTTGGACAATCAACTCATCACTATTCTTCAGTCTGAAATCAGAAACACATGATTTTTCTCTTATTTATCTGACATTAAAGGAATATGAAAAATAAGCAAATTTTATTTGAATTAAATTGTGGAGTTGAATCTGCTGCCTCAGCATACCATTAGGGAGATTGTGATATTGGAGCATTTACCTGTCCGTTCAAACGTTACCCAGAGTCTTGACCTGGAGATAAAAGAAATCCCACAATACTCGTAAGTGATATTAGGGCTTGTTGGCATTGATAACCTGTGGTCCACACATTGGATGTATTATAAGGAGTCTACCCAAAATACCTCTAGATCTCCATTTGGATACACTTTAAAATTGTATTTGTTAGAATAAACCAGTTGCATGAGAGGGCCAGTTCACTGCTACATCAACTATCGTTAGCCAGCGAATACCCTGGCAACAGTTCCATCCAAAAACATCAGTGGTACATATTTTCAGTCCTTGAAGGCGCTATATTAAAAGACAGCATTCTGTTAGCATTTCTAGTTTACTCTTTACGTCTTTACTATTTTAGCAATACTTTCTAAAAGAATAACTTCTGAGACAGTACCCTCAGTGCAGCCGGAGTTAGGGCTGAGCAGAGTTGCCAGCGATTTAAGATGAACTCATGACAAGACCCCTCTGTTTATCTCTGAAGCAAGCATGACTAATTCAAGATTATTTTTCTTCATAAAGCAAAAACTTTAAGGCTATATTGATTGATTTTAAACAATAAGCAAATAAAACGGTACTTCTGATAATCAGAGTCTTGTAATTCCCGAAGGAATCAAACAAAGGGGATTTCACTTCAAGACAGAGCAATCCCAAAAAATATCTTTCAAATTATTAAGATGGAAATCTCAAAATACAGTATTGCTGTGTCCTGTCCCTTGCAGGCAAGTGCACAGAAGACATGGAAAACACAGCAAACAATAACAGTGCAATATAATTACAAGAAGCTTTCTTTTCTTGAAAATAAAATCGATGAGATGCTGCTCTCTGTCGTGCAACAGGGTTGTAGTCTGTAGTCTTGCAGAATTGACAGGGTCCAGAACCCAGTGATTTAAAAGCACACACAAACGGATTCAAAATAAAAAGTAGGGTCAATTATTAAAACAGAATGAGAGCATTGCATTTAATTTTCATCTTTACATTTTTTCAGACAAGGAAAAAAGCTAAATTCCCAGTTTATATAAGTGGCAATGTTTTTCCTGATGTCTCCATAGATAAGTGGGTTTACACTAGGTAAAGGTTTGCCCCTACCATTTAATAGCGGTTTTTAATATTTTTCTCTTTCTATTTTCTTTAAATGATTTGATCATTACACCCAATTGCAGAGTATAAGAATTTTAAAAGAAATACTGTATTTTTTCCATGTCGCCAAAAGCTGCTGTCTTGGCAGCTTGACTTACACAAATCAGAGACCTCAATCGTACAAATCATTCTTTCCTTCACTGAGCTGCAGCGTTCATACCAGTGCAATTAGTTATATCAATAAACTTTTGTAGAACATGACTTGGAGAAAGAAGAATTCAGGTTTCCATTTGCAAGACAAACCCATAACATTTCAAAGCACAAATCTTAAAAGTAGAAGCCCAAAAGATGATTCTTAAGAAATGCTGTCACATAGTTTTCTAGCTGATTTTCTGAGAAATTGGTGTATTTTTAAAGCCTACATATGTCATAAACGTTACAACAACAGGTAACTTGTGATTTCTGGTGCTTTTTAAAGGTTAGATCTATTTTCTGCATTTTGAGTCCGCAAACCAGCACAGGACCCCTACCAAGAAATATAATTACATATGAAATTGTATAGTGAAACACGAAATTCACATTTCAGAATGAAGATACAGGAACAAAGACTTATTAAAGAACTGTTTGGAAAGCAGTGGCACTGTGGCCATCATGATGTAAAGATATGATAGGCAAAGGTAATACACAGTGTTCATACCTTACCTGTTCTGTGAGAAAAATGGACAAGCTTTCAAACAGCCATTCAGTACATCACTATTTGAACGTAATTTTCTATGCTTTTACTTAGTCATTATTTAATTAGCTGTGATGCTATCATCACCAGAATCATAGACACCTACCTTATTTTTATCAGCCTGCGGGTTTACTCACCATATACACACTGAAATAACAACGTGCATCTTTGCAGGACCACGATCATTTCTGAAGGACAAATTATTTCTAAACTGTGGTTTAAATATTAGAGATGGCAAAGAGAAAAGTTTGAAATAATGGAGGAACTGGACCAATATTTTTTAATGCTTGATTAGAAATGAGGTAAATCATGAGTTTTTACAAGTGTCTGAAACTGTGCTGTTTTTTCCTTGTGAAGACACAGGTCTATATCCTAATAGAACATTAATAAGAAATCTTTTTGTCCCCATCTGTATGAGACACATCTGCTTCTTTAAATGTCACTTGGATTGGCAGAGCTTAAATTTTATATTAAAAAGGGGTCCAGCATGAAAATAACAAAGCTAATATAAGGTTTAGATTGAAGATCACTGAGTGAGCTATTTGCAAAGATATTTTATCATATCTGCCTATATAACAGCACAGCCCTTTGCCTGATGTAACTATATGTCCAGAAATAATAACCTTGCCATGGTGGCAAACATGAAAGTATTGGTGCATGTATTTTAGAAATAACTCATTGACTGTGTATAGCTGATGCTTTATATTGGTTTTATACTTTAAACTGTGACTTTAATTGTTTTTTCCTGTTAACCTTTTGTGCCCGAGTGGTTTATTTTAGGATTTAGTAAACTGGGGAAGAAAACTGAAGGGAAAATTATGCAAACACATCTTGGGAAAAGCAAATTGAAACTACTCTAAAAGCTGCATTTTGAAGACCTTCCATTCACATGCACTAAAAAAATGTTCATCTCTGACTTGGGCATCCATTGGGGCAGCCATGGCTGAGCCACGGCAGGTTTGGAAACACTCTGTTCATAGGAGTGGTGCGGATGGAATTATTTTTACACAGCTTTGATTTAGCAGCAATTCAGGATTTATTAATACTTTGCGGTAAATTACAAGGTTAGGTTGTATAATTATTAATAGCACTTAATCAGCAGCCAATTTAATAGAGTGATTCAATGAAATTTGTTGTAATCAATCAAAATAGCTACTTATTTAAAGGTTCATAAATGTCAAGGTTCATGCTAAACTTAGAGCAGGGTTTTCTTAACTAAAACACAAAAAAGGGTAAATTAAAATACACATGTACACAGACAGGAAAAAAGGCAGTTCTAAAATCAAATTGCACACACACAGAGGGATGGAGGTTAACCTACGATTAACATTCCCCTTTCATGATCTTTATAAATTACTCACTTTTGTGTATTGACATTCATCAGCAAACATCAAAACCGTGCGGAATTAGGCCTTTGGATCTTTATGATTTCGTCAGTAGACGATCGTTGAATCTTCGTGAAATTGGCCCTGAAGGTGTCCCAGGTGCCATCCAGCAGAGCTCACAGGGTCTCACATGAGAATCGCTATTTATGGGGTCGCAAGACAATTGACTTTGGTCAGTTTTTGTCCACAACTCACCTCAGGCTCACCTGGTACTTCCCAGATTGGGCAACGGCCCAGTTGGGAAGAGTTGAGGTGCAATCAGGGGACACCTGATTGTCCCAACTCACTTTCCAATCAAGACAAGAACAATGTTGGGCTGCCTTGTGGTCTCCAAGCAAGAAGTGCTTCGCTGTCCCAATTCACCGCACCCTTCAGTCAAGACAAGAACGTTTGTCCCCTAGGCAGGAACGTACTGCTGGCCTAACGGCCACCAGGTGAGGGACACCAGTTCATTTCCACTCACCGCACTTGTGGTCAAAGCCAGACCACTTGAGAACGTGACGTTGGCTTGTCTTGAGGTCACTAGGTGGCCCTGAGGAGGGGCATCTGTACCACCATAAGGGGGAATGTGAGCAGTCACAGTCATTTGATGATCCACAAGAAAATCCATTTTTGCGTTAAACTCCTGTAAGCAAGTCAGGATAGAAAAAGAGGCTATACTAATTCTTAGAGATGGTTATCTTGCGTTGGGCTAAAGAACATTGTGGAAGTAACAACTCATTCTGTAATAAATCTTACTGTACGTTTTGTAGAAAAAAATCCCACCTTCTGGTCTCTTGGGTTGTTGTAATTCTGGCATCTTTAAACAGTATTGCATGTACTTAAAAAAAAAGCTATACAACAGCATTGCCCTTTGTGAGCTGCAGCGAAGCATTTTTAAGCAGAAATGTGAATGCTCTCATTAAACTGTTCAATCACTGATCTCTTAGGAATAGCAAATGTTTATTTAAAAAGGTCACAGGAAAAAATTTCAACACAGCGTCTGGGAGGCTGGAAGCACGCGAAGTGTGGGAGTTCAGAGAGCTGCTGAACTGCAAGGTAATAGTTGGATTGAGAACAAGACACAGCAACATGCTGCGGTCTTGTTGTGACTGTAAATGATTTGGAGTTTGGTGAGTATTCTTGTGTGCAAAATCTGTTTCTTAGCGACAGAGCAGGGAGAAGCAAGTGGGTAATAAGTACATGGAGCATTCTGAGTCACAAATATGCTTTTTGCTTGGGGATGCAAGGAAGTGTCACAGCCTGAGCCTGAATTGGGTCGTCAGGACCTTCAGAATTTGCCTCCTACATCTGGTGCAGGATTCTTTGTGGCCCTGAACTAATGAGCTGAGTTAATCCTCTTGGGGCTAAGAAGGCAGCACCATGAGATCCTAATTATAGCACTGGCCCAGGTCTGTTCACCCTGCTGCTGAGGGCTGAGCAGCAGCTCCGCAGGGTGAGCTCTAGCATGGGAAAGAGGTGAGCACCACACTCAACCAAGGCATCTCCTTCACAAATCTACCAGCCTTTGTAGTCACGTCAAAGTGTGCTATGGAGCCAGACCATTTCTTGGAGCGAGACTTGTTTCTGCATCTTTCTGCCTTGCTTTTGCCGTCTGCACACCAGCAGCAGATTATCTATGCACCTAATAAAATATTCTGTGGATAAGAATTTTGCCGTGTATTTGAAGAGAGAGATTATTATGTACTTACTGATACAGCAGGTTTTGATGTGTAACTTCTTCGATAAACTGGAGAGAATGGAAGTAAAAAAATATATGCGTTAGGTTTTCATTTGTTGCAACATGTTATTACATCATTATTTTCAGTGGAGTTGTGCCAAATTCCATCCAGGTAAGGAACTTGGCTTGTAAGTGTTTTTTTGTTTTTTAACTCTTGCTTCCAAACCCTCACCTAACTCCACATTAATAATATTATTTGCTTACATATTTTATATGCTGTTCCATATATAAAGACATGGGAGCAAGCTTGACACCTGATTGTTATGTCAAGCTTAAATGTATCACTGTTTTAGTTTGTTGATTTCAATTGCATTATAATAACTTGAGGATCACATATCTGATCCAGAATAAGTGGTTCAGTTTCATTTTGCACACAAAAACTTTTTGACTCACAAAATAGGTGTCAAATACAGAATCATGTACTCGCATAGCTTTGGTAATAAAAAATACCAAGAAGAGGATACATAAAACAGGGTGCTGGAATATTCCAGCCCAGATTGCGTTTTTTCCTCTGCCAATTTGCTAAAACATACGCACAGAATCTGAGCACGTGACTATATTATGCCTACGTTTGGCATTGCATCAAGGATGTCAGAGATTTATTTCCTTTGCATTTCTCCTTTTTTATAGTCTTTCCATGACACAAAATCTTATCTTGAATTTGTTTGACTGTAAACAGATTCCAGTTTCCTGTTTTTCCAAACGGAATGTACATACCTGCAGTGACACAGGCCCCTGATATCCTGATCATGTCCAAGGTGGAGCCAGCGATGGCACTGATGCTTTTTCCACTGTTGCATGTATCTCAATTATCCTGCAAAACACATATTACTTCAGTAATAAATATAATAGTTAAGATTCACCAAGAATTACCCTTCCTCTTTCAGCTTCACTCAGCAAACTATCTCAAGTCCCTATATATACACCCCTCATAAATATATATATGTTTATATTTATAAATATATATAGTGTAGTTCTATATACAGTACTTATAACCGTTTTATATAGATATATAGTATGTAAGGGATATGTTAATACATGCCTCATAAATAGTATTAACAAGAATTAGAAGATTTAGAAACTTCTTTTTGCAGAGCTCTGTAACACTTTATGGGGAAGATCATATTATAAATGTGGACAACCTTGGTTTTCATAAGGAATATGTTGCAGAATAAGGAAAACTTGGTGGCTTAACATCCAAGAATAATGAGGAGAGAGAGGAGTTATGACAGTGGTGAATAAAAAGGGAAAGAGGAGATTTCCTTTGGAGCCATTAAGAAATTGAGGAGAGTACAGGGGTTTTTTTTCTTATTTTGCAAAACTTTAGTGATTTTCACACCAAGGTTTTGTTTTCATCCAGATTTTAGCTGATTCCAAATGTAACGCACTTGGAAGTTTCTCCTTTTGGAAGCCCTGGAATTTAGGTTATTGACTGTTGCTGATCGCCTGCTGGGAACGGAAGCAGCATTGTCGATTACTGTAACAGAAGGCCAATTTTTCCTTTATACCTACACTGATGCAACAAATCCAATTTGTTATACAGAAGGAGTTCCATACAAAGATCATGATGTGTTATTTGCAAAACCTCAGAACATTGGAGTCTATTACAGATGCAGAGCGATTTTTTTCTTTTAGCCATACAAAAAGAACGTGATGGTGGCATTAAATTTCAGGTGTAGAAGTAGAAAGAGCATGCTGTGTGGCAGAGTGCATGAGCAGAGTTTGTGACTGCAAACTAGTACCTCTATCTGCTGTGTCCGTTTTATTCCCTGTTTTAAGTAACCTAAGCAATTTATCTTCTGTCTTTAAATTTCTCAATCTATGTAAAAGCAAGAGTAATTTACCTAATCCACGAGGGTGGATGGATTAGGTTTTGTAAAGTGCTCAGAACCTCCCTCTGGCAAAACCCAGTCTAACTTCCAAATATTATTTATTGGCTCCAGCGGCTCTGCCTCAAACACTGAACTTCTTTACAAAGGTATTAGTGCCGGGTGGTTAATCCCTTTTGTTGTAGGTGTTTTCCCTTTCCCAGCTCTGCTGCTCTCAAAGCTGGCCCTCGAGCACCTCTCTTTAGATGAATTTGACAACACTGGAGGAATGATTTTACGCTGTTTAAAACCTTTGTTTTGTATGATTATTGTTATGTTCGGGACTCTACGGTGGGGTTTGGTTTCGTTTTTTTTAATGTAACTCTTTGTTTTACAGATGAGGGCAGGAATGCAGTTGACCATGCAGGTGGTGCACATATTGTAGTAGACCACATAAGGTCACTGTGCAGTAAAACAGATCCAGCCAGTGAGAAGCTCTTGACTGTCTTTTGTGGCATGCTGATGAACTATAGCAATGAGAATGGTAAACAACACTGACAATTTGCTTTATGTCTACCAGGAGAACAACCTCATCAAAAAAGAAAAGAGAGAAAAGTTAAAGTCACCTGTAGGTTTCCATTGTGGATACTAACACTAAGTTACTCCAAAAAAGATCAAGTACCTCAGTTCACGTATACAAGTTTCTGTTTCACTAAAATTATGTTCCCAAAAAATTCGATAACTTCCTGATGAAATTTCATCTAGCATATTATATGAAGTTTTAAACTCAACATCTAGAATTTAATTCTTTGTCTAAAAGCAACACATGGAGATGTATCATATACCTTAGGGAAAACCAGATTTACGGAAGTAAACTAGAAGGCTACATTAAGTCCTCTCTTTTTCCTTTACTATCAAACAACACCATGAGACTAATTTGCTGCAGGCATGCAGTGTTGTCCCATTGATGATTTGGAGATATAGATGTCAAACAGTTTCCCTTGATCGTTTTTCTCCTTGTGAAATGTATATAAAACCACGTTAACTTTCCTCTAAGATAAATAGGGAATAATTTATGTGTATGTTCAACACTGTTCTATGTCTACAAATTATAAGTTTATGTTCTTTATCCGATTAAATGGAGATGTTATGGGGCTGGGACAAAAACAAAAGATAGTCTATTAAATGAGAAATCCTTGACCAGGGAGGGTAAAAAAATAGTGTTCTACACTAGTTGTACAAACATACTGCTATTTTAGTAGCTAGCTTGCTTCTGCACGCAAGCGTGGTAGTGTGCCAAAGCAGATTATACAGCGTTCACACATTTTCAAGTTTTTCAATATTTGAATCTCTAAGAAAATTGGGATAAATGAGGAAAGCTAAATAGAGGCCTCTCTCTTGACTCGTAATGGCACAGACTGCAGATGTAGTTTGCTAATCACACTGTTTCTTCAATCACACCCATTCCCTGAATTGTGGTGTTTTACCTTAGGAAGAAATAGCTTATTAGCTGTTCACACTTCCTTCAAGTTATCACTTTCTGTAACTCACTTTCCAAACCCATCTCCTCAAAACTCTTCTCCTTTTCGGGATGGTCCATAGGCTTTATTTTTCTTTTCTTTTTCTTTCCCCGTTACTGTATAAATTTTCGACCTGCTTTATCATCTCTTCTCATATAGTTTCCTTGTGTGTTTTCTGTGCCATCTCTCTGGAGCTCTCAGCTCTTGGTGTTACTTATTCACCTCCAAATATCACTGTGTTATGTCTCATCTCTTTCTCTTGTTCTTACATTCTTTTTTTCCTCCTCCTTTCCTAGTATTATCTGGCAACACTTGTTTACAGTACTATTTTCTTCTTCTCCAAATAGCAACTTTCTAGTTCCTTTATTTCATATAGTTTTCAGGAACTGTTTTGCTTGATGTCTGCATGAATGTCACATTTTATTACATTTCATGGTGTTCACTCCGTATTTTCTTTATTTGTTAAAATACTTGGAGCAAACAGGTATTCTTACCTCTAAGCTACCAGAATTCTCTGGATTAATTAAGACTAATGAGCATCCAGTATATTGGGTGGCTGAAGACAGGCCAGTCCCAAAGCACTGTGTGGAGATACCTTGTCAGTTCTACTTCAGTGCCCAAGCTCCCAGCAGCTTTTCCTCAGGAAAACTAATTATGAGATAAATCTCCCAAACAAGCAGCTTCTGAACCGTTTAACTGTTATGAACATTGAATAAATGACTCGTTCCATCTAGTAAGATAGCTTATTCTGGTGCAATCGATACAGCAGTTGTGTGGTTCAGTGACAACAAGGCGGATTCGCTGGCTGCTCTCTCCCGTGCCAGGTGACGTCTTTCATCTCTCACAAACTGATGCAACACTCACAGGAGCCACTGAAGCACTGTCAGAAGTGAGAAATACAGGAGCGTTCGCAGCTCCTGGGTCTGGCTGCAAAGCACCACATCCAGGAGCGATGCTGGGGGGTCACCTTACCTTACTTGCTGGTGCCCATGAGAACAGACCTTTTGGTAGGGAGTCCCAGTATCCATGGCTGTGCTGTGTAAGACTTTGTCCTCTTGTTCCATTGTGAATTTGCTCACTGTCTGGGGCAACCACCGAATTAAACCCCAGATAATCTGCCAGATTTTTAGAAGAAAACTCCGTGACTGTACCTGCAGCATGTGAGTGGAGAAACAAGTAGCTTACCTGTCTTGCCAGTTTTAAGAGCCACAGGTATAATTTGATCATAGTTGTGAACTGCTCTAAAATTATCACCCGCAGACCATGGTGAATTTCCAGGACATCGGCCAATGTCAAATATGGGCCCAAGACAAACGCTTCCAAGCATTGCAGCATCAGTTGGATAATGTTCGGAGTAAATGCAGCTTTTCCTGACCTGTTAAACATGAAAACTCAGATCAGACAGTTAGTTCTGCTCACAGATTAGCAGATACCATTTTGAGGATTTCCTTGCAAGGGCTTGGTCCCATGTTACTTACGGAGAAAATAAACACTGCCTTGGTTTTGCTGAAGGATGAGGAGTATGGGATTGCAGCCTCCAGTCCCAGATTACTTTGTCTGTAGTTATGGAAACAAATGGGAGAAAAAGAAAAGAAAAAATATTGGAAATGTAAGAAGCAAGTATTTCAGTCTTTGAAATAGCACTTCTACCTTTTATTTCTTGTTTCTGTAACCTTTTCCTGCTTAGCGCGCTATGTTACAAAACTACTGGTGGGGACTTTGAAGGTTTCTTTACCGCTTTTAATGACTCACGCTCCATTTTAAGTTGCGCTAGCTATCCAGATAAGGACGATTACAGCACTTTTTGTCCTTATTGCATCTAATCACCTGTGAACACCCTAATATTTTCTAATCCTTAGCATTTCATGAGCAAACAGTATATAAATTATTTTATTTGATTCTAAACAGTTTGTCATTCCCAGTCAACTAATTGCCCTCTTTTTCCAATAGCTACTACTGTATTTTTAATAGCTATCAACTACTTTATTTTTTTAACGTGAGAGACTCATTCTTGAGTACTTTAAGTTTTTGAATTAGCATTGAGATTTATCACACATGAGTTTTACAACAGTGGCAACTAAAGAGCAGCTACAGGTAATATTTTCTCTCCCTAAACAGAGCAAATTAATGGAGCATTCTTGCATCTCATCCCAATTCTGGACACTCAGCTTGCAGTTGTAACTGCATTCCTAACACTGTTATCTAAGCTTTCAAACTAAGATTCCCTTTAGAAGGTTCTTGTGCCATCTGCTTGTGTTCAGGAATTATTTTTGCCTGCTGTCTCTCAATTCTCCCTTTGCCTCCTTGGTATCATCTCATTAGTCGCTACAGTGTTACAGAACAAATTTCCCTTTGGCATCTCTTGCAGTTCTTTTAAGCTTATTTTTTTAAAGTGGCCATTTTTTGTTGTGTTGCTAGAAATCAGAGGCTTTTCCTGATGGGGCACATCCCTTTTTCTACAGCCCAGATTATCATGACCCTCTCTGTCATAATTGTATTTCACCACCCAAATTCAGCCAGACACAAATAGCTCATCCCTGCTTTCCATTATTCGTTCTTAAAATGCAAAGTTGCAGGTAATACTAGGAATGAAACAAATGTGTCACCCACGTTTGTTAATGTTTTTGCTCATAGCTTAATCCCCAAAGAAGTAAGTCTTGACAAAAAACAATAATAATTCTTTCTTTGTCAAGCTGTGCAAACTATATTTGGGATACAGAGCACCTGTGCTTAAAGCTGCTGTTTGGGCACCTTTCAGCAGGTTCCGTATGTTGTTGTGCTGCTCCCATCTGAAGACTTATCATTACGTACAGTCTCTGTGTAGCGATGAATCTGCTCAGAAGCAAGAGGCAAAACAGGCTTGGATAAAGAGTAAGAAACTAATAACTAATCTAATAAAACTAATAATCCTATGCAAAAACTCAGATAAAAGAGTTAGTGACGTGAGTAGTTATTCTGCAGATCTCATAATCCCGGGAGCTGAGTCCTGTTTACAGGTTAATGCGATCAGTCGATAAGGTAGCTAATTGTCTCCTGAGATTTATAAAACACACCATGAAAGCATTTTTAAAGAAATGCAGACATTATGGAAGAGCTAGGCCATTTGGCTCATTAGGTAGTCAAATTGGAGAAGTTAACTGGACACAGTACGCATGTGTGAAAGTACACATTTTTATATACGGGCGTATATACGTAGACCCTGTTTATAAATAGCGTCCTCATCTCATTTCATATGAAACTTCAGTCTGTCAAGGTTGTCTTTCCTTCAGAAAGTTTGTAAAATGTAACATTCGGATGTTAAGTCATACAACCGCCAAGCCTTTCTTATTCTCACAAAGCTCTTAGCGACTGGAATGAATGTTGGGACTGATGTGCACTGTTTACCATCTGCAGAAGCTATGTAAATACACAAGAAATGAAAGGGAGGTTTATGGCCACTTACGATGGTCTAACAGCAATATTTCAGTAATGCCTCCTTCTAGGACTTACCTTTGCTAATTTTCATGCTTGCCATGGTTTTTCTTTCGTTTACATCACAGCTAAAGATGTCTAGCATGCTTTCAAGACCTAAATATACTTAAATGCAAAGTAACTTAAAGCATGTAGAAGATAAAAAGTATATTTCTTATGATAGTAAGATAATTAATACAATCACTTATATGTTATATGATGATTTAACATAGATGTGGGGATTGCAAGCAGGTTTCTCTAGGGTATGAAATTATGCCACCAATTTGTACAAAACAAATTTTCCATTAGTATTATCATGGTTACTGATGAAACACAACATGACTAGTTGGTTCCTGAAGTTCTGTCCAAAATAATGAACTAGCCTAAATCAGCATTTTAAACTCAAATGCCCCAAATAAAGTTCTCAATTTGGGATATTCTCCCCAGATCTTACTCTTTGGAGTTTCCATGTGTGTCACCGAAGGACATGGAGCCATTGATATTCAAGTTTTAGGTAGGTAATTCTTTGTGCTGGCGCATGTATTGATTGCCTTTTAATCTACCTTGATATGCATCTGTACAGCATCACTGTCAATGCTTTTCAGCCCAAGAGAACACAGGGGCATCTCAGTAGCACAACATGTGGTAGCGGTGCAAAATTTCAGTTTCTTTTGTGGCTTTAAGTCATAAATTCAGAAGAAACATTTAGTTTTTCATGCTTCCTGCTCACTGTGCATAAAGTTCTGCTTAGGGAGCGGATAGAAAAGCTGTTTCCTGATGAGAGGCGATGTGGCCTGGCTCTGTGGCTCACTTCAGTCCCGTGTCAGGCAACCGCTTGTAGGATGGATGCTCACGTCCCCTGGATTTGCATCCTGCAAGGAAAAGCTGCACACACAGTTATTCCCAGTTACTCAGGCCACAGTCTTTCATCAGAGAGATGGGAACTGCTGCCAGTCCCTTCAGCTGAGACTGAACCACTTAACAGTTCTTAATTTCTCTGAATTAGAAAGTGCTGTAGGTCTCCATGTCGGCGAGAAGCATAATACTTTTCTCTTAAACTTCTTAATAGACTTTGCTCTTCTGTTCACTAGACAAAGCCTCTTATTAGTGGTAATGACAGATGTAAATGACGACTTCACAATTTGTATGGCAAGCTCAGGATGAAGTATAAACACGGCAAATAGCTGCTGGCAGCCTTTTATTTTCAAAGGTTTTGCCTCCTATGCAGCTTTGTGACTCACAGGGTTGTCCTGTCATTGGCAGAGGAGAAAATTTCTCCCTTTGCTTACTGCAGTTAAGGCATCAATTTTACCTTATTGGAAGTTCTTGTTATCCCGTTCGTACCGCTGGACACCATTCCTGTGCTCAGGCGCCATCCTTCTGCTCCAGGGAAATGAGACTGTTATGGAGTCAGGTATAATACCTGACTCTTGACTCAGTACAATTGTTCTTTCTTGGTCTATTTTCTTTTCCTTTTTTTCCTACTTGGAAACTCTAGAGGCCCTTTAATCACTGCACTCCACGCTCTCTTGAACAACAAAATAGATCCTTCTATTTGGCTTTTAAGATTCCTGTTGACTTTAAAAGATGGATGTGGTTTCCCCTTTTCCCACTTATTTTCTCCTCTGCACTTTCTATTGTATTAAGAAAAAGACGGCAGAAGGGAAAAAACAAAAACCAACAACACCCCCGAACCCAAACCTGCTCCAAATAGACACTTTATGTTTCTGATGTCAGAACGCTTTGCCAAATGAAGTCCGTAGAGATTAATTGTCTCTTTGTCCATTACAGCTGGATAAAGTGATTTTAGAGTGACCAGAGGCAGTCTGGTAAAAAAAGCAATTTCTTTCCACATAATTTTCTATGGCATTTGTGGTTTGTGTCTTTGTTCTCCTTGCTCTCCGTGACTACCATTTTTCCTTCAGGATTGTCTGCAGGGCACAATCACAAACCAAGGACAAAACCAGATTATTTACCAGTAACTTGAGTTCTCCTAGAGGCTCATTTGCTCCGCAGAACCTCCCTGTTCTCAGGTAGATTTTGGCAGTGAGTTGGAAGCAGGAGGGCACAGCAGTGACTCACACCTGCCAGAGGTCAAACGGCATTCAATTCATGCGCTAGTGCGGGTTGGACTTACCTGAAATTTGACAACTTCAACAGCTCTTGGATGGCATTCGCATAAATTGCTCTAAAGACCACAAATCTGTGGAAGAGGTAACATGCACCCCCCTCAAAAAAAAAAATCAGTTACTGGTAAGTAATACAGTTTTATTAATGGTGTCAAGCCATAAGGATTCCTGCTCGTCCCCAATAACTTGTAATAACCATGCCAATTACTTATTTAGTGTGCCAAATTGATAATTATTCTAACAGTATTTTACACTGAATATAAATGAACTAAACATTCCAGAATCTTTTCATGATTTATATTCGGTGAGAATTTCAAACACACTTTGCAGAACCTTGAAGACAAAGATTTTTCTGAGAGCACGAGATGATACTAAATTTGCTAGACTTAGGATGTAATATGTTTTTATCTCCCTGTAAAAATCTGCGATTTTTATGGCTCTGATTCCATACACATAAAAACTCCAACTGATTTCAGTTGCTCAGAATGAATTCCTTTAAAAAATTACCTAATTCCCCCATAGGGCTTGACCCAAAGCTAAACAAAGTAATACAATTCTTTTGAATTCACTCAGCTTTGGATCATTGTCTTTTGAGGCTGTAACATTTAAACATAATTAAAGTGCTTAGAAACAAAGGAAAAAAGATGCTTAGGAAACTTACTAAACATCTGGTGTGTTCGTGTCTGCTTTCTTGTATTCAACTGTGAAACAATGTTTTTCTTTCTTTACTATGTTATAGGTAAAATGTGTAAGAGAAAATATCATTATAAATAATTCTTTAAAACAATCATGTTTCTGCCTAACCATCAAAGCATCTTTCTATTTGCAGACATCTAGGAGCAATAACTTTCTTACTTGTAAATACTATAAACTTTCATCCTATGCAAGAGATTATCAGAATGGCTTCTAAGGACTTTTCTTAAACCTTCCAAGTTTTTTGTCTTTATTAAACTTTCTTTTTTTCTCAAGCTCCTCATAATCTACATTGTGACTTCCTGTGTTTATAAAGCTTTTCACGTTTATTTCAGTGCCAGTTTATACTCATTCTAATTTTAATTTTCCAGTTTTGATCTTTAAGGGAAAGCACTATATAGGAACATGTTCTCAGATAAGTAATTATTTCACTGACGTAGCATTGTTTGCTTTCAGTCAGCTCAGAATCAAACCCAACATGTATTAGTAACCTGATAATCACAGAATTCTCGGTAGCTGCATAAATCACTATACCCTATGATCAGATCAGGAGGGAACATTTCTGGGAATATGTCCCATTGCCAGGGAGAATTATGAGTCCATCTCTCAAGTCTGGACCAGATACCAGTGTAGACGAGTAGAGGAGACAGATGATTTAATGCTGCTTAGCCTAGAAGTTGCTTTGTGTGAAAAATGCTTTTTTGCTCTGAAGAATAGTACTACAAACAGGAATGTTAACTCACTGTTGCACTTTCTTTCTACATAGATACCCTGCAGTCGCAGCTTATCAATATGGGTGTTA
Source organism: Pampusana beccarii (assembly GCA_013399365.1). Lineage (NCBI taxonomy): Eukaryota > Metazoa > Chordata > Aves > Columbiformes > Columbidae > Pampusana > Pampusana beccarii. The sequence continues at coordinate 103,174 of VWYH01008560.1, read as the reverse complement.
TTCCTACACTAGTGAAATTGTTGGGCATTCATTGCCAAAACGCAGCTCTGACAGAGATGTGCCTTGTTGCATTTGGCAATTTAGCAGAACTTGGTAAGTCCACAGTGTTAATCTCAAATTTCCATCCAGTTTTCATAAAGTTAAATCTTAAGACTAACAGAAGCCTTGCACTGACGCTTGTTCCATTCCTTTTGGTACATTCAGTATTTAAAGCAAGCAGTTTCAGCTTATCATGTCTAAAATCTATAGTTGTCTCTTTTTTTTTCCCCCTTCAGTAACTGAAATTTATTTAGATACTTAGTACAACCTTATGTTTTATGTTAAAGTTCATTCAGGCACATTTTAAATAGTCTAAACAGTATTTCCTGAGTGCTGCTACTTACTGTGAATTATTTATTAATAATATAATTAATGTATCCTGGTGTAGCTCCACAAAGTTACATCGAGATTAAATTGGGCTCATGGAAATCACTGAATGAAACTGAGAGAGGCTCAGTTCATAAATCTGCCTATACAATATTCCTTTAGGTGTAGAGTTTTAACATGTGCCAGACTAAACACTTGCAGGTATAAATCATTAAAACTACTAAGCTGTAGATGTTCTTTTTCCTAAGTTTAGTTAAAACTTCATTTAAATTGAAGTTTGTGGTCCTGCTTTGATCCAATGTCTTTGCAAGGGGATTAATTTTCATTGGAATTCCACAAGGTGTAAACCAAAAGGTTGTTAGTGCCCATGGTTTATTATCACTCATGTTTTACGTTACAGTTCTTCTTTTGCTAAATTATTCTGCGAAATTTTAGTCTTATGAGGTTTTTTGCACTGAAGTACAATAATATAGCAGTTGTGATATCATCCAATATTTTTAAGATTTGGCAGTTCAAAATACGAAAAGAAAAAAACAAAATCTGTGAATCTGTACTATTTGGTGGCCTGAAGTTATTCACAACTGTCCTAAGTTCATAGATTTCAAAGCCAGAGAGAATATCATGTTATGTAGTGTAGTCTGACCACACACATAATGCCTTCGCTTATAGCAGACAAGTCTACTTAACAAAACAACAGAAAGAGCCATCAAAATAGCCCTAAAGAAATGAACAGATCAGAGGTCTTCAGCGTGGGCACTATGTATTGTGTCAGCACAGCAGAAAGTATAATCTGAGTCATACTCTGGAAATTCTAGGGCTAAAACGCAGCTAAAACCGTAAGGATATTGAGTATAACAAGTGGTATCTGCACTGAGAACTACATTCCCTGTCCTTCTTGGAAAGATCCAGCTCTGTCCAGTTGAGAAGTAAGAACCATGGGCAGGAAGCCCAAGAGCAGCCGCTTCCCTTCCCGTACGCTGGAAAGATGCTCGTCCTCTAAGACTGGCACAGAATTCATTTAGCTTGGAATACTTTAATCTCCCTTAAGCAATAGCTTAGTCAATCACATTGTAACTGTAATAGTTCATTTTTGCCTTGTAACTTCAGGGAATTTTATTGTCAGGTTATCATTTTTCATCACTTCAGAGACAACTGCATTGGATAAATCCCTTGAGAAGCATTATATGAAACTTATTCTGTGTCAAAGCAGGGCAAAAACAAACAACAAAAAAAAAAAGCAAGTGATGGTTCTGCTTTTAGAAATACGGGACGCGAAAGGTTAAAAATCCACTCTGAATCTGCTATGCAGTTGTGCATATTGAGAGGAAACAATCATGGAGGGTGCACAAAAGGGTCTGGGTCTGCAGTTCATGCTTTTCCCCAGTCCTTGGGGTCAATTTTACATTAAAATCATCGCTAACCCTCCACTGGAGCAGTAGCAAAGCTTCTGGAAGGTTTTCCTAACTACAGATGGCTCTCAGGAGGTGGCAAGTGGAGAATGCAGAACACCAGCCCTACCACCTGCATCCCCTGTAATGCTGCCAGCCAGGGGGAATAAGATACAGGCACTGCAGTAGGAGATGCTCTTGTTTAATCTATATTTGAAGAACCATTATCTGCTGGCCAACCTTCTGGTAGCAAGGGAGCCCATCTGTAAAGGGGTTTTATGCTGTCTGCGCCGTATGCAACGGCCCTGCAACAGCAACACAGGGGTTGCAAAGGAAATGCCACCATCATGCAACCGCGTCAATATTAAAGCGTTCAGTGTGACCCTTCATCTCTCCCATAGAAAATGCAGTATATAACCTGTTAGTCTTCCTGTTAAGCTGAGGGGAATCAAAGACTTTATATATTTTTTTTTGTAATGTTACTGTTTCTATAGCTACCTTTACATTCTGTTGGGCAGAAACAGCCCCACAGCCTTGATCATAGATTTATAGATTTTTAACAGCCTTAATCGTAATTAATTCAGGTCAGTACATTTATTATAACGTGTTAGACATTTTTCTTTTCATTCAGTGACAAGCATGAGTCTATTGTTCTTGTCTGTAAGAGCACTTAGTCATTTTACTGAATAAATCTAGTGATCAAGAGAAAAAAATAGTCCTACCTTTGATGTGGCTTGTTTACTTGGTACCGAATTTTTCCTTTTGCTTCGCAGAGTCAAGTAAAGAGCAGTTTGCCTACACAAACATTGCTGAAGAGCTTGTGAAACTGTTCAAGAAGCAAATAGAACATGATAAAAAAGAAATGATTTTTGAAGTTTTGGCTCCCCTGGCAGAAAATGGTGAGAATTTTTTTTTTCTTACACTTTTTAAAAAAAATTCGTTTCCTTATATGTATTTTGGTGCCTTTTACAGGACCTAAATGCAAAGTAAGCGGCTGCCTCATTCAGCCGTGGTTGATGGTTGCAATGACAGCCTTGTTCCCAATAAAAACTACAATGAGTTTGCCTCAGCAGTTTCCAGTTATTCTTCAGTCACAACAACCTTCTCTCCCAGCCCAGCCTTTTGGGTTTGGCCTCACTGTACTCCTCCTGCAGCCCTTGCAATGAGTGCCACAAATCTTGGCCCAGCTAAAAGAAATGGGTGATTACTTGCTCTGAGATTTCATCCAAAAGTTCTGTGTTTTGTGCTTGCATGTCTCAGTCAAGTCAGTAGCTCTTCTGTACTTAAATAGAATAAGAAACCTTAAGTTTGTGCTGCACCGTGGTCCAAAGTCTTTGAAAAGCCCAAACATAGAATCATTTTGGTTGGAAGAGACCCTCAGGATCATCGAGTCCAACCATAACGTAACCCAACTCCAGCACTAAATCATGTCCCTAAGAACCTCGTCTAAACGCCTTTTAAACCCCTCCAGGGATGGTGACTCCACCACTGCCCTGGGCAGCCTGTTCCAATGCCCGACAGCCCTTTTCTGGGAAGAATTATTTCCTAATATTCAATCTAAACCTCCCTTGGCTGTCTGCCCTGCATGTATGTACAACAGATACACTTAAAATCATGATTCTGACTCATTTTACCCGTGCTGTTCTTCAGATGTCATTAAGCTGCAGCTGGTTGAAGCAGGCTTGGTCGAGTGCTTACTTGAGATCGTTCAGAAGACTGTGGACAGTGACAGAGAGGATGACATTGCAGAGCTTAAAACAGCTTCTGATCTTATGGTTTTATTATTGCTTGGAGGTAAGTACGGTGTGTCACCACCTTCTGCAAAGCAACAGCAGGTACCTGTAATGCCATTTGGCTGCTGAATTTTACTATTTAATTTTCTAAATAACCTAGAGGACCTGCTACCTGACAGTTAACATTCAATGGGTCAGATTTTGTCTCTCATCCCATCGCAGGACTGGATTAATGGTAGTGAAGCCAGCAGAGCTTCACGGACATAAAGAGAGTTTTCCCTAACAAACACTTCTTTGGCTTGCTGACTGTCTATGCTTTTTACCCCAGATGAATCCATGCAGAAGTTATTTGAAGGAGGAAAAGGCAGTGTGTTCCAAAGAGTACTGTCATGGATTCCTTCCAACAGCCATCAGCTACAGCTTGCAGGAGCACTGGCTATTGCAAATTTTGCCAGAAATGGTAAGAATATGCCATAATAGCTTATGTTAATTTACTTGTGTCCTTCTATAATGCTCTGTCTGTACAGCTACAAACGAAAGCTGTACATCATGGTAAAGCTGTTATTAAGCTATATAGCAACATCAGCAGTTTTATATTTTGGAGTCCTGAAAAGCATTAAGCCTACTTCAAAAATACTGTTTCACATTTGTAGAGAGGTATAGGTGATTTCTGCCTTCTTCATTGTTTCTTATATCACTCCTCTGAATTTGTCATGAGCACTGCAGCTCCCATTGACAATGGTGGTCAAATTCTCAACAATAAAATCTAGAAAGGAGCAAGGAAATAACCCTTCTATTCTGAAAAAAGCTCTTGTAAAAAGCTTAGTAATAATCTTCCATTCACAAGTGACTTCTCTCATCTCACACAGACGGAAACTGCATCCATATGGTGGATAATGGCATAGTTCAAATTCTGATGGATCTGCTAGACAGACATGTGGAGGATGGAAATGTAACTGTGCAACATGCTGCACTGAGCGCTCTCAGAAACCTGGCTATTCCTGGTAAGCCTCGCTTTGCATCACTAATCACCCAAAGGTGAAATTCTGTTCTGTCACCGCACCCCTCGGGGGATGAGGGCGGGAGAGCTGGCGGTGCTGGAGGCAGCTCAGACTGCTGCTTTTCATTCAGGCCTGGCATCGCTTTTATGCCCTTTGCGCAGCAGTTGTGACCGGCAGTTTTAAATATATCGCAGGCCTATTGACCGGCCTTTGCCACTTTGACCCCACGGTACCATCCCCAACTAAGGAAAGGGCAGCTCTGTAACAGGCAGGGAGCTGAGGAGGCCCCGAGGATGGTTTCTCCATCCTTTCTGTCCAGAGCACACGGCCTTGTTGTTGCTGTTGTGTCATCTGGGGTCTCTCTCACAGCTGAGGGTCCCCACCACACAGCAACGCCCACTTGGATGAAACACTGAATCATTCTGTAATTTCCTCAGGCTTTGACAATTCCCGAACCAGAGCTGGAGGAAGACTTAGAATAGCCAGCCTATTGCAATTAGTTACTGTTCGTAGGCAATGAACTAAGCATAATTTTGTCATTTTTAATAACTTAATTTGCATGAGTTTTGATTACCCAAGCACAGAAGGCACAGTACATACCCATAAAAACAAAGCAAGTCTGTAATACTTGTCTATGCCTTCTCATACCGAGCCAAAAATAAAGTCTTTCATCCATTTAACCTGGTTTTACTATTTTCAGTTTTGACAAACAATAACATTTTAGGAAGGATCATGCATACATAACTAAACCCGTGCAGCTTTAGAGGTTTGCCATTTGCTTACCCTTCTCAGGTGAGTAATTCTGTTAACTTCACCAGTCAGCAAGCTTCCCTGTCGCCTGTGCTCAAGGATGACTGCCAGAGACCTACGGAGGATTTAATGTATATCGTTACAGGAAAATGAGCAAGTAATAAGTGGCCTCAGGGGTGAACTGCTTGTTAAACACCACTCTTAAGATGAAATAAGTGCTTTCTTTCTAAGTGTCGTATTAGACCAAGTTTGCACCTTACATACCTTGCAGAGAGGTTCATGAAAGTAGAGAACGTAGACTAGTGAAGGGGATGAAAGAGTCTGAGACATGTCAGGCCACAGCGTTGTTCGTATAAAGTATTGGAACCGGGTGAGAAGTTACTCTGCTAATCTGATGCTGTAGTTCCTTTGCCTCTGTGAAACAGAAGGTTGTTGTTGGGAATCAGAGAAGTTTCCTCAGATTTGGGGGTTCAAGTGCTAGCCTGAGATTCTGCTTCATGCGTTTTGTAGAAAGCTCCTTCCCTAGACCAAGGGGGCAAAGTCTAGTCTGCAGTTTACATGCAGGCTGAACACTGGAAATTAGATGTACATGGTAGGAACAAGCAGTTAATTTCACACCCGTGTCGTAGCAACCATGACATTTTTCCACAACTCAGTATGATCAGTGCACACTCGTGTTCCTGAAGTCTGTGTTCACAAGCTGTTTTACAAACTGTCTGAAAATTTGCTTCAAGACTGTTTTAGAAATAAACTGCATCTTCCAGAAATGTTCTTGAGATCATTCCTGTTCTTTATTCATGCAGTTGTAAATAAGGCTAAGATGCTCTCAGCTGGTGTTGCAGACACTGTATTGAAATTTCTCAGATCGGAGATGCCCCCTGTTCAATTCAAGCTGCTGGGAACATTAAGAATGTTAATAGATGCACAAGGTAAAAATAAACTCTTCTCTATGTTAAGTGATTCTCTTTGGTTCAGTCTGTGATATGCTGCCAAGATTCTTTCAAGAGGGAAGCAGAGAGTTTTTAAAAATTTCATTCTTGAAGTCTTGGAATAAATCTAATATATATGTAAAGGGAGAGGAATGTGGGTTGATTTTTTTTTTTTTCAGAACTCCTAAATTGACTACCAGGGACCCACAAAATAGGTGTCAAATGCTGATTTACTCTTGCACTTGAGAGTGCTCCTACACTGTCGCATTACAAGTGTGGAATTGAGGCGTGTTTCATGCTACCACTCCTGTTTTGCTGTTCACTTACTGCATTTCCTGGCTGTACCTGGAGCAGATTAATGCACTTGTTAATTAATTAACTGCAATTCCAAAAAGGAACAAGCACCTTTTAGTTCATCACCTTGTTCCAGGATAAGAATTTATAAAATCAGAAGTCTGCTAAAAGCCGAAAGTAGTTAATGAGATAGATAAATTAGCCAAGTATTCGTTTTTGACCCAGTCCCGCAGAAGATCCATTCTAGTTCTAGCAAAGCTATTAGACATGAAATAGAAATTCACTGAAGAAACTTATGTGACTTATAGCCTATAAAAGCCAATAACTGACCACAGTGCTCCCTTCTGCACTTAAATTTTTGACCTAGCTCACCTGGAATGTGACACCACCTGTGTTTTCCCTGCTGTTAACCAATGCACAAACCTTATTAACTGGGCTGATAAGTTGTTTTCAAAAACTGAATGATAAATGGTTTTCTGCATTTTATTTCCATTTTGACTGGCTTTACTTGCTTCCATGCAGCCTAGACTTTTCCCACCGCTAGTGCAAGCTAGGGCAGTTCTATTTAACAAACTCCTAGTTAGTAACTTTCAGGTTATTTTTCTAGCACTTGCTTAAGAAAAGTGACAACTCTTTTGTTGTGTTGTTGGCTCCGGCATCATGTAGCAGAAGCAGCTGAACAGCTGGGCAAAAACATGAAACTGGTGGAACGGTTGGTGGAGTGGTGTGAAGCCAAGGATCACGCAGGTGTGATGGGAGAGTCCAACAGACTACTTTCTGCTCTTATAAGACACAGCAAATCAAAAGTAAGTTAGTAGTAAAAAAGGTGAGCTTGTAAGAACTAAGAGTTACCTCTGCACTTGGTGGTGGTAGGAATGTGATCCTTCCAGAGAGCCAGGCTGGTTAATTCATGGGTTACATCCCCTCTGCGACCTGCCAGTCAGACACAAGTGCCAGGTTTAAAGGCTCACTGGAACTATATGGTTAAAAAAACAATCAAAATTGAAACAAAGCACAACAATTTCAGAGTTGGAGGCCGGTTGAAGGAACACTGTTCAGATTCACGTGGCTAAATCTCGACTCATTTTTGTTTGTATTGCATCCTCTAGAAGTTCAGCATGCTGTATTTTGTACATTTTAAGGCTGCTATATATGAAGAGTCATTGCACTCAGTTGTTATGATGCTGCTATATATTTATATAAAATTGAGATCCAGAAATAGTCTGTCCCCCTGCTCTTCATACAGCATATTCCAGAGTTTTAAGATTCTAACGGATCATTAGAAATTATCATTTATTCCAAATTGTAGGAGAAGCTTGCTTGTACATGATGAAAGGCGTGACATGAAGAGAAACTGTGGGACAAATAGTTCTGCCCCCCCACCCCATCACCTTCACATCAACTAAATACCTTTACACAAGCAGCCCAAGGGCACAGTGTGTCAGGCAAAACAAGAGCCCGAGAAGGGACAAAACCATGTGTGGAAACAAGCTGTTTCAGGCCCAGACCTCACATAGTGTGATCACGGGCAGGAGCACAGGCCGCGTGACTGAGCGGAAATAGCGAGCGTGATTTAGAGAACTCGCGCTTTTAACAACAACCTCTCCGTTCACACACGGCATTTGCAAAGTGAAAAACGTATCGTGGACTTCATCTATACTGAGCGTCTCTGAAAACAAATCAAGAGACCGTAGAGATTTAAATCTTTGCTGATTTCTAATATTACTCTCTCTCTCTCTCTAATGCTCATTCTCCATGTTACGTTCAGCCTCTAAAACTGATCAGATTTCATTTTTTCCGAGTTCTCAGTTTTCCCACACCCCCCAGCCCAGTCCATAGGATGCACACATAGATGCCATACACCACCACAGAGGTGCGTTTTTAGCAATATTCTCTACAGGAAAACAGTTCTAAATACAGAGACACTATTGATGGCACCAAGTAAATATTAATATGGGAGTTAACTGATCACAGATGAACTTTTGTGTGGTTTATGTACTCATAGAGGAAACATGACTGGGTTTTTAATGCTTTTACTGCCCTCTAGGTTTGAATATAAGTACGACTTTATGGTTCTTTACAGCACATCAGATTTGAATTCCAGGTTTAATTTGAAAGGATTTTGGCTGATATTTACACAGGCGACAGTGGTTTAGAAAACTTAGGTCTCATTCTAAAAAATGGAGTAGGTACTTGTGAGTTAAGGCACATGAGCACCAAACCTGAAGTGCTGCCATCCCTGCTATTTGGTGCTGCCTCTTAGAGGGAGATGGTCACCGACAAAATTAAAAAATGTTGTTGTCAGTGGTGTGGATTGATTCCCAAGGCTTATAGGGCCAAAATCCCACGCCTATTCAAATAGAAATTAGCAGTTCCCACATTACTCCATGAAGTCTCAAAACTACTTTGGAGATCCACCAGAAGAAGCACAAATAACAAAACACGTCATTACAAGTAAGGAAAAATATAAAAGTACTTACGTGTTTGCGTACATTATGTCATTCAGAAAAATCAGGTTTTAAACACGAAATTCTTGAATGATTAGGCTATGACTTGTGCCACTAGCATCTTCAGTCTGGTTATCTAAAAATATTTTGGTTTTCAAGGATTATGATCATATTGTGTCTCTTTTCTTGCATAAAGAATGTTTCTGCACAGTCTGTGCAAGCACTGGAACATAAATAATTCTAAACGCATGTACCAGTTAATGAGTTTTGACTTGTGGCTGGAGTTAGAACAGGATGTGTGCTTCAAATGGAAATTCAACACATTGATTAAAAAAATCTAAATCAAAATCTTTTTCAAGAAATAAATAACCACTATTTCAAAACTTTGTGTACCCACAGAACAAAGAAAAAATAATAAAAACCAAACTACATTTCCTTGAGCAGTTTGCTTTTGGCATGCTGAGGTACCTGATTTTCAGGCAAACATTTTGCAAGTATTTTTGGGACATATCACGGTGAAAACATTAGGTGCAAACTCACTTTTTTAATGACAATTAACAAGTAATCAAAGACCTGTAGACACCAGAAATCTTTATTCATCCTTTGTCACGTATCTAAGCTGGACCAAATTTTGGAGTTGAAAACAGAATCCCAGCTGCATATTGGTGTCCCAGAACCATCTTCCCTAACCTGCTTGGTACTTGAAAGAAAAGCAAAGGCTGCTCCTTTTCCCTCCCATTTCTGACAATCTTTTTTCAAGTACACCATTTCTATTGCATAGTCAGGTGTAATATTTGTGATCTCACCTCTCTGAACATGTTGAAGAAACTCTGAAGATTCATTGAGACAAAGTATTTGATAATTGTATTAAAATTATATTCTTGTGCCTCCTTATCCCAAATAGAAGGTTGGTTTGGTGCTTTTGATAAGCTGCTCTGGACTTGAGTTACACAGTATAACCTGAAAAAGAGTTACATGTGTCTTAATTATGTGGTTAACTGGCTTGGTTTAACAGGTTGTATCTTATAGTTGCAGAGTAATAGCAGAAAGTTGACAGACATGCATGTACATTGACATATAAAGTGATGATACATGCATAAAGCCACTGAGTATCCTTACTCAAAGATAACACAGCATCCATGACAGTTCTGTTATTTAACACAGCTTGGACGCAATGCAGAATTTTTTCATTCCAATGTCATTTATTTTAGGATGTAATAAGGACCATCATACAGAGCGGTGGCATCAAGCATTTAGTAACCATGGCAACCAGTGAACACGTAATAATGCAAAATGAAGCTCTCGTTGCACTGGCACTAATAGCGGCTTTAGAGTTAGGTGAGTATCCCAGTCAGCTCTACCTGTTTGCTTCCCGGTCCGTGCCCAAGAGAAGTTGTAGAGGGAGTTGTGCAAGTTTCTTTGCAGTGCAGAGCAGCCTCCTCCTTCCACCTGCTGTCAGCAGCACGGAAATACACAGCAGTTCATGCACACATAGGCAATACGGCTGTGCAGAAAACAGGACTTTGCTGCTTAGTGTCTGCTCCATCATTCTGGTGGGTGACTGCATGATCTAGAAAAGCTCTCAGAACTTTCAGACTGTGGCTAAAACCCAAAAGGCTAACAGTAACGAAAATCATACTTTAGAGCTGATATGAGCCAACTACAGTGCTACGCTGGAATGGTTAATCCCCTTTTGATAGGGCTTATCAAAGTAAAGCTTTCACTTACCTAATTAGGGAGAGCTAGACAATAAACACAGAGGTGGGTGATGCCCCTGAAATGTCTTTATTAAGTTGCACAAAAGTCAATGCAAGAGTTGCCCTCTGAAGGCAGAGCTGATAACGTCCTGACCTGCCTTAACAGCACCTCAGCTTACAAAACAAAAAGGTAAATGCTCAACAGAGGTTTTATTATCCTATTTGATTATTAAGATAATGAACTAAACAAGCAACATTACATATTTTTGCTCTTTATTGCATCTCTTGCCATCATTGTACTACAGGAATGCTATGTTCCTGTTCACATGGATTATCTAACCATTCTCTGTCTTGTCTTCGGATATTTAAAGGTTTGGGGCCCGAATTCTATATATAATGTTTCTTAGAAAACTACAGAGAAAACAACTCACACTGATCTTGAGAAGTTTGTCACAGCCTTTATAACGGACCCTGAGCTCCCTCTACCACAGAAGGAAGAATTGCACCATCTGTATTTTCTCAGACAAAATTTCCAAAAGCAAATTCAGGCTATGGAAGTCCTGAAAGCTGAAATATTCCAAGTGTTGGCCTACGTAGCTAGAAACTCTGGTGGCTTTTCCATCAGCTCACTGCACATTTAAGATTGGATTTTATAATTAAATTCTGTGATCGTCCTTTCAAGCAGTGAGGCTATTGCACATTTCCCTAGCAAGAGCTGTGATTCCTACTGTCATACCATCTAATATGTGCTTCACTTTTATGCCAATGAGCCACAGATAACAGCACTGCTTTCACTACACTGAGAGATCCACAAATAAATGTCTAACACACAGAAGAATCAAAGTAAGCCACGTTTCCAGATTTACAAATTTTCACTTGTGTTTCAGTCACTGCTGAAAAGGATCTTGAAAATGCTCAGCTTGTTCAGATTCTACACAGACTGCTCTCGGATGACAGGAGCGCTCCAGAAATAAAATACAACTCCATGGTGCTGATCTGCGCCCTTATAGGATCCGGTGAGTATTTAGGAGGGGCTGCTTTCCTAAGAAAGAGATTTATGTTTTTACACTTAGTTCTGTCTTTTAGCCTCAACATTAAACACGTGCAAACACACTCTGAGACTGGTTCTCTGTTCACAATGAATGTACACAGAAGGCTTCAATTTACAGTGACACTTTATTTGTAGTGTTAATTTATAGTGTCAAGAAAGGGGCTGTTAACTCAGTTTTGGATATCAACTGCAGAAATTGGACTCTGGCTTCTGCAGGATGCAGCTAGCAGGAGAGAAGTGAAAGGCATTTAAAACTGCACAGTATCAGGCTCTCTGGCAGTATCAGGCACCTGGGAAGCAAAAAATATGTGTAGGTGCTTGTTGCTGAGTAGGAGTTCAGCAGAGTGGCCTGAACTGGGCATGAAACAAAACCAACTGCTTTGGATCTCAGCTGTGAGATGTCTCAAGTACAGGGCTTTCAGCACTTTTTTTTTTTTTTTTTCATTTAATGAGTTTTCTCAATTTTATGGGTTGTTCCAAACCTTTCCTACAGTGCAATCCAGGATCAGAATCGTAAAAGTGTCTCTCAGTTTCGAGTAAAGCGTAAGGGCTGTATACATGTGCACAGCACTGGGCGATGCAGTGGGTGTTGTATCTGTATTCAGTTCAGAGCTGAACTGTAAATGGACGGCTATCAGTCACCAAGTGGTGACACATCCATTAAAGAGCCATTTCACACACCCCACACACAACCAACCAGAGCTGATTTAATGCAGACAAGTGACATAGTGAATCTTTCAAGGCAAGCTCACTTAAGCTAGTTTCAGGAATAAAGCACAAAAAATGTTTTCATTAAATTACTTCCTAAGCATCTGTTTTGGAAGGCAGTCCAGGTGGATTTTCTTGACTGCTACATAGCAGCCTCATCATACATCTCTACCTGAAACCCATGCAGTCTGTGTATGCCCCAGGCCCTGCGGTTTTCTCTTCATCCTCAAAACACAATTCAGAAAAGTAAATAAAAAGAATACATGTACACACATAAGCACGCAAATGCGTGCATATAGAGTACTGCTCAGTAGAAAAGTTTCCCACACTCGCCAACCTTTTCTGTTCCTTTGCCAGTCTCATACAAAGCACCGTTTCTTTTACTGTTTCTCTTTCCAGAACCTCTTCAAAAGGAAGTGCAGAGCATGGCGTTTCTAGAAGTCGTATCAAAGCTCCGCAGCCATGAGAATAAAACTGTTGCCCAGCAGGCCTCGCTAACAGAGCAGAGACTTGCTGTAGAAAGCTGAGGAAGGTCTTGTTTCCAGTGCATCCCATCACAGGTTTCAACTTTGTCCTTTGTCCTGTTGCCGCTCCCGCTATGTTTTCCACTGTATCACTCGTGCATGCGTGTAATGTTCCCACACAAATTGATGAACTGCTGTAGGTACCCGTCCAAAAAAGGTTTCTACAAATTCATAGGTGGTGTTAACATGAACCTGTCTCCACCCGTAACTGTTCTACTTGTATTCTTGTTGCTTGGGCCACATAGTAGAATGTGCATGTTGTAGTCCTATGATGATGTAGAAGTGGTACTACACAATGACTCTTCCCTCACGCCCCCTAACTGCATAACAACCTACTACAAAATTAGGGACAATACGAGATGCAGCAAGTCCAGGCTAGAGTGCTGACTGTAGGATTAAGAAGTAAATCTAGCTCCATTTTTGGTGCTTTGGAGATTCAGGTTTGAATGCAATGTACTGCTGCTCATTCACTGGTCTTGCCTATTAATGTCAAACTCATGGTACCTAGAGGTAACAAATAAAAATTTCAGTGCTCTCACTTTATCCTGTGGTTTGTCCTTTTCTGTATTCACCCGCAGAAGCCGCAACTGCACCACCACGCACTGGTGAGGAGCCCTCTTCGTTCCTGGCTCTGGCCCTGATGCAATCACTGCCTTTCAGCTGAGCGAATACAAGGGCAACAATTGCAGCCACTTAGACTGTGTGCGCTCACACAGAGGCACTGTGTGGTTTAACAATTGCGCGTTTGAACTGCAATACACTACACAATGCTTATCTCATAAAGCCGTGTGGGTATGAGAACTCTCAGGCTTGCTTGGGACTGGGTTTTTGTTTGTTGGGGTTTTCCTGTAGACGGATTTTTAAAGTCCTCTCTTGCAGCAACTTTTCAACCAAACCCCATCAAGTGAGAAATACAGCAAGCAAGTCTTCCTTTTTCTCCTCTCCTAGGTAAAGGAGGTGGGAAATTGCCAGTGTAATCATCTTATTTCACAGCACCTCTTTTGTGGGTTTTATAACACGCCAGTGCGCAAACCAGCAGACGACTCTTTGGCAAAACAGGGAGCAGTTGGGACAGCAGTTTGCAGCAGGCCAGCACACGTCAGACTGTGCGATACCACTGTCTGGCTTGATCAAGCCCACAACGCACAAAGGTGATAGGATCTATAACTTTCAAAGTGAATTCAGCCCTCCAAGTGCTCAAGTGCCAGCCTCACCAGTTTCAGGCTCCTTGTTTACCAGCAGAAGAGGCAAACCCGGAGGCCAAGCACTCATGTGATCCCAGACCGCCTGGTTTCAAAAACACTGCTTTTGACCTTCCTAGATTCACCTCCCAGCTCAGTGAAACCCCTGCTATCCCACAGGCACTGTGATGGGAAGATGCTGGTCATGCTGGGAAAGGGCTTATGCACACCAGCTGGGTGTGAAAAGAAACTGGACTCAAATACTCAGTTTAAGCTCTGAGACTGTGCTAAAACCCAGCAGATGCTACAGGAGTATCCACGCAGCAGAGATTCCACATCCATTTAATCCAATGCCAGAAATACACAGAAAAAGCATCTAACACTAAATTGTACTACAGCCTCTTATTTTAAAAAAAAAATATATATATATATATTTGCTAGTAATAAATGCAATAACGAGACTGACAGAGCACAGAGCTGCGAACACAGACCAGGACCCCACGACATCAGGCTCCAAACAGCACAGAACCTCTGCACTACAGAACATAACCAGCATGTTCACAACTAGTGGACCCACGCAAGCCTGGTTTTTCTCAAGCATGGAAACTTCCATTTATTTAAACAGATCCCAAAACACATTTGAAAGACCAGTTATCAATGACTTACCTGGTTCTAGAAAGAGACTGTTCCTTTTGACATTGGCGTAAACTGCAAGTGCTCACACTAGCTGATCATAACCAACAGAGCTGTGACACTGACAAAATTCCCACTCGCCTGGTTGTCTAACTGGACCTCGGGTTAAGCATCAGCCATATCCTTATCACCAATTTTTTATTAGGGACACCACCGTCACAGCAAGCACAAACAAAGGCCAACACTGATATCTTTCTACTTTCAGATGGTTTCCTGGATGGAATATCAAGTGACTTACATTTCTAGATAAAATCCTATACACAGAAGGAAAGTCTGCAAGATGGGTGTATGTCGCAGTGGGAGGTAATTGAAGACACTGCATCTCTCCAGACAAATGCTGCGCTGGTCGGACACATGCTGCAGCCCGCAGGTCATTTTGGTGTAGCTGGTAAAAACATCTGTCCTCTGAGCTGCTTTTAAGAAGAGAAACGGGATCTAAGAACATTACTACCATGTGCATTGCTCTACTCAACTGAATTGAAATCACTGACAATAGTTCCCATTAGACGTTTAGTAGATCACATCTAGGCAAAGCGTGCAAGGTGTGCTACATTAATGATGGTGATGCCACATATCAGGCCTTTTCCTTTATCTGCTGCCACAGCAAAGCTGAAACGATGGCTGCTGCCACGCTAAACAGACCATGAGACCCAGTAAAGGATCATTTGTTTCAAAAGTCCTAGGAATGGTAACTAGCCACAACTTCAATAAACAGTATGCAAGTCTGTTAAGAGTCCAACAGAATGCAGGCAGCCACTCCTAGTCTCCCTCTCCATGGTGGAAATGGCTTATGTCACACCTGCTGCATGTTACTAAGATTTAGGCAAGGCCATTGACTTGACTTCTTTTTGGTTAATTTTTGTTCTTCCCTCCCCACCAAGGCCTCCACATTTGCATTCTTATTTTGCCAAGTCATCTCCGTACATTCAGATAAATTTATATGCCTTAAATATGCAAAAGACTTTGGACTTCGATTTGGATATAGAGACATGCTTTTAAGTTCGTCATGGTGGTGGTTTGTGGTTGCAGATATTGGATTAGCTTGCTCTACAGTTTTTGAAATCTTAAAAATCTGGGCTTCTTCCTCCTCTATCTAAATAAGCACAAGACATCATTACCCAGTTTTACCTGCACAATTAAATACGCCAGCTCTCACTGCTTCTGTGTAAGGACACGTTGCACTTGGAAAAGTGGAATTCCCACCACCCTTTACAAAACTTTAAGTCACGACAAATCCCCATTGTGCTGCTCCCTGCAAAGCAGCAACTTCCAAACACTTGCAGGTCACTGAAATGATTCCGGGGAGGGCTCCGACACCGAGCAGCAGCCACAGCAGCCTGGGGAACACCAGTGACCTGCCAGAAAGAAGCAGAGCATGTTCGTTAGCCAGGGACTTCAGCAACAGGTGACAGTACACACGGGACATCCTCATGTGGGATGTGCTTTTCACATATTAGCTTATTATCCATTAAAGGGCAGCCACTGCCAGCGTGATAATGTGTTTTGAGACTTAATTAGAAGACAATATTCTACACTGTATATGAGAGACTTGGGGATTTATTTCCCCTGTTAGATTAGGGGAGGGCAGGCAGGGGGTCTTCTCCTGGAGGAATTTTGCATGAACGTTTCTTTGCACCGTTTACGTTAAGTGCTGCATCAAGAGTACACATTCACGACATCGTATTTCACGCAATTTTATTTATAAAATTGTAATTATCTAACAAATTGCATATAAAATGATTTACTTCAAGTAAATACAGAATACTGCACAACTATTAAAACTATTGTATTGTCCATCATAAGTGTATTAAAACATTCCTAAAAAATGCCTCTATTAAAAAACAAAAACCCAAGAACACAAGTAGCATGATCAAGACCACTTTCAATAGCTTAAAATGAATTACCAGGAAGTTGCATTAACTCCCTAAGTAGACTCCAGTTACATCCATTGAGATCAGCATGTGATACAATACCACAGTCTAATGCTAAAGATGACAAGGAATGCATTATGCACCTGATCTATGCTTTTCTCCTAGACTCAAGATAACCAGTCAGAAATCAGAAAACTAAAGCTCCAGTCGAACTCTACCTGGCATGCAGTTCTGTGATAGAAATACTTTCAATCGGTAAGTGTAGTTGGCTTTTACAATCAATTTTACAACTGATAAAAAAAGGAACAATACATTCGTATAAAAAGGAATGATACACAAAGGGTAAATATCAACACCTTGCTGTCCACCCCACGATGAACCAGAGATTCAGTTGGATCTAATCTGGAATATATGCATCAGAGATGGGTCTGAGTCACAAAACCCAAATCCCAGTCTCCCCAGAGGTCAAGGTCATACCAGGTCCATCTCTGCTATGTACACAGCATGAACATGAACACACATACAGATGGAGCTTTTTATTAACACATTTATATTGCCCAAACACAAAAGGGAGCTATAGCAGTGCTGCCTGGTGCACACTGGCAGTCACAACACTTATTTTTATACTGCATGTTAAGGGAGAGAGGTTTTTTTTTTTCTTTTCTTCAAGTGGCAAAATTTGGTAGCTAATGGATCCATAAGGGCAGCTTTATTTTGTTTGCTTTAAAGAGTTTCCTGACCAATTACTGATATCTGAAGGCAGGGACTGGAATAGGAGATGGGGAACTGGAACCTTCAGCAGTGCTTGACACCAGTTGAGATCTAATCTCCCTCCTAGGTATTTACAGAACCGCCATTTCAATGCACCCAAAAAGCACACACAGCAAGAAAGGAAACAGAATCAAAAATTCACAGGACAGTTTCTCTTGTAACCAACACTGTTAATCAGAATCAATTTTACCAAGAGCATCTCTGAAGTAGTAAAAAGACAGACTAACGTCCAGGACAGTTCTTATAGCACCATGTTTAATCCTGCCGCAAGTGACGGCAACCTCCCGTAGCTGGTAGGGGGTGCTGACTCCGCCCCCGTGTTTTACAGCCTAACACTGCTGTAACGCCAAGCAGCAAAGGGAACAGGCGAGGGAGGTCCCGCTGCCACCAGAGCCCCCAGGCTGCCCAGGCTCTCTGCTCCCTCGGTGCCCCTGGACCCCAGCACTCCCGCCTCACCTCCAGCGCCAGGCAACGCCTGAGCCACCGCTCGGCTTTCCGCAGCAAACCCTCCCGGTGGACACCTTCCACATCTATAACAAACACTTTCAGGGTGAAAAGCAGTCATGTGCAAGAATCGGTTAATCTGCATGCTACTATTTACATTTCAAACACTATTTACACACCAAAACTACAATGAGCATCTCTCTCAAAGGGGAGAGAAGGTGGCTTTCAAGACAGAGTACACTTGAGCAAGCATCTCCACAGCTTCAGACTCTAAGGGGCACAATCAAAATGATGGATTTTGAAGCAAAGAGATCCTACTGCTACTGAAACAGACACACAGAGACAAATCAAACATCTGTCCATTAGGCTATTAATTTAGGAAAAAAAAAAAAGGGATTGAACAAAGGCCCATGAATATGGAGAGTGTGTAAAAACCAGAGGAGCAAGGACTCTGATACTCTGATATCCTTTGGCAGGGCTCCGTGGAGAACCAGTAAATGGCTTTAAAGCCAGGGCTACTGCTGAAGCTACCAGACGTCTCGTTAGCAACGCCACCATCCTGTTTCACACTCCACAAGGGCCATAAGCCTGACAACAAATTTCTGAACGACTACTGCACATTAATTAGACCACCCTCTGAACTCACATCTACCCCACCACCACACCAGCCAGGCTCAAAATTGCCAAGAAATTATATCACCTACCATATCTTATTGCTTTAGAAAATGAGCCCATGTATAGCCAGCAGTTGTGCTCTAGTTGCAGCTCACCTGAAGCTTTCTAAAAAGCTTTCTGGAAGAAAGCTTGCTCGCATTTAGCAGGCTCTGACAACAATAAAATGATTTCCAGGGCCTCCCACAAGCTTTCCAAACTGGACACCTATGCTGCTGAGTAGCTGCTGATGGGGTGGGTATTTCTAGGACATCTTGCCTGATCTGTAGACAAAAAAAAAAATAAAAATGTGGGATTTAAATGTGCAATATAGACAGCTAATCCTGAACATTCAGTATGGATCCATCAAACAACTGCAAAAATGAGGAGAATAAGAGCATCTCTTGGGAGTGGGGAAGGATCAGCATCTGCAGCAATTAAGACAAGCTCTAGAAAAATAAGTTATTTAGTGGTTTTCATAAGAACAGTCAGTCATTCTGAGACTCGATGGAAGTGTCGCACGTTTGTGCGCACACGTGCAAGTAGCACTCACCCTCCTACCAGTCTGCCACTGCCAAGAGCACGGCCGCAGGCTGGGACTCGGGGAGCAGCGTGACGAAACAGAAGGCCAATACAGTACAACTGCAGAAATTCAAGTAGAAGAATGAAGTTGTCTTCAGAAGCCCACAGCAGCAACACCAGTCTTTAAGATCAGTGGCAGCAGGGAATGTTTCTCTAATGTAGGCTTTTTTTTTTCTTTTTCGCCAAACCAAAGCACTGGGTCGCAATTAGGGCTCTTGGGTGGAGCGGTTATTTCTTCAACCACACTTCCCTGATTTCTCCACGCATCATTTTGTCCCAGTGTAGCAACACTGATGTTGATGATCTGTCTGTCCTGCTGCTATTGGGCAAAACTATTGGTGTGTCCCTTTGGGAGGAAACAAACACCAGTAACTCCTCAAGTTGAGGAGTGGCTATGAAAAACATAACACTGTGGTGAGGTGGATCTAGCTTTATTAAGGACAGCGAATTGTAATTGCTTCCAAAGGCTCTAAAAAAAAAAAATTACTCTGAGTCACGGCTGGCCTTTAACAGCAGATACCAAAGGATATGGAAGCTGCCTGATTCAGAGCCAGTCAGTGGGAGCGAACCAGAAGAGGATGAGGTAACGCTCAAAGGGAGGAGGACAACAGGGCTGCCTGCGGCATCTACGGAGCAGCGGTGTGCCTGCCACCAGCCTTCAGAGGGGAAAAACACAGCCAGCTAAAGCACGGAAAGGCAAAACGTGCAAGGGAACGTATACTCACACACTGAAGAGTCACAGGACCAGAAAGGACCTTAATAGGTCAGACCTGCCTTCTAACCATCCCGCAGAACAAGGAAGCTTTGGCAGCAATGCATCCACCTCTCCTACCCCACACGCTTCATTTCGGGAAACTCACCTCGGAGAAATGCTAAGCTCTTACAAAGAGGTGCCACACACCCTGTGCCGCTGTCTGAGCCACGTAGGAGACGAGAGCTCACAGCTTTCAGGGCTGGTTCTGCAGATACTGAGAAGGGTTATACAACACAGGAAATTTATACAAAGTGCAATAAAACTACCCAAGCCATGGTCAGGTTTGTAAGTTCACTATTATTGGTGAAGAAGAACAAATCAAAAACTCTGTGCTGGATGGAGTCCGATCTAATTCTTCTTCCATTATTTGTGCTTTATTCCAAATTCTACTCTCTTTTGTCCAATTCAAAAGAGTCTGTCTTGGCTGATCCTAATACATGCTTCCATTTGAAAACTTTATTCCACTGCCTCAAGAAAGCTTTTTGTTGCATTTAGAGCAACAAAGGGAAACATCTCCATAGCAAGGATTTGTTCACTGGAGGTAAGCATTTACTCTGGCAAAAGCTGTTCTCTCCAACTTCCAAGGTGATGGGATATGATCTTTCCATTATCACATGCATTTACCGATAAATAAGTTTGAATTAGACTGTATTAAAACATATGCACAGATTTAAAGCACCGGAGCGTCACAGATTCTTACTCCACAGCTCATGCAAGTCAAAAAGAAGAAAAAAAAAAAACAAAAAACAAAAAAAGACCAAAGCCTCAGCTAGGAACAGACCAAGGAATTCTCTTAAAAGAAGCTTTGCACAAGTATATCGAAGCACTAATATTAGTGAGATCCCTAAATACATTAGGTTACACTAAATTCCAGAGAAACAAAATATTTAGCCGCATCAGATACATACGTTTTGATTTTTTTTAATTTAATATATAATTCATTCTTTAAATAATATTATTCACTTGGACCCAACATCCACACTGCTTTCATACATGTATACAGTTATATTCCATCCTTGCCTTAAGAGACTGATGTCCTAAGGAATGGCAGCAACCAAAGGCTCTACAACCCTAGTTTGTCAAATATAAAACTCCTTTCCCTTCATAAAAGGGTGAAGAAAGATGTTGATAAAATTAGGCAATTCGCCTGGTGAGCTTGCTGATTCCAACCTCAAAGTCATACAGGGAGACGGTTGGAAGCTTGCGTAAAAAAAAAAGTTCACTTGTTTAAAAACAATTTCTTCTACTGTACAATAGATGCATAGAAAGTTGCTTCCTGCTTGATGGGTTTCAGCCTGTAGCTATGTTTAGCTGTGAAAACAAGGAGATTGTTCCTTTAAAGAGTGGTGAGGAGAGAGACCATCTCAGGAATATTTGGCAGCTATCGAAGAGCTCATGACACGACGAATAAACAGCATATCCACAGACTACAACGATGCAACTCTGTCCCACTGAATACACCAATTCAAAAAAAGTGTCCACTTGTTACTCAGGATCAAGAATACAGTAGAGATTCACGGCTCAACAGCATTCAAACTGGTGATTTAAAACAAAAAAAATAGCCAGCGAGCAGCAGATTTTCAACAGCCCACTCTTCACTCCCCCACCCCAAAGAAAGATGAGTTCACTGCAATATCAGGAACTTATACTTGAGAGTACTTGGGAGAGAAGGCTTCCCTGGCACCCATGTCCATAAAGCTTGGTGTCGGAGCAACACACTGGAGGTTTCAGAGGGTTTCGGTTGTCCAGTGTCTTGTTGTGGTTATTTCAGCAGTTTTACCAGCTGGCTCTGACAGCCTCAATGTCACTAACCAAATTCTGGGCTAAGCATATCCCAAATATCTGGAAGAGACAATAGTTTATTCATTTGGAGCATTGCACAACTCTTTTCACACAGGCAAACTCTCTAGGTTATACAGAACTTTGACAGGAAAACAAGCAACAGAAACTTAGAAATCAAAGTGTTAGAAGAACATAAAAAAAACTTGTGTAACCCCAGAATTAGTGCCACCGGTTTCCAGGAAACTGAACGGTTCTAGACTTGTTTCACAAAAGCAACTTCGAAGGCTTTTGCTGCTCCTTTAAGCACCGCCAGGAACAGTAGGTTGTCTGTACAAACCTCTACCTAAACTTTATCTAACACAGTGTTAGTTTTGACCGGCAGGCAGTTGAAAAGAAAAAAGGCATCCCTACAAATACAAATTAAATACTCCTTAACACAAAGAAAGCCTCACGCATTTGGCTCCCCTCACTAAAACGCAGGGATGTTATGCTTCTAAGTGCAACTGGCACTGTATGCAGTTCCCCCCTCATATATTCTATTTATCTGTTGTTCTTTTGTGTAACTCATTACAGGGAACATAATGTTTACCTGCAGTAATGCTATCCCAATGAATATACCAGCAACTATGGTAAGATTGTCCTGCAACCATTTCTCAAACTGAGGGACACAGCCTTTAGTGTAGATAACAATCTGCTGATCAACTTCCTGCCAAGGAAAAGAGAGAAGAAAACAGAGATAATTACATTCAACTATCCCACCACTAGAATAACCTGTTCTTGCAAAAGGGATTCAGATCCTAAAGATACCACATGAAAAAAAAAAAAATATGCTTACTGGTTTTTGCCTTGCATCATAGCCACACTGAGTATTAATAACATCTTCCTAGGAAAGACAGAAGAGAGGCAATCAGTGAAGTGTCTCCCAAACACCCCCTCCCAGCTTCCCAGAGTTGGTCCTATACGTAAATAAGACAATCACCCTAACTTTGGTCACCGTTTTGCTTTTTAAAAACCTCTTGCTCTTCCATTCAGTGCTATTAATTATTTGCAGCAAACAAAAGCACACGGTCAAAAATTATTTTCAGCTCTCATGGCAGCAAGCTGGGAAAACTAGCCCTCCACCTCCATGTCCCAGATGCAAGCATTCCGAAGTAAAGAGATTAGAGAACACCTATTTTAAGTAAAAGAACCTTCTGCTGAAAAGGTTTTGTCTATAGTGCAAAATATGCCAAGACTACTGTTAATATTTTCAGGATTCAGTCTGCAGCGTCAAGAGTTGGGAAGGGGCAGTTCTGTCACAGAAGCTGCAGGTTCTTACTGAGGGCGTCTGCAGAAATATATACAGTACCTAGTTCCTTTCCAAAAACTAGGGACAAAAAATAAGAGATGGGATGATGTGTTCTTACTGCATGTTCTTCCTTATAGGAGCTTGATAGTAATGGGAAAGGAGATTATTTTGCTACTGCCTGTGCTTTAGTACTCCCAAAGCACACGTAATGAAATGAGCTATGTCAGACTTTTCCTACCGAACAAGTGCTACCCACTGGAAGCTGAAGCTGCATTTACTCTGTATACAGTTATTTCAGGGCAAAGAAATGAAGCAACTACTTTGGTGTCAGCCACAATGGCAGCAAAATATTAAGTTACTGACTCGTATAACAACAGTGAGCAGAAGAAGGAACTACTCAAGGAAGTGGGAAAAAAAAATTAAAAAATCAGCCAATCTTCACCAGGTGCAATGAACAGCAAAATTTAGTCAAATTGTAGGAAGTGAGAAAGGCAGCCAGCAGAGAAATAGATTTTAAATGGCAAACTGAAAAAGGTATCTCCTCCTATCAGCAGCTAAAGTTTCTTTCTCTGTATGTTTCCTCACTTGGAGCAAGTACATCAACAGGTCACATCCCACCAGTTGCCCAAGTTGGATTCCCTCAATGGACCTTTCAGATTTGAGCAATATGTATCTTTGAACGAGATGAATGCTTCTGTTCCAGGATCTAAAATAACAGTGCCACGCACTTCAAGGCTGTACGAGCAGATAAGATTCCAACAGAGGGATTTTAAGCTTTCCACTTTGTACTTGCTTTATCATCAGTATCTTCTGCCTTTAGCCGTGGAATTTGTTAACCAAAAGAAAGTGTGAAGAATGAAATGTAAATAAATCCATTTTTCTAGGCCTTGCCTGTATAGGAATTTGAAATGTTTCAACCTGCTAAACTACAGCAAAACAAACTATAGGAGTCTAAACTCGTTTTAAAAGAGAATTATTTTGGCTTACCTCTTAGCATTTCCTGATTCAAGCTAAACTAAAGGCTAAACTAAAACTAAGTCCTGTTCAATAAAGCATTCACATAACCTCTTGCACCAGTCCAACACAGCATCCTAATTCCAAAAGCAACAAATTTGCTCTGCCACAGAATAAATGTGTATTTATCACTGCAATTGAACCAGTTGCAGCTTGGTTACAATTATTTCCAATATTTTTAGAAATACTGTTAGTTTTAGTATTTATTTTAAAGACAATTAAGCATGCCGTTTCCCTACAATGAATGAGGCTTATCTTCAAATTTCTGGTTACTGCATCACCCCCTAAGAAACTGCAGAGACATATACACACGAAGAGGGAGAGAGAACTTTAGCGTGGATTATGTATTTATAGGATTACCTTGCACTGCTGGTGCTGGTTCGGTTTTATAACAACTATATTTTAAAAACTGGGTTGTGATGACCTCTTTGTGTAGGTGGGTGGGCAGATAAGCAAACAGTAGGGGGCATGCTAAGCATAATGTAATGCTTGAGCATTTCCATTTTTTTTAACATTTTATTAAAACACTTCTTTTAAGCTCTGTGGAAGTCACGTATGCAGTGTTAGCCACCAAACAGTTTCCATGTGCACACCCACCCCTGTTCCAAGCCTTTCACTGTCAGTGAACTGCTTCCCTACACTTCTCCCTTCATTCTTGATCATTTTCTGCTTGATGATCCAGACTGTAACTATTTTAAAAGACACAAAAATTTACAAAAAAAGCTGTTCCCTCAAACAATTTCTGACCTTTCAAGTCTGATCTCAGGTGACTGCAGGACAAGCAGTAATTTTAAAGGGAAAAGAGCATGTAAATATGTCCATACCTGATTTGAGACTCTTAACACAAACATGCATCAGTTCTTCAGGCACAGACTCACTACTGTACCAAGCACAAACTGGGTCAAACTGGCTGCAACCTCTGGACACTGCAGCAAATAACGAGTAAAATACCCGCTTTAGAGTGCCTCATCTTAGAGCTGCTGGTTTTTAAGGCAGAGAATGTAATATCCTGATGATATTCAATTGAAAGCTCATATCCTTCAACTCACTAAGGGCTTCTGCTTTTTATACTTGCTAAAATTAATATGTATGTTCAGCCAAGTCCACAGTTCTTTCATCCTAATGAAAAGCAGCAAACAGCATAGAATGAAGACTTAAGTTAGCCCAGGCTTTTTCCAGCTGCAGAAAATGTAGTGGTTAAGCTCAGCTGCAAGTACAAAAACACACAGGTTGGTAAGAAGGTAATGATCATGCATGACTTCCAGGAAAAAAAAAAAAATCTGATATAGAGTGATTTAAAATTGGAAAACCAGACCCATCCTATCCCTCTCGACTGTCACTTACAGCAGGGTCTTTAGTGCAGCAAGAGAACGGCACCCCACAGCGCTCTCGACTTGCATTGGAATCTGTGCAATTGAAGTAAATATTAAGGTTCCAGTCATCAGCTCCAAAAGCCCCACAGCACTGCCACTAGAACAAAGAAAGAGAGCTCCTTGACTATCAGAAGAAACAAATCTCAGCATTAGTAACATGCATTATCCTTGCCAGTCTCCCTCTGGCTTTCAAAACAAGATCCGAGATTCCCTCTGGTTTCATTGAAGCTGGCTTGGTTTGGGGTTTTCGTTTGAGGGGGTTTTTGGTTGGTTGGTTTGGTTTGTTTGTATTTGTTTTGGTTTAAGACCATTCCAAACTGTAAGTTGTTCCAAACTTATCACGTGATTACCGTTATCTTCACAGCCTGCAATGAAGCTCTCTGGAGAGAAACCCATGGAGTGAGCTGATAAGCCTACACAACACCACAGAGTTGCACAAGCCTAACAAGTTCAGAGCCCAGGGATACTACAGAGGAGCTTGCTCTCCAGACTCACACTGTCCCTGACTTATGTGCTAAGGCTGCTAATCCAGCTAGGAGGGCAAGTTTTAGGTAGTGCCTGCAAAACTGGACTGTAGCTCCTGGTTGCACCCAAGCGGCCCACTGCTTTCAGACTGTACTGATCTCTGGCCTTCTCCCAACTGGACAAGACTAAAACTAGTGCAAGGATCCACATCCTGTTCCCTACTCAATTGTCAATTGAAACGTTAAATGGCATTATTTTAATTGCAGAATGTATGAAAATTAATAAACATTATTTCAACCAACACTTAACCCTACACAGGGCCACACTCAAAGAGGAGTTGTTCAACACAGGACAGTATTGGGGCAAGAAGGTACTAAGAAAAATAACTTGTATGCAAAAGTCAGTGCAAGACTTTTATACACACTGAACAAATTACAGAGCTTAACCCACACAAGTGTGTGCATATCTGGCTTCACCCTTCCCTCCAAAGTGCAGATAAAGCATCGTTTAGAGATTTCCTGTGAGAACTCTGAGTTGCCCTCTTCATTAGGCTAATTGCATTAAACCTACTTGAAAAGAACGAACGCTGTTTCACTCCGACAAGCTAAACATCTCTGCCACACTGCAGTGTGGTGTAGCACCTCTAAAACTACACCGACATCCATCTCAGAACCAAACTAAGCTTTGAAAAGGATTTTTTTTTAAACATATGTGATAGCTCCTGCAATAAACGATTTTGAACATCCCTCCCCCCAAGAACCCTAAAATATCTTCATACACATACGGAATATGCTCCACAAAACCCCAAAACTGAGCACAAGACACTGAGAGTTTTGCAGATTTGACACATTATCTCAAAGTCTTCAAGAATAAGTCACCCCAACTCTCCACCTTGGTTTGCTCAGTCACACATCAACAAGCGAGCCACTTTTCATAGGTGATGTGTGTTTATACAAGTTCTGTAAAGAGAAATATGATAATTTTGAATATATGCATATATGGATATGTTAGTATATTTCTGTTGTTCCTTGAAGAAACCAAACGGATAGGAAGTAAAAAGTAGAGTAGGTATTTCTCTAAAGTAAGCTTTACAAAAAATAAACATAGTCCAAACTTACGTATTCCTGTGTGAAGTCTATGAGGTTTTGCAAATCAATGTCATCTCGGTATGCTCTGATGTTGTTGTTTATAAAGAAATACAGCTGGTCCTTTATCCAGTCTTTGAAAACAAATGCTAAAACACCAGCAGTGAGCTCCAGGAAGAAAATAATTCCAAGAAACACAGAAAACTACAAAGAAAAAGGTTGAAGTTATTTTGCTTTATAACCAAACACTTATTTTTCAAGGCTCACAATTATGTCCAGTGTAAGGGCTTTATCTGTCTTAGTGCAAGTTTAAGCTATTCCAGCACACAGGAAATTTTAAATTAAAAATATGCCATTTTTAATTAGGGCTGTAGTACAGGAATCTTGATTCTATTCTAACAAATAATAAAAATGCCAATGAATTCAAACTTGGGACATTCCACTTGGACTTTCAAAGAGGTCCAAGAGAATTCACTGTAAATTTCAACTGAGTTCACTACTCAACATCTGCAGGGCCCCCTGAAAACTAATCTTAAATTTCTATGTAGGCACTTATATTTTCAAAAGCATAAACAATCAATAGTGCCAGTGAAATGCTTTCTAAGTGAGTTTTTCTTTAGATACCCTCATCGGTAAAGCTTCGCCTAAGCGGACAAAGCAGAAATTGGTAACAGCAGAAATTAATTAATGACTGAGTCAGAGCGGAATGTCTATGGAATGACTCACATCCACATTAAAACCAAATGAGGCTGCTATGATTAATGCAAATGCAATGGATGCCAAAGGCATTAGTAATGATCTGCCACTTTCTCTAAGCATCTCCACCAAGTCTACACTGTTTTAAACCACACAGGGGTCCTCATACACTGGAAGTCCATCCCTTTTGCAACTGTGCCTTTGAGTTTCACTTTAATATGCTCTCTGTGTTTGTTCAGATGCATTTTTAATTTCTCCTGCAGCTGCCGTATAGGAAGCTATTTCTGGTACGGCAGATGGGTTCATTTTAGGCAAGCTAAGAGAAGCAAGGAAGAGGAGAAAAAAGTGTTACAATAGCTGCCCTGCCTCTTTTTTTTTTTTTTTAAAGCAAGACAAGAAAGAACAAGCTACAACTATTCCAAGCTGCTTTTTAAATGCCTCAAGAACTGTAACTCCCAACTGCCTCCTCCCCTTATACAACATGTCTGGGAGAGCCAAATAACATCACTTGAAGGCAGTTGTTTCACTGGAAGCCTTTTCGTGTATATATGAACAGTTAATAGTTATGAAGACAACTAGCGAGGCTGTGCCCACCCCTGGAAGCTGGGGGGGGCAGAGGAAAGAATCTTGAATTCTCATTATAAATTTTGAATTTATCTAGAATGAACATTATACTGTTACCCATACCTCCAAAGCTCACAGGAAGAAGGCCTTCAGAAAATAGAACCAGGCTACTCAGCTAAAGGAGTTTTGAATACTGAGGAATGTTTGTCCTGGGCACATTCTTCTCCCTTTCAGGCCCCAACACTGACATGAAGCAACAAAGCCCTTTCAAATCAGCTAAACAGTCCAGAACTGAGGGTTATCAGCAAGCAGCCCCTCCTAACCGTCCTATCTCCCCTGCACCACGAGGGGCATTTGCACAGCAGAAATCACACAGGTCACATTCAGTTGTGTATCTACATTACTCACATTTCATGGGCAGCTTGTTAGGACTTAGAGAAGTTCAACATGCAGATTTTTAGCAAAAAATTCTCTTTTCATGACAGTAAAGAAAAATGTTAGGCTATATCCATATGAAAAGCAACAGTTCCATGTTATGATTCTTACCATCAATAGTTTAAAACCAGAAAAAAATAAAAACAAAACCAAAAACCAAACCAAATCAACCACAGAACAAACCAGTGAGCACTAGAGACCGGAGAACTGTCAAGTGTTAACAGTTCAGCAAAAGCATTTCACAGAACAGTTGCAATGGCTACTTACAAATTTGAGAAGAAAGGTGTTTTCTCGCAGAGCTCCAATACATCCTGCAAATCCCAAAATGAACATAACTCCTCCTACCACTAGGAAGAGCCAAACTGGATCAAAGCCTCCCAGGTCGGTGATGGAGGAGATATTGGACAGCACTCCCTGGGAAGAAACAATGCCAAGGGATGACAAGTTCATTCAGCTTTAAGTTGTAAAAATTCTGCTTGCATTTTTCTTTTCTAAAAAGGTAGAAGACTACAGCAAATAAATGTTCTGCAGCACAGCAAGAAAACACAATTAAGAAAATCTTTGCATTCAAGAAGAGATAAAAACGGCAGTTAGGTACAAAATTTCCGAATCAATATGTGGAATGAACAACAAAATGTGCTTCTAGAGTCCTCTGTGAGAAACCCACAGGGCATTTTGCTGCTTCTATAGCTCTGAGAATTAGTCTGCTGGAAAGTCAGAAGAGGTATTTGAACAAAACTTAATCATATCACTACGCCAAGATGCATTTTAGGTATCATACACATTGTTTATATAAGCACGCAGTTACACATCTTATGATAGAAAAAGCAGTCAATAGCAAGAGCATCACCTTGAATTTAGCGCTTATACTCAGTATTTACAACAACTGACAGAAATTAGAAGTGAGCTCCTAGATTGCAGCATCCTTACAACAGTCACTTTTACACCTAATTTTGTCAAACTAGATACCTGGCCAATTCAGCTTCAGTCATCTACAGTGCCAAAACCTCACTACACAAAGTACAGCTACTGGCTGATCAGTTAGCAGGAAAAATGTGAAAATTATGTTAAGTCTCTTAGCAGGACATAAGACAGTTTAAGGACTTGTCTTGGGAGATGGCTTCCACTACCAGGTTAGAACTACCATATAGTAAACCATGTATGCTGTGTTTTAGATATGACAGTCAGATGGTCTGCTTGTAATCCATTGCCCTCTTAGAAGCAGAGCTTGGGTTGCAACGCCAGCAATCCTGAGAAACTATTTTATTTTTTTGAACCCATTTTAACCAGAGTTTGGCTGATGTCGAACAGATGGGACCTTTCAAGAAGCAAGTACGAAATCTTCCTTATTCCAGTGCGTTTGCACAGGAACTGTTACAGTTTCCTAAACTCTTCTGGCAACAAAAAAGCTGAAGTATCACTGTTTCTTCCTTCACCTCCCCAGCGCTGTAGGTCAATGCAAAGGCCACTGCTAGAGCTGCCATTTCACCAGGAGTATCCTCAAAGAATCCTGACCCCAGGCTGAGTGCTCCGGACTCCTGCTTTCCCTAGCAACTCCTGAATGAAGGTGTGGCTTGAAAAGCAGCAACACAGACCTTTGCAACAATATTAACTCCTTCATCCTTTTCCTTTGCCCTGTTCACATCCCCTTTGCTTCTTTGAAATGGTCCCAAACCAACAATAATTTTGAAGGAAGTTATCATAATTTCCAAAAGTTGTCAGTAATGACTGTTCACAACTGTGGCTTAAGACCTGTGATTGTTTGGGGTTTTTTTTTCATTCTCACTTTGCACCACCCAGAACACAAAAATAGTCCCGTAACCAATATCACTAATACAGTACCCACACAGTCTGCAACCACTTCCAGTTTCCCAAGTACAACTGGCAGTGAGTGAGAAGTAAACAAAGACACTATTCAAAGCTTTTCAGTTCTGCAGACAACAACAGACTAGATAAAATACACACATGAATTTCTCCAACGCGCACAGCAAGGTCCCTTAGAAAAGGCCAGCATGCTAAAAGCAAAAGTAAAACCTGACTACAGCCCAGTTCTAAAGCACAAACAAGAAACCAACAGCGTGGATTACATTCTCAAACCAGATTCCTCTCCCTCCTACTACAGGAGGCTATTGCCTGACAGAGAGGGATGGCTACATAAATCATATTTAGTCCTTTCCTCCTACGTTACGTATAGTCTTATTGTCATTCATTAAGACGACAAAAATAGATGTAAGGCATGATATAACAGAACGCTGTTCAAGCCAGTATTGCTATTCCATCACAGCAGACCAGTTGGTACACTCCTTTCTTTTTCTAAGTAGTGATGACATGGTACAAGCCGGGTTGAAATGATCACTTATCTGTCACTAACACTTTAATCACCTTGCGTGAAAACCTCCCACTACTTTGGCTTCATTATATTTGCCATAGAAAAGAAATCAAAGACATAACATTCTGGCTAAGAATAACAAGCCAAATAAACTGTATAATCCAATAACACTCAGACCTTTGAAAAAGTCATGGCCTTGGCCATGCACAAGTCAGGAAACATGAGCTCCGCTCCAAAAGAAAAAGACTGCTAAAATGACTCATTCACAAAGTTCAAGCTCTTTCTGCGTTTCCCCTCTGTGCCTGTATGGTTACCATAAGATGAGGAGAAATCCTGCCTTAAAGCAAACACTACTCATTTCTTTTAACATTAGCTCATTTTGGAATTAATGGACTGTAGTGTAGTAGAGTGAGTAAACAGTCACTGGAGAAAGGATGTTGCCTTTGTGTTATAATTATTTTACTTCAAAAAAAAATCCAAGAAGGATGAACAGTCATTTAAGTCTCTCTTCATAAGGCAATTTATCCTTCTTCAAAACAAAAAACCCACAGCAAATGACTATGTTTAATCAAGTTCTTCCATATGAAAGTAATAAAATTCAAATGAAAGAAGAAACTCAAGTGAAATTCAGCTCATTTTGTTGACAGTGCTCTTAGAGAATCTAGTTATCTTATAAAGAACTGTTAGTCAGGAGAAATATACCACTTTGCGTTTTGTCACACTCCCATTAAAGTCAATAAGATTTAGTAAATCAGTTGCACATTGTCTTTCTGATCGTGTCCTTTCCCACCTCACTTGAATTTCTATCACTGCCACATGTCGGCCACTCACCCAGCAAAAGCCACTCATCTCATCTCTGGTCTCCTCCTGGTTCCCGTTCCCCAGGGTTACCATGATCTGATCTGTACTGAATTAGACCAACACAGGCTTCATCTGCCACAGCTTGCCATCCTTGGAAAGCACCTTTATGTGCATCTTCTACTAGTCCACACATGGCAATCACAAGCCTAGCTTGGATAAACCCCAGCTTACACATCCTGACAGCGCAAAGCACATACCGCATCATTCTCGTTTGTACTCTGTGTGCCCTCTGCACATGAATCCCGAGTTATCAGTATTCTGGGGAGACATCTCGGGATATACAATTTTCAGAGGCTTTGACAATAAACCAACAGCTAGCCGCAGGAATGACAAACGGAGACAACGCTCTCTGGTTACAGCCAGAGAGGCACTGAGGTATCTCCTAGAAGATTGCTGTTCGCTGCTGAAATACGGTTTTCCAGTCTTGTTTTTTTCAGGACACTTATAAGCTCTCCAAAGACACAGCAAGGCAATATTTTAAAGAAAAGCATATTTTGCTTCTAGCAGCAGGGTAATGACTGGGGAATATTATCTCACTTTGTGCTGTTAAGAAGAACTAAGCATAGAGTCCTATAGGCACACACTTTTCCTATCCACCACAGTATTTAGTAATTTTGGCTGTAATGGCCACTTCCAGCTAAAGTTTGGCAGAGATGTACAAATGCCTGGTAGCGAACAATTCTGTCTTAATCCCATCTTCACCCCAAAGCAGAGGGGAATGTTTCCAGAGGTGCTTGTGCAGAGGATCAGGAATCTCATATTCGAACACTGCATCCCCCAGTGACACACTCCAAATCCTCATGCTGACCAGTCAGACACAGAACAGACAGTGATTGTTTGTCAACTGATCTCTTGCATCAACACGAGACCTACACAAACCACCTGTAAATCCTTTAAAGTCAGGCTTTCTACAGTTTTTTCTCAGCAATACTACTAAAGTAGTCTGCTCCAATCTTTATTGTCAAATAGTTGCAAGTACTTCTGATGCTTTAGCATCTGAAAGGAGGAAATGAGGAAAATTTTTTTTCCCCTAAACCCACATTCTCATTTTGGAAGTATGATTATTTTTCTGGGCTACACGCACATCACATCTTTTGTAGTTTAGGCATGTGCGTAATCTTTATTTGGCAGTAAATACTTTGTACAAAGCTACATACTCTAATAGTTTTCTTCTCACGATGGCACAAATCCAGGGTTGTGCTGTAGTCCCACAAGGAGAGCCAGTAGGACATGTTCCCTGGCTGATCTCCAGCTCATCTGTTTGCTCTGTTCCCCCACCCTCAATTGCCTGCTGTACATTACCGCGTCCGAGTTATTTAAACTTTTAATCCACCACAAGCCAGAACTTGTTTGGGGCAGTGAAGCAATGAAAGTATCATCCATGATTGAAATAAAATCAATAATGGTGAAGTTACAAAAAAAGTTCCTTTATTTGTGAAGTGTACTTCACTTCAGTCATTAGGATATAATGAGGTAGGCACAGAACAAGAAAGACCGACCTCGCATTCCTACCCCACCCTAAATTCAGAAGAATACGTCAAGTGAAACAGTAGGACCCGCTCTTTTCTCCAAAAAAGGGTGGAGGGGAAGAAGCGCTGGTGGATCCTTCCACCACACCAAGGAACACGAGACAACCAAGCCAGGCCTGCCAGAACCTCATGCAGAACTGGAGCCTCCTCCTTACGGTATGTGAGGCAGAACAACAGACTGAGAGATGCCTGAATCCAGTGACAGACCATCTGTTGTCATGCTGTTTTCTTCCCATGGCCAGAGCCCTCCACCCTACAAGCTGGATCTTATGCATAGCTCAAGAGAGACCAAGGCAAAGGAAAAACGCTGGGCTTGAAGACAGTAACTCAAGCAGGCCCCTCCTGATACTATAGCTGCACAACTGTTTGCCTTTATCCCATCAGTAAAGAATACAGAAGCAACAGTCACTCAGAAAAGCAATGAGGGTGCACCCTTCACCCCTTCTCCATCATGTAACTCTTGAACAGCACTAGGACAACTTGTACTATTTCCAGAGAGCGTGCTCTGACTCCAGCTCCCACCTTTGGTGCACATCTACACTAGCATTTCAAGTCAAATCCAGGAGTCCATTTAAAGGGGTCACACACTGCTTCAGTTCACCCCTGGGAACAGTTCCAGAGCACACAGACCAGATTACTTACAAATGAAGATGTGCCTCTGGAACATAACTCATGCTCCAATGACTAGCAGGCAATTCAGTCCATAAGACCACACTAAAAGCATGCTGAAGAGAACTTAAACCTTTCAAAACCTGTAGAATGGGTCTTCAACACTTATCCTCTCCTATTGGTCCACACTATTTGCATTTAGCAAACAGTATTTGCATGCTGAACCCATAAAGTTACTTCATTGTCCCAGAATGTGTAGATGCCAGCACAGACACCTTGGTTGGAGCAGTGCCCCGGTGCTGGCACATGTATACAATCTGGTAGTGTTCCTGGTTCCTAATGCGGCCAGACAGATGGGAGGCACAAGTGCATTAACAAACCAGCGAGATTTCCAGGCCATCTGTGGTTGCGGTTAGTGTAGAGAATCCACTGCCACGTTCAAGTCCCAGAAATGTCCCCAGAAGTTTGCTAGACAGTTGCTTCTCTCTCTCAAACAGCTTATTTCACAGGCGCAGCAGCACATGCAGGGCAAGAGAGAACAACTCCAAGCAAAAACACTCTAGGCAGCAGCAATTTTGAGAAGCTGATGCAGTAACGAAAAGTCATCTTGAGTCAGAGACAACTTAAGAGAATCATCATCCTAGTGAACAAAGAGGTGATACACTGTCAAACTATATGGAAGTTGGCCCATGGGAGTGGATGGAAAAGAACAGGACTCAACACAACAGTCCCCATGACAAACAACATCCCTGAGAGCCATTAAAAAGTAAAAAGAGCAGGAAGATGAGAAAAAAGAAAAAAAAAAAAATCAGCTACTTCTCCCCCTGACATTTCCTCCAAGACAGGAAAAAAACCTCCACTGCTGCAGAATCCCATTACTGGGGGGACAAAAAAAGCAGACGGTCAGAAAAAGATTCAGCAATACAAGATCTTCTGAAACATCTATTTTTTGCAAACAGAGGATTAGCCTTTCACCAAGCTCATCTGCAGGACCTGGAATCACTGGCAACCAGGAACGCATGAGGGTGATGGGAAGTAAAAGTATTTCCAAATGCGTGATTTTAAAATGGAAAAATGTCTTTCTACTTTGTTAGTCATAAAATCCATGCAGTTTCTCCACGCTGTGCATCTGAATGAGCATTGGGAACAGAACAATAGTCATTGAAACATGCCAAATCAATTCCACTCCAGAATTTTGTCTCTGCTAGCAAGAAACTAGGTGGGGGATGTTTACAAATCTTTCTTCATTTCTGTTGAGTTCGCATTTTCCACAGCAAACAGCAATAGCAGCAGAACTTCATTTTTCAAGGGTCTAGTGAAGAACTGGTCTAGTTTTATTTTCATGACAAAGCAGTATTCAGTAAGTGAGTAACCGGTATAAATACAGGCAAGATACAGACTTTTACATTTTTCAGGATTAATGGTCACAAGGTGTTGGAACACTAGTGTCCAGGTTTTGGCTGGAACAGAGTTTTACCCTTTTTCTGGTTCTCTGCCCCATCCCACTGAGGGGGAATGAACAAACAGCTGCATGGTGTCTAGCTGCCTGTGGGGTTAAACCACAACAACTAGAAACATTATTTAAGAGCCTGTTTAGATAATCTTTACATAATGAGATTGAATTTAATGTAATAGTGAATATTAGCAAGCATTTCTCTCCTCCACAGTCCTGTAAAATCCACACACAGAGGCCTGCCTTAGAAGCAAGAGATACACTTTGGGTATCCTTCAGTCAATAAGGACCCACACGGTTTCCTTGTCAGGAATTGTTTTTAAAATAACTGTGTGATAGACATGTGTGCACAACAATTATGAACTGGTGTATCACTCCCTCTTGATGTCTGCCACTCACTGGGACAGTAAAAGTGAGAATTTTTTCCTGAAAACAACTGCAGTTTTCATATCAGGTCAAGGAGAGACGGACTTGGTCTAACAAATTGGGACTGTTTCTATGTAGGGAGTTTAGCTTGTCCCAGAACACCGAAGCAGGCCTAAATGACCTTACGTCAATATGTAAAAGCCCAGCTCAGAACCTGAGATCAAGATTTAAAGCTCATGTTAACCAAGAATACTGTGCTGGCACACAGAGGTACCATACAGGTACTCCAAACTGCACACAACTTTACTTCTGAGCTGGACTGTCTTCTAGTTACAGATTTAAGAAAGCCTAGAAACCAAACTTAGGCACATAATCAACCTCTTCCACTTCTCCTTATGCATGAGAGACAATCTTACACACTAATTAAGTCTATTGACAAATTTTGCAAGGATCTGCAGAATTTTTTCCCCACTTCAGTATCTCTGCCTTTGCTACCTCCTACTTCAAGGATACCCCAAAACCATAGTGCTTTCCTTCTAAAAACTCCCTCTCCGTGGACAGTCTTACAAGGTCTCAGAAGACATAAGAGCAATTCATCACTCAGTCTCATTATTCTTTAATATAAATCTTCTGGAGGTAGTGAAATAATCAGGAAACTTAGTTTCCAAGTACCTACTGGCCTCATACCATTAACACTCCCAATGAGCTTTAAGACCACATTATCTAATCTATAGAACCAAGGAGGGAAACAGACATTTTGTACAAGTCTAGTTTGTTTTTCGAAAGTCAACAGAAGAAATTACTTAAATAGTTAAAAAAATAGCCAGTGATATATAAACATTTTCCCTCTGCTGCTGAGCAAAGGTCATATAAGTTGCTTGGGCTTGGTACAGACTCTCTATACATTAACAACATTCACGCCACTGTTGGGGCAGGGAGGAGCTTTGTGAAAATCAGCTGCCATGGATGAACTTTTTAATGGTATGAGCCCAAGTCTAGCATGCCTGAAAACACTGCGAGATTGTGAGCTATATAGTGCATCCATGTATAGATAGCTTTATTCATCCTCCAACCTTATTGCACCCACCCCACACCCCAGCTCTCTTTCAGGTTCATGCCTCAGAATGCTAATTGCCCAGTTGTTGTTTAGGGCTGCCTGACTGGCTGTCAAGCCAATTCTATTGCCTATTTGACAAATGAGCTCTTTTGCCCCCTGCAAAGGCCATAAGGAAGGTCATGAGACTGTATACTGTGCTTGTCTTCTTCTTTACAACAAAGTTTAAAGGGGAGAATTCAAGCCAACTTAGGGGGAAAAAAAAAATAAATAGAGAAAGAAACCAGCCAGCAAACCCACAAATCTATGCCCAAGTGGTTTTTAGCCAGCAGCAAACTGGACTCCTGTAAAGTGTGGATTATTTCTTTACACCCAGCATTTTTAAAAAGATTACGTGCCAGGCCACATTATCTTAAAAAGATTCTGCAAAAGCATATACAAGTTGATGGCCAGGTTATAAAATAACACAGCTGGATATAAAGCCACACAACTCAAGACAGAAGTAAATCAAAATCCTCCCCACCACCAAATCAGTTTACAGTAGAGGAGTCCTTTTGAAGACCCAATCCTCAGGAAAAAAACATTCAAACTTCTGTTGATACATTATGCAACCGCAGCACCAAGTTCAGCTTTGATAAAGACTTAGTCCATTGGGACAGCAAGAGTCTTCAAAGAATGGCTGAGGTTTGAAGGGGCCTCTGGAGGTCATTTGGTCACCCAGACAGGTCTGTCTGTGCTCAAGGGCTCTGCAGTTCAGCTGTACCTATACAACATGAATTGAAACAGTCCACGCTAAACACCACAGGATACAACACTTAGAAAAGCTGGGGAGAGATGCTCATTTTCAAGGAAAGACCTGTGCTTTAAAACAACAAACAATATTTTTTAATTTCTACAGAAAAACCTACTACATATGAAGCCTGAGCTAATGCATATTAAACTGCTCTAGGTGGTTTTATTTGCTTGCCTTAACAACACAGCATTTTCTTTCACTTTGAGGATCTGATTACAAATGGTTTAAGATGACTTGATAACAGATGTCCAAATCTCAAGTTAAAACATGAGCTTTGGCTTCCAGCTATTAGCAATTCTGAATTGAATACATTTTTCCTAGGAAGGCGGGTTCCTTCCCATACAGAAAATACATAGAGCCTAACAAACCATTATTCTGCCAGAACACCCTCTAGCTCTAAGACTTGTATATTTTAGACTTGAAACATGAGACTATAGCTGTTTTCCCTTTGCCTGCTCATTCATTCTAAATTTGTGTTATCTACTGAAATGATACAAAAATGTTAAAATATCTTCTAGAAAGCCATTCCAAAACAAAGTTCTTCTCGGGGGCTTAGACATAGGTATAAGCTCTGTGAATATGCTAAGAATATTAAATAAAACTCATTTTTATGTCTTTATAAAAAAAAAAAATAATCACAGCAACTCTTTCCAAGCCTACTCAAGCCACCCAATGTAAGTATCATAAGGCATGTAAACACAGATACATGATGAGTGTATATAGTATGAGTTAATAATATCGCATTACTATTTGTAATTATCTACATCCAAGGTACATGCAAAGACCAATTAGAATTTAAGTTAACAACTCACTTCTGCAAAGCAAAATTAGTCCTGAATTTAAGTGGCAAAACTCCAGCGCTTCCAATGTGTTACTTGTTCTGCTGCAACTGCCAGTTATTATGCCTCAAGTGAACATCTATTTGTAACTTACCCAGTGTTTTCTATTAAAAGGGAAAACATTATGTAACTTAACATCATAGTATGATCACTATCAGCGGGTTTTATTATTTTCAATCTTTCAAACGAAGAAGAAAAGCAAATTCTGGCTTTAGTTTTAGCTTTTGTCTTTTAGCAAGTCAAACCCTTCATCCAGTAACCCAACACATACTGACTTGTTTTGTATATTATGTCTTGATATTTCATTGTCTCTCAACTTCTGCAGCAAAACAAACTAAAGATTAGGCTCCAGTTCACAATGTTTTTTCTTTCCCTGCCCTATTTTCTTCCCATTTCCAAGTTGATTTTACAGTCTTGCAACAGAGAGTGTTCCAGTAGACAGTTTTATTTGCACAAGAAAAACAGTCATTCTACCTCAGGTTTGGCTTGGATTTTGGGGTTCATTTTGGTTTGGTTCTCGGTTGCGGTTTTTGTTGTTATTGTTTAAGCAGAACAGCAATTAGCATGTTATGTGAAGGCAAAGCCAAGGAGGCTTATTTTGAGCAAGCTGGCTCTGACACACGTGGGCTCCCGCTCCATTCCTGGGACACATGTGGCAGAGACACACGGCCCATACTGCCTTGAGTTCTAGTACCTGAGCTGCAGTTGGAGCGCGCATGGATTTAAATGGTTATTTTATGGATAAGTGTCAGCCCTGACTTCTTGCCAACGTACTCCTGGGAAACACGCCACGGATCTTCCTTCAGGTGAACTGAGCCAAGGTTTTACTTGAGAGAGAAGCCTCATTTTGTTTCAGCAGAAACCATGTGTGGACACAAAATGTGCAGCATATTCTTTTTCTGATGAAATATTGGAATAATACAGAGAAAGAGGAAAACAGAGAGGTTGGTGCTATATTCAGCTTACCTTTTCATTCCATGCCCACAATCCAATCCCAAGAAACGCTATGCCAAGGAACTAAAGGAAAAAAAAATAAAAATATATCAGAGCAGGAACAATAATTTATAGTTTGTTGTTTTGGTTTTTTTAAACACACATATTGACTCACCCTTTCTCTTGGATAATCAATTTTATTAGGACTGTGGGGGCTTACTGAGATTTTTAAAATACATATG
This sequence comes from Pampusana beccarii, assembly GCA_013399365.1. Classification (NCBI taxonomy): domain Eukaryota; kingdom Metazoa; phylum Chordata; class Aves; order Columbiformes; family Columbidae; genus Pampusana; species Pampusana beccarii. The sequence continues at coordinate 63,629 of VWYH01008560.1, read as the reverse complement.
TGGTTTATTTTACAACTCAACCATTTTAACTGGAAGAATGTAAAACCTGTGCAGCTCATTCAGTGATATTCCACACAGGAATAATAGGTGCAAAAAAATGTCACTCAGCACCAAGCAAGTACGGTTCTTTTTGAGTTTGTCAGACTCAAACTCCACAGTGAAGCAACACATTATTTTACTGTTGTAATATCACCACCTGCACAAACAGCTGTCCTCGCAGCTCTCTGCCAGGGCGAGAGAGTCATTAAAACAAAGTCCGGAACACACATGTACTATCAGTTTTAGCAATGTTGTCCACAGAAACACAGAAAGCTGTTTAAATATAGTATAACCCATGATTTCTAGAGGGAAAAAGGTAAAAGTAATACTGGTTTAAAGAATAAGAATTTTTGACAATCCTGACAACAACATTTTATAACCTTTCTGATAGTGAATGTTTCTGGATTTTGTAGAGGAAGTTAAAGTCCCTTTCTCCTCCAAGGGACTCAAAAGCACCAAACTTGAAAGACAGTATCTTTCCACCATGATGGAAAAGGAAATACCACCTATGATTTTGTTATATCCCTATATTCTCCGTTCCACTGAATAAGTTAGAGTGTGTCACTTCCCTTCAAATACTACAGGGTTTTGACAGAAAACCCACACTAAGGATCAGTGAAACGAGCAGAACAGGCAGAACAAGCACTCTGTCTCCCAAAATCACCACTGCGTATTTGGCAGGACACAGTACCAATCATGTAGAATGTTTGAAAACATAGTAGGTGTCCAAGCACATCTCTAAATGTCTATTTGTTCAGCTTTCATCTCTGGTTTTTAAAACCTAAGTGCTGGCTAAAAAGGAAGCTATATTCACTCCAGTTTTGGGACACGTAATAGAATGTTGCTTAGACATCAAACTCTGGTTTTCTTTGTGGTTTCTCCACACTGCAGTGTACAGATTTATTTTGGCACACAGAATGCTTTCTCTTAAGATTTGTGTAAACAGTTAAGTATCCTAATGATTTTTCTTTTGCAAAACAGAACAAGAGTGTTTTTCTGTTGAGAAGTTATTTTAACAGCTTCAAAGAAAGATTCCTTCTTCCTTAGACATACTCTTAAGAGGCATTTTTAGCTTTATACTAGAATACCTGTAAAACATAATTGAATATCAAGCTGAATATGATCACAGCAATATCCTGAAGTCCCCTAAGACCCCCTGTACCTCTGTGACCTTCTCCCCAACGTGTGCTTTGTCCACTGACCAAAGGACCATGCATACTACACCCAACCAGCTCACCCAGAAGCTCATCTAAACTCACTGGAAATAAAACTTTCCTTTTTGACTTGAAGAGTCAAGGCTGTAAATTTAATCAATACTAGCAGCCAGTATTCTTCAAAGGGAAGAATCACAGGCTTGGCTTTATTTTAATACAAGATAAATGGAAATTTTTCCTAGATGGAAAAACAGAAGTACTGGTCATGAACGTCTGTTATTTCAGCAGCCTTAATTGTCTACAAAGTACAAGAGATGGATTTGAGAATGTCAGCAGAGCCTGCTGTGATACACCACGTCAGTCAAAACAGGTCATCCTACCTGTATCAAGACTGCTCTTTTTCTATGGTTATAAAGCTTGCCAGGAGAGTGTGGGTAGTCCTCCTGACTGCAGCGATTATTTGAAACTTGAGATAAAGCTGTAGAAGTTTCCAAATCACTTTCAGATAAGTGCAGTTAAGTTCCTTTTTGCAGTAACAGGCTCCTCTGCTTCTTTCTTACACAGCCAAAGGCACCGAGATTCAAGGAATAGAAACGAGGGGGAAAAAAAAAATCTATGTTATCATAGAAATCCATAAGCTGGATTTGGAAGTGGCAAATTGTAATTTGTAGAGAGGTACAAAACATATTTTGCTATTATAGTAGCTTAATATGTTTTTTTCAACAGAATAAGCACAGAAAACTAGAATGAAAGAATTTGATCAGTGCCTATGAATGTAACTTAAGAGCCATACACATCAGCTGCAAGTCTGGCTCAGATCCACTAACTTCATTAAATGTAATCCAGTCAAGCATCCTGATCCTTCAGCAGAAGTTGAGACTTAAGTGTAAGATTACCTCGCGGATTGCAAAAGGTGACTTACAGTAGACTAAACAGGTCTCAAGCCAGGCCAAGCTCATCACAATTTATGGGTAATGAGACACTACTACACTAAACCGAAGCACCTGAAAAACTGAGACTGTCCAAGCTTCTGGCAAACCTGTCAAGAAAAACCAGGAAACTGAGCTCTCAGAGTTTTCAAGAGGACCAAAGAATTACAGGCTGCTCAGTCCTCTCCATATCCCAAAATGGAAAGCAGCTGATGAAACAGGAACAACAGAAAAGATCCATTAGGAGAAAAAGGTTCAGGACAGAATCATGAAATCAAAAGCTTAATAGCATTGAAAAAAAAAAAATAGGTCAATTAATGGAGAATCCATAACTATTGAAAAGTGATTTTGATACAGCTTCTCGCTCAGGAAGCTTTTACACTGTTGCTCACTGAGAGATTATAATCGGGCAAAGATCAGTGCTGCATGCTTTGTTCCTTAAATGCCTCTTCCCTTGGGCAAACTCTACTTGCATTACTCAAGACAAAACACTGAGCTGGGCAGACCACTGACTTAACCCCCTACAATCACGCCCTAGAAAGCCCACCCTGTGGGGATGAGGAACACAGGAATGCGCTCAGTAATCTCCGCTGGCAAAAAAACAGATTTACACCTCTCACCAGGATTAACCTTGGATTTTCTAGACAAATATGAAAAACTCCCGCATAGCCTAAAAGGAGTTGAAAGTGCGTAGCAAAAATCCCTCTGTATTTTTGCTGTTGGAACCAGAAGTAAAACAGAACACGTAACCCGTTTATCTTGCAGCCCTTCTGCCAATGTCTCCAAGACATTCTTGTCCTGCTTGCTTGTAACCAGAAAGAAAATCTCCTCACATCCAAAGCACATGGGGTGAGGGTGAGATGGCATACACATCATCTCAGTTAAATCTGGAAAATTTCATTTACATCCATTAAATTATGCCAATAAAAAGGTGGAAGTTTGCCTCATTATCTACAAAACACTCTACAGAGAAAAACAACCTCAATTCTCCACAGACATCCAAGTAAGACCATTTAGCTTGAGTATAAATGGTCATCAGATCTGGGGCAGAGCGTGTAAAATCTTGATTCTTTCCTTTTTTAAACAACAATTTGCAGGAGAATATTAAAATATTCCTCCAGAGTATTACAACCTTACAAGAAAACTTGCACAGTAGTACTTTCTCAGCCATAGGTTTTCTATTCACAAACATGAAACTAATGCATTCAAATTTCTTTTCTATGAAGTGACGTTACTCTATATACTGAATCTTTCACCTCAGCTGACATTCTTGAATAACTCAGCACCAGTTTTCAACCAAAAGTACAACCACCACAGACCGAGCAGTAAAAGGCTGGTTAATGTGCCACATGCATGAACCAGCGTATGTCCACGTGTGGATGCACTAAAGATTTGTGAGAGCGCCAACTATAGTGCAGCCACCTCGTTTCACCTTCCCGGCGACAATACAAATGCACTAGCAGAAGCACGTCAGAATTGTCAGGGTTCAGAACCAAAGCTTCCTTGCAAGAGCTGCGCTGGGGTATTTTTGAGCCCTGTATTCAGGCAGTGTGAAAACCCCCTACCTGCCCTTGCTTTGAGCTGCCGTAAGACTCTGCATGCAGGGTTAGCAAAGAGACCCCCAGGATCCCTATGGGTGCTCTGGGGTTTCTCCTGTGGCAATATGCTGTAGGTTATTCACTACGCGAGATTGCCTTCCGTGCAATTCAAGCCAGCACAGCACGTGAACATAAGGTGCAGTATTTTACTGAAAGCACAGCAGTGATCAGGACTACGTGCAGCGTAATATTTCACATCCTGAAATAAACATCAGGAAAACACAAGACTTCCCCACTGACTCCAAAACCCCAGATGAACAATTTTTCCCTAAGCACTTCTGCAACACTCTGTCCTCAGACTCACAGGTATGTCAGTCAGAATGCTCACTGCTTTCTTTAAAGTATTTTACATCAAATCGGTCTTTTTGCTTTTTAAGCCAGAGGGAAAAAAAAGGCCAAAAAACCCCCAACTTAATGTTTGTGTCAGAGCACAAAAAGAATTGTTGGTGTTTTTGTTGTTTATTTGTTTTTAGACAGCCCTGACAGAGAAGCTGCACCAAAACAGAAATTAAAATGAAGTTTCACACAGCTTTCTTCTTCACTTCATGCTGCTGATGTGTACTCTGCATTAAATATGTCAATTAGCATTCTTCCCAACAAAACAAATAGGACATCCTCCCAACTCTCCCGCTCCTGCCTGTCCCAGTATCACAGGAAAGGAAGGTACCAGAAGTCTGCTCTGCTCCTCCTTCCGCTTACTCCAGTTCCAATAACCTTTCCATTCTCCACATAAACTGTTATAGCAGCTCATTTTCATGTGGCTAAACATACACGGTGAACATGGGAAAGGAAAACTGCTCAAAGCACACATCCACATTTACATAGAATATGTTTTCCTAAAGCCCGTTTCTTTCCACACATCTTGCTCAGCTAAACCAGAGACACACTGATTTCACAGATTTTATAGAATCATCCAAACAGACCCAAGAACACAAGGAGAAAAGCTGCCTGCTCCATCTTGCAGGACTCTTAACGTGATGCTTCCTAATGAAAAATTAAGCACATATGACCCAATTTTTCAAAGCAAGGTACTGTGGCTGTTTATATGTCTTTCATTTTCACCAGTATGAGGTTTTCTGGTTTGTCTGACAAGTAAGCAAAATATCTATAGTCCCTCCCCCTTCGAACACACAGTCAGTTGCCATTATTTCCTTATTGCCTTCTCTGATTCTTTAATTACAAAAGCAGGACATCTGCTTTCTGTTAACGTTGCTCTATGTATTTATTTTATTGCTTTCTGGTGCTGCAACTGTAATCACTGCCAATCAGCTCGGAGCAAGAGTCCCTAAAGACTGAAGTCCCTCTCCTCTTGTCCACAGAAACTGATATACTGGAAAACAAAAGAGAGGATGAATTTGACCCTATTTCCCCTGCTCCAACTTTCAAACAACAACTCCCTTCAAGCCTAGATAAATTAAATTTAACTCTTTCCAAGTTCACAATGAGACTCTCTAAAACTCAGGTCTTGCTGTCTAAACAAAATACTTTATTTGTAGTAGCTTTTTAAAGCACACAAAACTTACACATAGCAGTCACTTTGTAAAATTCTTCAGTAAAAGCCTTTGGGAGAATAAAGTTTTTGTTTATATGAAATCTAGCTGATGTCTTAAAACTAGTACGTTTTCCCCCATACAAAAAATTCTAAGACCTTTCAGGTGAATACCCCACCACTACTGCTCAGAAACATTTAAAGAGCCTACAGAGTTGAAGTAACAAGACATCTCCATTCCCTGTCACTTTGGTACACATAACTCACACAGATCTTTCCCTTCTCTTCTACTCCTCTTTACATTCTCTATCGGTCTTTGTTTCACCAGCCTCTCTTTCTCCACTCTCGGAGCCCAAAGGACTGTGTGGGAAGACTGAGAAATTCTGCTGCACACACCTCCCCATGGGCCTCTTCCCTGCCTTTGCTTCTGAGCTACATTAAGTGCTCCATGTCCCTCTACTTCTCCTGTCCCACCTCATTCTCTTCATCAATGCCATTCCACCTCTGGCTCAATCCTCTCCACTGCAGCTTCTCTGCCTCAAGTCAGCTTCTATTTTTAAAACCACCCACTAATTACATAAGAGGTGCTGTAGCAGTGTATGAAAACAGCATGGGCTTAAAACACAACCACAAGCAGCAGCAAAGCGAAAGATGAAAAACCAAATTCCACACATCCTATATCACTATGCTAATCGTTTCTCTTAGCCAACTCAACAAGGCAACGACTTAAGTCTCATGCTGGCCTGCAACCAAGAATAAGTGCGAAAGCAAAGGAAGCATGTCCTGCGTCAAGCTGGGGTGAAGCAAATTGTCTGGAAGTGGCATCGCAAAGGAGTCGTCTTCCAGGTCTGTCTTGCTACCCAGGGCCAGCAAGACCTCCTCCACTCATCTCATTCACCACAAACCGCCCTACCTGAGCCTCAGGCTATTTAGATGCAGCCCCACCGTGACTCTTCTTCACATTCTATTTCTGAAGTTTCTGTTCCATTAAAAGCAGAAGTTTAAAAAACAAAATAAATTAACACACCCCCCAAAAAACCCAGCACAAAACATTATGCAACTGATACATAAATGCTCACTTATTTCAGCTGCAAGCAGTGAAGTTGTAAAATATAGTTCAGGTATTTGATACAGCAAACAGAAAGGACCTGAGCTGGTCTTTTTCCATAGTAACAAACAGGAAACTACATTGCCTACACAATTCATTTAAGTAGCTGAGAATATAAAGAGTGCACAGCCAGGAAACACAAGCAGGTAGGCTTGTCAGCACAGCACCATACTCTGAATGTTCAGCATTTCCTCTTGGGAAGGCAGCCTCAGCTCCTAGCTGGGCTCGTACACTACGGCAGAGGAGTCCTAAAATCTTCTACCCCAGCTACGCAAGCTGCCATGTCACATTAAGTGAGCACCACCAGCTTTACAGACAAACTGAGCCAAATAGTTTAATCTGGCTCTCCTTCCACTTAAACACACAGTACAGAAAAAGAGAACGGACACAGAGCAAACAGTGAACACAAACCCAACCTGCAAGTGCGCACACAACTTTTTCCAGCAAATTCTACAATAGCTTTATTGCCTCTTACCTTCACCAAATGCTTATTCCTGGATCTTTTTTAGGGATCTCCCACAGTAAGATGTTCAAAGCCATTTACAAATGTCAAGCTCAAGTATCCAAAATCCTGACCCTGATGTGATGTTACTGTATAGCCTATCACATCCCTCCCCACATCAAATCTAACTCAGAACTATTAACTCTGTAATGGCAAATGCACATATATATGGCATATGTTAATACATGAAATAAGTCAACTTCTAATCGTCACGGCACTGAGTGTGTGACACAACCGCACACACAAACTACCACCACGCACAGAGAACTGGATTTCGTTTGACTTTCTGCATTCACCCATCATTTTAACTTGGTCCACAAACTACAACTCCTCCTTACATAGGAAAAGTATTTTCTTACTTTCTGCTCAGCCCCAGAAGGGTTTGAAGACAAAAGGTATATGAGCAGCACAAAGCAGCCATTTAATCATAAAAATATGAATACTGGGTAGGTTTCCATGCCCAGCTAGACATTGTTATAAAAGAGAAAAGAAAGCACTCAGCTTTTACTATTGAGTGCCAGCAATAAAACTGATTTAAACAACTTTAGCTGTTTCCCATGGAACAGTCACCCTACATAGAATCTCAAAAGGGACCCGTACAATCCACAGACCCTCAACTCCAGTTTCCCAGGCAAAACCCACTACATTTTGCTTGATCAGCTGGAAGATAACATGACTATGGAAAATACCATCTTTAGGAGTCCCACAAGACCTTGTTGGAACAGTGTTAGGACACAAACTGAATAACACAGAGCTCCGTCAGGCTGAGGGGCTCAGAAAGCTGCCTGACTACACCCGATAGCAGATTTCTCATTGCTAATATTAAAGTCAAGGATAGAAGGAGATGAAGAAATATGTGCTCTAACAAACCTGCGGTGGAAAAAAAGGCAAAAAGCACAAAAAAAGAAATTTTCTCAGCGTTGTTTAAAAGGCTTCATCTTGTAAAGGATTAATTCCACACTACACACAATGGTTTATTCTAATGATGTATTCATACAGCAAAGAAGGTGCATCTCAGCTGCTAATCAGAGATGAATAGTTCCTGCTAAAAACATCAATGTAAAGATGGTAGAGCGGGCATAAAAACTTTAACACAAGTGTAAAGGAGAACACTTGCAGCATCAAACTGCTAAACCCAGTTCAACACCTCCCTGCCTGCACTGCAATTCAAATCCAAACTAGCAGAGGGAATAAACATTTTGCAGAAGAGAAGTGTAAGCAAAACACTACACAGAAAAAAACCCAACTTATCTGAAAAACAATACTGATTTTTTTCCCTCCTGAAAAACATTGCTTAAGTTTTACCCAAGGGCAACAGTGTCAGTTGCACTTTCCAGCCACCAACCCTGACAAACACACAGGCAACAGGAGAGGAGGCAACTGGAAAGGCAATGGCAACGGCATGCTTGCCCAGAGAAGGATTTGGAAAAGAAACTACTCTTATCATAGCTGCTCCAGCTTTCAGCCCTGCTTTTGTCCAAGAGCAAGTATATTTTGTAAGCCACTTCCAAACTATCGAGAAGTAAACAAACAAACAAACAAACAAAACACAAAAAAAACCAAACGAAACAAACAAACAAAAACACACACAAAAAACCAGCAAGGAAAAGCAATAAACTTTTTAAAAAAACTTTTCTCAATAATTTCACCTAATGAACTCTTTTTTGCAACAACTAAAATTATTTGTATCTCAACTAACATGCCCAGGAAAAAACAGAATGCTCTGCCTGCCTTCTCTTCCATTTCATAACACTTCAGCCTGGGAAATTTCCCCATTAGATCACCTACTACAAGGATGTAAGAAACCTTTTAGAACACGAATTGTTTTATTTTAATTGTATTTGTGTACTTTTAGATGTTTCTCCATTTGAGCTGAAACATCAGGATCCAGGAAGAGACCTTTAAATTTGGTCCTCCCTTGCTGCACAAACACTGTAATTAATCCTGCTCTGGGCTACCCAGAGAAAGAGTGAGAGGAAAGGTCTTCAGCAACACTCAGCTGTGCAAACTGCCACCGGGACTGTGGAGCTATCGCCAAGAATCCTTCACTAGTAGCATACGTCCTTCCCTTCACATAGTGAAGAAAGGTGACCACAAACAAACGGGAACAGTAGGAGGGCTGAACATATGGGCCATACAGATGGAATGGAATTTAACAATCCAAACAGTATCATATACTTAAGGACTAAGAAAATAGCTGCTATAAGCTGAAAATGTGTTCACTGGAAACACAACAGAAGACAGCCTTGGAATTGCATGCAGTCTGTGAGCTAGCAAGTTGACGGAATATACAAAAAGGCAAAATAAGATTTTGTGACATTTAATAAAACATTCTCAGGAAGAATATGATTGCTTTCTCTAAGTTTCCCTCAATTCCATATCTCTACAAAGGTCTGAAATGACCAGCACCACCAGTATGGCTGTAGCCTGCAGGCTCTTCTTTCAAATGTCACCTCAACCAGCAGCAGTGTCCAACTGTACGTGTTATAGCACGCACTACAACTCCTGTATGAGACCTCGCTGTGCCCCTCCAATACTCAGCAATGAGTAAACTCAGGATTTTTGTACATCGACCCATAACACTTAGGATATAGCTGGGGTTGTTAGCATAAAGCTGCAGGTTCATTAAGTATATTTCAGCAAAGCCAGGGAGATGAGGAATCCCAGTGAATATACACTTAAATGCAAACACACAAACAGAAGCATATGAGATGACACCCCTGCCTCTTTAGGGTGCCAGGTTTTTCTATTAGGAAACATGTCAACAGCTCCTTGTGTTAAGCTTGGGTGTCCCCGGTAGATGACCCAGTTTGTGACATACAAACAGCAGGTACAGGGGTTTCTAGGATCAGGCCCATAACAGCTTTGCCCTGAAGTCACTCTCACTAACATACTTTCATTAGAACCTTCATTCAACCATCCACAGTCAGCCCTTCCCACGTGCCCAGAAAGCACAACATGCTGTGTTTCCAGGTAGGGTTCCTCAGTGTGTGCCACTTGGATCCATCTCCACAAAAATCACGAATTAACCCCATGACGTTTGGTACAGCGCCGCCCCCTGTTCACACAGAAGGCTTGAAAGGAGCCCAGTGTGACGTGAGCGCGTTCCCAGCACCGCCACGCTGTTCTGGCTGTACTCACACGACCTCTGCTCGCCTTCTGCCACTGCCAAACGGGCAGAGAACAAACAAATGCAGGGTGGCACGTCAGATCCTCTCTCTCCATCCACCAAATCAAGCAATTATACTCTACAGCAGTCACCCTCAGGGCATTAGGAAGAGAGAGAATGGGGAACAGTGCACAGTGTGCATGAAGACCAAGTGATTTTTCTCTCTCCTTCGGTTATTACAGTAATTAGCACTACCAGCTCTTGCCTCAGGAAAAACCACGCATGTGTTGAAGTGATACGCCCCAAATTAAGGAAAGGGCTTGCTTCCCTGCCCTGCCATGTCAGTCAATATAGATGATGTTTATATAACAGTGCAGGATAACGGATCTATCCCATAGCTTTCTCCATTGTCAGTGTAGTCTATCACCGACTTGTTCGGTACTCCTACTCCTGCCTCTCCTACACAACTCCTGACAAGACACACGTCTCCGAGGATGTGCTACAGGAACTTCCAAGCCCCATTTGGTAAAACGAGCCCCTGCACTCTCAACCAACATACTCACAGATATGCACAAACAAAGCGCTGCTGATGAGCCAGGAGGCCGTGTGGAGGCTGGAGCTGTGAAAGCAGCAGCAGAAGGAGAAAACCCACACTCCACAATGGTTCCAGTGACTAAGAGAGATTGGGTTTGGCTGCTGGCTGAGCCAACTGCCTGTCCCCATGAGATACTGCATCTATTAATATAATCGATCTAGATACATAAAATAGAACTAAAAAAGACAGAATTTTTTTTTTAAACGTTAGAAAAAAGCAATCAGGTTTGCAACTGAAATTGTTTCACCTTTCCACCTGAGAATAGCTACCTGTATTTTGTGTTCCCTCATGTAATGCATCAGTCCAATTTACTTTTCTAAATGGTCATCTCCCTTGCAAAATTAAGACATCTTACAGATCACAGTTTTCCTAGAGAAAAGGAGGTATCATGTATACAGATTCCCTCTTCATCAGTTCAAGGATTCCCTCAGTTCTTGGCTCCCAGTAAATATGAAATAATTACATCCAATTTGAATAATAAGAAAATACTCCTATATACTTACTAAATACATCCTTTTTTCCCCCTCAACAACTTCACTGATCAATGTAACATACTTAAACAGACCCTAGTGCTCTTCCTACTCCTGCTGTATCAATCAGCAGTAAGTGTGGGAGCAAAACCAAAGACCCTAAGCTCCCCGACAGCATGTCCTATATACCGGAACAAACAATAAAAAGGGGGTTTTTTGCTACATTACTATATTTGCTATACAGCCTTTCCATAACTGGGGGCTGAAAACACTGGGAGTTTGTACTGAAGTAAGAGGACAGCTACTCCATGGGTAAATCTCAACTGACAGAAGCAATACAATTAAGAGCTCAGCTTAAGCTCTGGCATATACTTTCTACTTAATTCAGTCTTCCAAATCCCGTCACCAACGTCTTTCCAAGTAATCCAGCCATCCCATTACTCCAGCTATAGACAAGGCAATAATATAGATGCTAAAATAATCATGCACATATGTGTGTATATACAGACCACATGCATGTACTTTGATCTCTGCACAAAAGTTCTCACCAATACACAGTCTTCTAAGTTAATGAGAGATTAATAAGTGCAAAATCAGAACTTTGGTATATTTTTGTAGGAATAAGATTTTTTTTCATATTGATCAGAATATTTCTCTGGCTCTAAAAGATAAAATGTGTAGCTCCAAGTCCTTCCTAATACTTACACTGCAGTTAAACTCATGAATTGGGATATTCCTTCATGTGTTCAGTGACCTTAAAAATTGCCCATCTGAAGAAGTCCCCTTGGAATTACACTGAACTACTGTTACTTTTAGCATGTACAACACGCAGCGTGGTAAGCTGCATGGTAAGCATCCAGGTAAGTACTCATGAGCAAGATATCTCATTTCATAATGAAAGTTAACATACCAAATATGCAATTAAAAATACCACTGAAAAAAACACAGTATCTGTTTGTAGAACAGGTGAGCAGTGCTCAACGAGTGACTTCCACACTGAGCAAGACTCTTGAGCTTGGCCCCGTTCCTCAAGAAATGATGTCCTTCTAGTTTTCCACACCTATGGTAAAGTTGCCAATGTGTAGGCACCTGTGCCACAATTTTCACTTTCAGATTTTTACTCTGAATTTGCACAGGAGAAACTTCTTTAATTCATCATTAAAAGAACAGAAATCCAGTAACTTCGTCATGTTATCAAACCTGATGCAGTCTAACCAGTAGTCCCTCATCTATCCCTTCCATGCCTTTAAGAAAGGGCACTAAGGAACACCTTATAACAAAACTATATCAATTGTTAGCCTTCTAAGTGTAGAAAGACAGCTATTTTTAATACTTCTGAATAAGTCTACCACTATCCATTTTGCATAGAAAAACAATTCCTTATGAAAGTAATTTTTTTCACCCCACCAGCACACATCAACTGGATTCTTCTACTGAAAAGGAAGCGCCAAGAAAATGTTTTATACAGAAGCAACCTCATGTCACCATCACCTCTCCATTTACACAAGAGCAAGAGTTTTGCCAGAAGCACGTGTACAAGCTCAAAGTCACCACCATTTTTACACAAGACAAATTATGCCTGACCCACTTTTCGGTGACGTCTTTCTGAACAAACTGTGTCACGAAGCACAGATAAACTCGATGCCATTGACATTTACTAGCAATTGTTTGATTCCATTCCACAAAAGGAAGGCTGCAACGTGGACAATAATTACAAGGATCAAGAAGTGTTTCTTGAATTAGCATGGGAAATTCTTCACTGAATTATTACTGCGTGAATAGAGTACATCTTTACACCAAATCACAATAAAACAGGATATACTTCAGTGAAACTGTACAGTTTTGTGGGGTTTTTGTTGTCATTGTTTTGTTGTGGTTTTTTGTTGGCTGTTGGGTTTTTGTTTGTTTTGGTTTTTTATCCCACAGATTTTCCACAAAGAGGGATTAGGAACAATAGGTTGGTGCCATTATAAAGGGGTGAAAAAAGAAAAAAAGAGCTTATGATAATCAGGTGATCTATATTTTAGAAGTCATAGAAAAACACCTAAAAAGTGTAATATTTCTCCTGAACAGTTGCTTAAAGTGTAACACCTAACACTATATATTTCATTGCTTTAGTCTGTCATTGAAATTAATAATTCTGACAAGCCTTCTTGGAAAGTTACAGCTGAGGTTCTGGTAAAACTGATGTTAGAGACAAAACCATAATATCTAATCTAATTGTGTTTGCCTGGTTGAAGAACAGAACTAAATAATAAGCCTATTTCATATTCCCATGTTCCATTTAACATTTAGAAAGCTTCACACAATATTCGAAAGTATTATCTATTGGTATTAATTCGTAATCATTGTCATTATTAAAATTTTATCTGTTTACCAAATTCAGCTAACTGGGGATTAATTAGGCCAATAGATTGTAAACATAATTCCCTTCAAAGTAAGAGTAGCGCAGGCAACTCAGCACTTGCAAAAGTTTAAACAGCATGAGGAAAAAAAACAAACTTCCAGCTATTATTAATTTCTTCTTCTGTAAATCATGGGTTGTGTACCACGACCCACCTCAGTCCCAAAGCACTGAGCTTGAGGGGGAACAGCTGTTTTTAGGGAAGGGCTCTGAAGTTTCTCCAGTTTAGATGCTCTCATGCTCTTCATCGGTAGAAGGCTGACAAACAAAACACATTTTGTTTTGATGTATAGATGAGGATTCTTTAAGTCCATCTTACACATTACAAAGTCGGAGGTACTCAGTTTTACACATGCAAAGATACACAGAGTTAAACTGCAGCTTCTGTATGGCCTTCATACTGTACATAAAAAAAACTCTGTAAGAGTTCATTGCCATTAAACAAAACAATGCTTAAAACACTCACACTGTTTAAATCTTTACCATGTCAAAGGAACTTGGAACAACTCAGGAAGGTGTAATCACCAACAGGAGGATTACCACATAGGGAAACTGGCGCATGCTTAGCAAAGTTGAATATTGGCAGCAGTGCAATGCTACACTTGATGATAAAAAACCTTGGCCCTGAATTGCAAGGTACAGTTTTCTTCACCTTTCACTGACCTTACAATAAAAACAACTGCAAAAACATACATAAACCTTTTTTCTCTTTTAGCAGTAGTCACTTGAATCAGGAACTTTCACTAGGTGTTTCCTAACGTCATGAACTTTTATTGACATACCAGACTGTTTGCCATGTACTATCAATAATCTGCTGATTAAAGGTCTCTCAAGTGCTACGGACACGATAGACCATGCCAGGTTAGTGATCCGCTTATTGTAATTTGGTGTAAGATACTTCTACGAATTAACATTTTGTCATTCCACATTAGTCTTCATATTTATGAAGTAGTTTAGAAACAAGACCAAAAGACCTGAAGCTATACATTAGATGATGAACTGAAATAGAGATGATGGGCCTGTCTCCAAGCTGATGGTTGAGTACAATACCATCCCTATTGTATAGGCAACAAAAAGAGTAGATTCTCAGGCTCAGCAAGGGCAAGTGTTGATGAAACACTCATTTCTTATTGTTCAATTTAACAAGAATTGATTTGAAGTTTTACATTTGAAGTTTTATGACAGATTCTTGTTGGGTCACTTCCACTTTAACTTACTGAATGTACAAGAAAGAAGATAGCATGTGAAAAAGCATTTAGTAAAGGTTTTAATTTAGCAATACTACTAACGCTCATTTGCTTTTAGCCATACGTGATTACAGTGGGTCACAAGAGATTGGTAGATTTTAAGAAGTCTAGAAGACAATATTGAAGGAGGGAAAAGGGAGATAAATGCAGCTGTAACGGAGTGACACTGTTGTCACATGATAAAAATACAGAGGAAAAACCCAGAGGAGATGCAAGAGAAGTACAGAGGCCCATCTTTTCTAGTGGCCTATCTTAAATGCCACTAGAAAATAAACCTAACAGCAACCTTATCAACCATTCACACCTGACAAACTTCTATCAGCATCAGGACATTAAAGGTTGTTTTGACATCTGTTAGTCACAGCAGACAGCTATACTTTAAAAGATGCAATTACCCTGTCTGACAAAGGTAATTTGTCAGACCAGACATGGCCTTTTTTTCTTTATAAAAACCTGCGAGTCAAAGGATGGAGAAAAGAAAAATAAAGCCAAGACCACAAAAAGCAAGACAGAGATGGTTCACATGATTTGTGTTGTCTAGGTCCTTTTCTCCTTGCTTGTCCTAATTAGAGTGCATTTGGGATCAGCACAATTAAACCTAATAATGCCACAGAGGATTCTAAGAGAGCACAGGCACTAAGCTTTGACCTTGCCTGAGTAATCTGAAGTGCTGACTAGGCCAAGAACTGCCCCTTGTGATATTTTTGCCACCCTCAGAGATCACAACTAAAAATCAGGGAACTCCAGGCTGGTAGGAGTTGAGATCAGAGATGGAAGCCAGACAAGACAATGCAAAGATACTAGCAACAATGTGAAAAGAAAGGAAAACCCCAAAATTGTGCAGAAGCTTCTGTTACCATTTCTCTCTGTGGCCATACTAACTACCCCTTATCTTGTCTGTTCCAGATTTCCTCATCTGTTTTGTATGTCCACCCAGTTCTCAGAAGAGGAGAAATTCCACTATGAAATGAGGCTTGGAACAAAATCCCTGTCCTGGGACAGCAGTTTTCTTCCATTTCATTTCCACTGCAGATTGCATTCACTGTACCAGATTATTTTAAAAACAAACAAACCACGCAACAAACAAGAACAGAAACTTGTTCCAATGTGCCTCTAGGCAGCAACCAGCTTTAATCAGCCCCTCCAGAGAAACAAAAAACACTTAATGACCATCCCACACCCTGCAACGTGACATCCTATGAATTACTGTTCAGTGACAAAATGTTCGTTCTTTAATGTTCCCTGACAATGGCACTGGTAATGGAGACTGCAAAACAGACCCACCTACTTTTTTCCATATGAATTATCAGTTTTAAGCAGCTACTAATAATCTTATATCATTTTAACTAAATATTTGCTGTGCAGCCCCCAAGATTACTGTCTTTAAAGGGTAATTTCAAATTAGAATGTTCTTGGCCTCTTCAGGTTGAGGGCTGAGTTTTTGTTTGAGTAGGCATTTTATTTATTAAGGAAAAAAGCTAACGCTTACAAATAGAAGGATTTTTAGAATTTTCACTTTTCCTTCCAAAACATAGACTCTGCTCATTCAATTACTTCTATTGCTTCCTATAGATTGCCAGTAATCACAAATAGCAAAGTAAATTTTATATCAAAATTGGCAGGGTAGTTAAAGCATATCCGATACATGAAATAACACTCATTTTTGTAAAGTTTGAAAGCTTCGGAAGGAAGCACCGCCTTAGATATTCTTACTTTATTTTTTCTTTAGAGTCCTTTAAGGCGTTTTTGAGAAACAGCAGGAAACAAAAAAGGGAGGGAAAGAAAAAAATATTTTAGGCTACTGCTGCTTTTTCAGCTTAGACACTAGACAAGAATCAAAACACAGGCTCACGATAACCAACTCTGTCATGTTTGTCATGTACCAACGCAAACTTATGCCAAGTCTTGTCCCACTTGAAAAAGCAACAGAGTATCCATTAATTCAGATATTTATCAAATGTCCAAAATCAATAGTGGCACTGAAGCACATCAAATAATGAATAGTATCTGCTTTTCCTCCTTTTAGATGTTGACAAATATAACTAGCAAAAAAAGAGATAAATAAATCCAACAGCTATCTTTGTATTCTTTATAAAACAAAACCTGATAGATGGTAGAAAGACTATTCCTACTATTTCATGCCCCAAGACTGCACTTCCATAGCACATTTTAGGTGTTCTTGTAAGACACTCACTGCATTTTGATCAAAAAAGTTTCCCTGAGGACACAGACACTGCAGCTGTGCAATCTGCAGTTGCAATTATTTTGATTAATATCAAGATACAAAGTAAAAAATCCTATTCTTACAGCAATATCCACCTACAAGTTCTCTTGTGCCTGTCCTGGGCCCCACTATCTCCCCATTAACTAGTCTGGAGCATTTTGCAGGAATTTGACTTAAGACACTGTTATAACCAGGCTTGGGGAAAGCAATGCTAGGGAACCTAGCAGGAAGACAGTAGGAATGAAGAGAAAAAGCTAATTAAGCAGGTAATTACCAATACCTCACTAATGGAAGGACATGACAAATAAGTTTCCAGGTGCCTATCCTATGTCTAGTATCATCCAATATTTTTCTTAACAACCAGGATAAAAGAAAACAGCACATTTATTAAGCTTTTCTATAGCAGTTAGAATGAGACATCAAGTTTATTTTAACAAAGTACAGAGATTAGACAGAATGATCTCATCCATTCAGTGCAGACAACACACAAGGAGGCACTCGAAAACGAACACAGTCAAGCGCAGAAGTGCAAAGAGCAGCACGGAGCACGTGGCAATTCCTCACAGAAAACGGTCTCATACAGGATTATTCAGATGGCTCATGCTTGTTTAGAATCTCAGTGCAAGTAAATTCCACCCAAACTTCAAGGTCCCAGATACATATACACAGATATAGCACACATTTCTCAGGAGGATCCCCCACTTCCCATAGCTTTCCTCACTCCAGGACTTACAAAATAATTACAAAATTACAAAAATAAAGATTAAAAATAACAACACATGTTTCAAAGACCTGGGGTAAATTTTAGGTTGAATGAGTCAACAATAAAAAGCTACCACACAGAAACCACAAGCTTCACACCGGAGCATAAAAATGAAGCAGTATAATCTGCAAAATACAGAGAGTAATCGTTACGCTATATTTAGTCCCTATAAGGCTTAGCTGGGTGTTACATCCAGTTCTAGGCACTTCTACACAGACATGGATCTTTCGGAGTCTATAAGAAAGCAAATAATTGATTGCTGGCCCTAAAAGAACAAACAAGCTTAGAATCCTTATTTACAAACACAAAGGACAGCAAACTGGTAATAGGCTTTAACAACTGCATAAAGAAAAAGGAACAACCTGTAGTCTGTGGTTCACAACACGAACAGCAGCAGGCTGATATTTAATCAAGGAAGATTCAGGCATGATATCATGAAAAGCTTTCTAATAGGATTACAGTAAAACATTGCAGCTCCTCTGATGAGTCTCTGTCCTATTGTTTTCCTGAGGCCAAAAACCCAACGAGTACTTCAGCCTTCCCTGTATGACCCATTATTAAGTTGCCTCTCTATTCAGCAACAGACCCATGTTTGCACTGAACTTTCTTTTGCTACTGCTATACTTGTAGAGGCCCTTCTCATTAACCTGTATGGCCCTAGAAAGTTTGCACTGTGGCTGGGCTTTGGTCTTCTTGACAGCATCCCTAGTGCCCAAAGGATGCTTTTACGCACCTTCTGTCTTGCCTGTCCTTGTTTCTATTTCTTCTACACTTCCTCTTTACATTAGACTTCATTAAAACTCCCTGCTTAGCTAAACATCCCTTCTCCTAAATTCTTAGTCCCCCTCCACTGCGAGATGATTTGTTCTCACCCTCTCAACAAGTTTTCTTTAAAGACCTCAATCAAATCAAACTACTAGTAGCTTTCTGTTATCAAGCATCAAAAAAAAACCAAAAAAAAGAATAAGATAAGTTGATCTGGCTTCAAAATATTTTTGTATCTTTCTGAGACTCAAGTGACAAGTTAAAAGATAGGGTTAAAAATTCTAGAAAGGCAAATACTGCAAAAAAAGTTGTAAAAATAGATTATAACTGAAGCTACTATGGACCAACTTACAAGCTGTCATCATAATTATTTTGCCATCTCTCACCCCATCTCCCACGCCTTAAATGAATATGCATTCTTTGCTTGTGAGCTGAAAGCTGCTTTTCTTGTGGCAAGAACAAGTTTAATGTATTGAAAGGTTTTGTGAGGAAGACAAAACAGTGCAAACTGAAGAGGCTAATGTAACACCTCAAATTTAGCAGTATACACTAAGGATAATAATGCTTTATACCTCAACACTCTTCAGTATTATTGTTTAAGGTTGCATACTTTTTTCCCTTACTATAAAATACTAATTTTTACCATGCTGCAAACGGTCACTTCAAGAAATCTGACAATCCTGCTTTTGTCCCCAGGTTGGAAAGGGAGCTAGTTTACTCTTCAAAAATTGCATCTTCCTGACAATTTAAGTGCCTCTATCCTCCAGTTGTGACAGATAAGAGACCCCCTTAAGGATCATAGACACTAAAGGCCTAAAATTATTAAACAGATTTCCATGGTGTGTAAATCACATCTCGCCTACCTGCCGCTTGTAAGATTTTTCTCATGAACCCTGTGCCTTCCACACAACCGTTGTCTAGAATAGAAGAAATATTAGTGCAGTTTGCCTTGTAGTAGTGGAGATCATCCTGTGGCTTTTTGTTTTGGTTTGGGTTTTGTGGTTTTGTTTGTTTGTTTTTAAATCATCTGACTCCTACTGCTAAAAAGAGGCAAAGAAGCTGCACCAACTGGAGAAATCCGAGAGCACTTGCTGTTGCAAAATGCTGGCAACTTTCACACTCATCACCATAATATCAGAGCAAATTCGAACTCTCTTCAGCCATTCCCCAAAAATGATCAACAGAATATAGTTTCAATTTTTAAGGAGCACAAGATCCACAAATACTACCATCAAATTGTATTTGCACCATATCACATAGGCAAAGAAAAAGATAAAAATCAGTAGTCCAAAATTATCATTATATTAGCATAAATTACGACTAAAAATCGAGTCTCATATCTTGGAGTCTTGGTATTTTTTAAGGGTTGCACTGGTAATGTCAGAAATTACCTTGCTGTGACTATTTTATCACTCCATCTTACTGGGTAACTGATGTTTGTATTAACAGATAAGAAAGCAATCTCGTTACATCTAAGAGATCGATCTTGAACTTGTATAGCACATCTTAGGAAGTGCAAACAATTCTCAGCATAACTATTGCCAATCTCAGCATCACAAAGCTCTTTAAAGGACATGTACAACAACTAAATAAGCATGTAATTAGTATGTGTAACATGTTAAGCAACAAGCGAAGACGTGCAAATTCCATTTTGTATTAAAATGTCTTTGACATGAAAGGCGTAACAGTAGAAAGCTCAGGTCGGTTCCTGGTTGCTAGATCTCTAGTGACCCTGTTGCACTCCCAGGTCTTGCTACGAGATCTGTAAACAAACTCAGATGAGTTAACAATAATTCCTGCTGATCAGCAGAGACCTACACCCAGTCCCAGGTCTCTCAGAGCAAATAATACAAGTTACAATACATGACACTAAAACACTGAACAGGAAAATAATCCAGCACTAATTTGGGAATTCTTTAGGGTGAAAAACCAGCAAGTATTCTCACTGTTCTCAAAAGCAAACAAGTATTTATGTACTCTCGCAAATATAAACTACGTGCCTTTGCAACTTGAGTTATATACAAATAGTACTTAAGCAAGTTACAGAATGACGAACTGACCAAACACAGAACAAAACCTATCACATTCCTAAATGGGCTTCATATAAGATGCACACCAAAAAAAAAAAAAAAAAAAAAAACTAAAATAATTTAAAAAAAAAAAAGAAAAAAAAAAAAAAAAAAAAAAAAAAAAAAAACATAAAAAAAAAAAAAAAAAAAAAAAAAAAAAAAAAACAAAATAAAAAAAAAAAAAAAAAAAAAAAAAAAAAAAAAAAAAAAAAAAAAAAAAAAAAAAAAAAAAAAAAAAAAAAAAAAAAGACTACAAGATTTTAATACAAGATTTGGGTACTCATTTGTCCAAGCATGAGCCAGATCTCCATATAAAAGAAAGACAAGACTTAGAACACTGGAGTCATTTTAATAGGCTGAAATGAAGTAGAACACAGAAAAAAGGTCAGGAGTAGCTCTCCATGATGAAAGGAATGCAGTTATTTGATCTATTGATTTACAAATATTGATTTTGATCACCGTGGAATACTACTGAACAGATCTTCAACAACAACCAAAAAAGCAATCCTGACAATAAAATGTGGAGGAAAAAAATAGCGTACAAAATCATATTGGAACAACAAGAAGTGTAGGGGAATGCTTTGCCCTAAATAAAAAATAAAAATTAGACGCTTTCTTGGTAAATTTTATTAATAAAGAAATGGCAATCTGTGAGATTCTCAGTAAGCTGGTCAACCCTAGAAAGGGAAATTTTCCTTAATTTGTTATTATTGAAATGGTTTGGTAACCTACAAAGGTTACCAAAGAGCCTCTTCTCCCACCCCTTCCCCCTCACCCCAAAACCACAGAATATTTCCCTATCTGTGCTTTCACAGGTGGATGCACAGTTTCCAGGATCCTTGCCTGGACAGATACAGCCCCGGCAAGCAGAAGCCTTTGATCTGCTTCCAGCCGACTGCTCCAGGGGATTTGTTTAGGGCTCACGCTGTTGTAAAACAGCATGAAAGTAAGTTACTCTGTGCATAGCGTCACATGATAGTCACTCCTGTTCAAACAGGAATGACCTGGCTAACACACAGTCCCTCTACTACTTTGCAGTCCTGAGCTGCTCTTGCTATGAGGAACTTTCTTGGACCTTACTCAAGCAAAATTGTGAAGGGCCAGACTGACTCATCTACTACTGAGAGTCAAGTGTGGTGTCCCAAAGGAACTCAATATTAGTACTTCTCCAGCTATGAAACCGTAGTGGCATTTGCTGAAGTACTTTTGCTGCTGTATTTCCTATAATTACTTCTTCAAACTCTTAATCTGTTTTGATTGGTATAGGTCCATGGCTAGCAAGGAAGCTATCAATGCTTCCTTAGGGGAAAGCAGGGATACAGCTTCACACAAAGAAGCCTTGAAATAAGCAGCACACTTCACAGACAAGTTGGCTGCTGCTCAATATATGCTTCTATTTTTGGTTAGCATCAGTTAAAATAACGTGTTAGTAGAATTTGTTCCCTCCCCACTTTAGCATCTCCTTAATCTTGGCCAGCCTACTTAACATCACCTGTATGTGAATCCCTGCCCAGCATATTGCCTTCACTAGAAAAAGCAAAAATCAGCACGAGCATGATGGAAGTAACAAGCTAGAAAAAAAGCTTCTCTCTGTCCTTCCTCCCTAAGATCACGTCAGTCAAGGAGTAACCTGTTGTTTGCATGGAGCTGGCAAATTGCCCTTTGGACACAGAAAGCAGATGGGTTTTGAGCTACTGGATACTGAAAGGCTTAGACAGAGAGGGAAGAAAGGGCATTGTTTGTTAAATCCAACCCTGAAAATCCTCAACAAAAGGCAACTGTCCGTGCTAGCAGGCAGTTCATCTTGATGTCAGATCAATCAGGGCCACTGGTGGTTCAAAGGCTGCTACACTGATGCCTCAGTAGTAGTTGTCCAGCTCACTCCCAGGCCTAAAAATTCTTCCAGCAATCTGCACAACTTCCCAGTCCACTCAAGTCATGCAATAAACAGCCAAGATGACAGTTGAAGAAATGGGGATAAGATCTTGGATGAGAGCCAGCAGTTCCCAGAAAACAGATCTTAATTCTGTACTCCATTCCTCCAAGGCAGACTACAGGGCAACATGCAGTAAGCAATTTCTTAGGGGAATGTTAATCCCTTCTGACAGAGACTGGGAGGAGAAAAACACAGGGAATCCATGGAGGCAAAGAAAATAACCCTGAAGGAGGCAGATGTAAGGGAGAGGTGACATTTTCAGCTTTATTTCACTTGATTGCACAGAAGCACACAGTTGGGCCTCTTGTCAAGAACAAGGGAAGACTAGAGATGACAAGCCAAGTGAAAAAAATAACCTAGACTAAAGAACAAATTCACCCAAGAGTTCATGTGAGGCTAAACTAGGTCCCTGTACTATTTATGAAACAGAAAAAGACTTAAATGACTGGCTACTTATGAGTAATTATCACAGCTATTATAAAAAGATTTGTTAAGAGAATTTCAGCTGTTATATAATTATCCTACAGGTCACCATCTGCCTTTAAGTCTTCATAAAATTAAACATATGTTGTTTTCACCAACTGCTGTAGTAGACTCACATTCTCATCCTGCTTACATACTGCTACCTAAGAAGTCTATTCATATCATTGGGAATATGTCAGAGCCAAATATCAAGTAGTGCTCTGCTAGCAGTGCCTTTTGAAAGCCAGGCCACTTCTCCCATGTCCAACTAATAACTCAAGGGCATAGACCTCCTGCTAACTCATCACATATAGCTTTGCCCATTGCTTTCCTTTGACAACAGAGTTATGATCTGAAGTATTAAGGGATGCTTTGGTTATTCTTGGCTTTTTTTCTATCTCCCCTCAAGTTCTGGAAGAGGATGACTCAGAGCTTCAACTGCTCAGAAAGCTTTTGCCTACAAAACGAGATCCTCTGCGGCAGGTTCCTACTCCATCCCTTTGGGCAAGGTGTTACTAGCGAGAACTCTCAACACTGCTTATAGTTAGAGCCATATATTCATTTTCCTCCCAATAAATATTGCAGATGTGCAACCAAGGGTTTAAGAATTATTAGAGGGGGAAAGAGGAGAGGATTACACATTTAGCACCTTTCTTCCCCTGTATTCTTGCCAGCAGGTCAGCAAAGGTCTGAAGATTACTGTTTGCATGGTGGTACAGGAATTGTCACACAAATTCCATCTGTCAGCCCACTGTGGGGGATGGTACAGCACCAAGGTTTTGCACAATTCAATATAACCCTCCTCGCTGTCCCCCCCAAAAAAAACCAGTTTTAAGTAGTCACAAACTATTCTGGCTATTTACATATGCCTTGCTATTTTGGGATACCAGTGTGAAATTAACAAGTCAAAACAAAATTAATGGTTGAATTGAGGAACTGCATAGAAGAGCTGGCTGAACTCTCCAGAGGCAAGATCATGTACAAAATATAAACCAGAATCCTTTACCCATATACGCATGTAGTTTTCAACTCAAGAGCCCTCAGAAACAGACTATGCATTAAAACATCAAGCTAACAGTGCTGCTGACGAAAAGTGAGTTCAAACCAAACCACATGTTATTAAATAAAGCCAGACCTTTGCATCAAGTCCATGTTTATATTTCATTTTTTTCTCATAAGTGTAGGAGAGTTGACACAATTTGTCACAGCCACTAGGACAGTTACAACACAATTAGCTGGAGTGGGCTGTCCCTCTTCTCAAGTGCTTACAGAAGGAGCAACAACCTCAGAAATTGTACAACCAAAGTACTCAGATTTCATTTTAAAAATATGCAGAATGACTATTTTTTAAAGTGATGACTGATAGTTTTTAAAACTGCCAGACATAAAATAACCTTAATTAAAAATTGAATAAACTGTTGATTGGGCACTATACTTGAATCATTAACATGTTAGAACTGATGACAAGTCCTCCAAATTTAAGCCTCACATAGAAAATTGGCTACAAGCCTTTAAAAAAATGTGCAATGCAATGGATCAAAATTATATAAATGAGAAGAAACAGCAGTAACTTGATTGTGACACTGGACTGTTTAGGCAAGAGTTACAAAATGAGTCTTATACACAGCAACACAGGCTAACCAGCACTGGGGAAAGTTATCTTCACAAGGCACCAGCTTCAGGTCTGAGGATTACACAGCACGCCCTTTGGGTAACTACAGACATGATTCAGAAGTATTTTTAAAAGAAGTATTCCACTCCATTGAGAAGGAAGGACCCAGCGTGTGTGTGGCACCAGCATCCAGCCTGGGGGGATTTCTTCGTTTGGTTTGGGGTTTTTTGTTTGGGTTTTTGGTTTTGTTTGTGTTTTGGGGTTTTTTTGGTGTTTGTTTGTTTTGGTTTTTTTGGGGGGGTGGTGTTGCTACATTGGTTTGTTTGTTTTTTCTGCAGGAACAAAAGGAAACTACAAGTGCACAACCCAAGTATGGAGCAGGAGCTGTGTGGGTGCTGGGCCTGCAGCAGGTGGTGAGCAAGGTGCACTCAGGCTACCTGTGGTGCTTTCCATCCCACACTGATCAACTGAAAACACTATCGTTTCTGCTCCTGGCACCAGGTGGCATAACACCACTCAGTGCTCACCTCACCTCTCCTGCGGCAGTCCAACAAGTCTTGCTGGATCAAACACAGAGATGGGTG
The DNA here is from genome assembly GCA_013399365.1 of Pampusana beccarii. NCBI lineage: Eukaryota > Metazoa > Chordata > Aves > Columbiformes > Columbidae > Pampusana > Pampusana beccarii. The sequence continues at coordinate 38,570 of VWYH01008560.1, read as the reverse complement.
GAAAAGGGAGCTACAGAGTGGCTCTTTTATCCTTCCCTCCTGCCAAGCTCTGGAGATGTGCTGCTGCATGGAAATCCCCAGACATCAACCCAGGCTTGGCACTGGGACACTTGGCCCCAAGGGACTCTTTATTTTATGGCTTAGGCAGCACGGAAAGGACCAACTGATCCATCTGCTATCAGAGCCGCTTCTGGCAAATCTCCATGAATTCTCACTCCCCAGATCCAAATAAGCTTGTAATTGTTTTGCTTTCCATCACTCAAAGAGTGTGTGAAGAAGAAGGCAGGAATTGTGGTAGAACTTTTTCAAATCCACTCCAACCTCCAGCATCCCCTGGTTAGAACTCTTCAATATCTAACAGCAAAGCAACCAGGCAGGCTTTCATCATCCAAACTGATTGTGTATTGAGTGTTTATGGTTCTATCAGTACTACTGTGGCTGGGGAGCAGCAGGAATAGCTGTACATCCAGTGCACCCAGCAAACTGCTACACAGTGTTACATCTTAACTCGATACAAAGCAGACATTTATGATACTGTAATCTAATGGGCTAAAATAATTCCACTTGTCAATGAGCTGCCTACTTACAAGGCAAAAAAACCCCAAACTTCCAGAACCCAAGAAACAAGATCATCTGCAAACTGACACACGTTTTTCAAATACCTTTGCATTAATAATGCTAAGTTTCCCCACGTTAAACCCCTTCTGAAAATGCATCATTTCCAAGATATTTTAAGTCAACTTTCCCTTTGGTTAATAGCCAAATCAAAAACCACAGCACCAGACACACCAACCAGAGCAATAGCCATCTCTATTTAGGATACGCGGTACAGCATAAAGCCATTAGAAGTAGTTTTTCAATTCCTGAACGATCTTCATAGACTTGCTGAACTTCAGTTTTTCAAATCAGTCCTTACAGGCTCCATTCTCAGTTACAATCACACTGATTTCGCATAAAGCAAAGCCTCTGGAACAGAAACTGTTGTGTGAGGAGGGGAATTCAAGGAAGCTTATTCCCAGGCCTGCTGCTGCAGTATATAATGCAGCATATAAAGGCACTGACAGCTTGGGGCAGCTCCCCTCACAGCGAGAAGGAAATGGATGCTGCACAACCTTCGTACAAAAATCTTCATCTTCAGAGCCGATGCATACATTCCGACTTGATCAATACGCACAGGGCTGGAACACAGCAATATTTCCAATGTATGAATAAAATCATCTCAAGTGAATGAATACTAGGGAACAATACTTAGATTCAGCAAGAAAACCATTGTTAGAAAAATATTATTTCTTTATCACTAGCTTCTATAAATGTATTTTGATCAGCACCTGTTTGTCAGTCTTCAAATTGCTTTGTTCCCCCTACAGATGATCCAAAGAGGGTAGAAAACAATTTCTTTTAAATGCAAGCCATTAAAAAAACACAACATCGAATCTCAGCTCTTGTGAAAGGCTTTAAAAGCATTCACCCAAATTTGATGTTATGCTGTCACATAAAATAGGCTTTCAATAGCCTCAGTGCCAGGACGTAAAGCAACTTCCAGCAAACTCAAAAGCACAGCTTCTGAGAGAAAATATCAAGATAAGGTGGTCTGACTCCAGCTGATTAGAACAACGCATTCCCTACAAAAGCAAGAGAACTGGCCTTTCAACACGCAGGTAGATCTGCTGCTCTTGTATATGAAAAACAGGTTCCACCACATCACTCCTCCCAGCAGTGCTGCTTTCCCTGAAGTCTGCCGAAAGCACGAGCAGCCAAGTTAACAAGGGCGATACATTTGCACATAAAGTCCACGTAACCACACGTGAAGAGGAACTCAGGATCATGGATGAACCAGCAATTAAGAACCTTTGCAACACGAAGTTTTCCATCTGCTGCTTCAAGATAGGTCGCATTTCACTCCAAGTCCTTGCAGGAAGAGAACATCCCTGAGAACAGTGCAGGAACACAGGGTTTGAAGCTAATCAAGGAAGCACTGGAAGGGAGTGACCCACGAATAAGCACAGACAATCATCAACCACCTTACACTCAAAATGCAGGCAGAACACGAAGGTCGTACATCATTATCACCCAAATGGCTGCCCCTGTCCCAAAGAGCTAAAAGTGAAAGGGCTGCTCACCAGCTGTGTTGAGTTTCGCTTGGCAATGTTCATGCATTTAATTCATTTACTACATACTTCATCTGAAGAGGTGATGAGGTAAACATTGGTATTGCTCAAGAACCAGCATCAACCTTCCAAGTTACTAGCAGACTACCACATTGCCACACTTGGCTATCAAAAACTGTGCCAGCTAAACACCGTATGGATGCATCTAGACCTCCAAGCCCATCTCCTATTTGTTCTTTCAGGGTGTGTGATCTCACATTTTGCATGAGAATGCAGGGCAGGTTATCCCTGACTACTTCAAACATTTCTTTCTTACTGTTACAAAGCTATCATTCATCATTAAGGGTAATGAGACACTGGAACAGACTGCCCAGAGAAGCTGTGGATGCCCCATCATCATCAGATGTCCTTGCTCATGGCAGCATAGGCTTAGACTAGATGATCTTTGAAGGTCTCTTCCAATACAAACTATTCTATGATTCCATGATTATGAGTACATGACAATAATATCATCAACACTGTAGTAAATTCAAAACACCAATTCTCTCTTCTCTGCAAAGCTGCTAAGGATAATCTAGAATAGAGACAGGAAGACCTTCCTGCCCTATTCCATTCAGTATACATGCACTAATCACCGTGCAAGCAAAAGAAAAAACAAAAATCAAGCAGTAATTCAATCATAAAAAATATTCCCTAGAAATTTCAGGTGAAAATAACCCAAACCACACATTATTCTGAGAGTAAATCACTCAACTCTATTTCTAACATATAAAGTAAAAATGCAGGTCACAATTTTTAATAGTTCAAAGGTTGCAAAAGGTTGCAGAGATTTACATGCTACAGAGAACTGCTCATCTACTAAAAAGAATGAAGCAAGCAACAAAATGAAAGTTCGTTGCATAATTATACAGCAACTTACTCAAGAGAAAAAAGGATTATATAGCCTGGCAATGAGCAACCTGCATTAAATTGAGAGAAGAAAAATACACTGAGGACAAGCAGGAACTACAGGTAGGTAAAAAGCAACTGAAGCAAAATAGATTTCATACTCCCATTAAAAACCACAATCTTCAATAAGCTTCTCAAACATCCACCAATTATCACATCTGCATGCAAAATAAGCCTTTTTAAGTTTCTACCATTTCAAATTGACTACCCCATTGCATTTAGCTTGCAAGCAGAAAACTGTGACAACACAGAGCAGCTCCACTACATTCCCTTCCAGCTGATGCTGATTTTCCTTTCAAAGGTCACATGAGTGCACATAATGATGTCCTCTGTGGGCAGGGTTTAGTCTGTGGTTATGCAAATAATTTTTCATCAGCAACAGATCTTAAGACTCAGATCTTCCCTTCACTATTCCTGTTCCACCCTGGGACAGAAGCTTCTTCCTCAAGGCACTAGCATTAGTCTGTCTTTAGCTGTTCTCTAAACTGGGACTATGAATCATGTAGTCTTTAAAGGAAACAAAATAAGACATAAAAACAAAAAAGCTTTATGCATGTTTGCAACCTATATCACTTCACCATTTCAGTTTAGAGAGCTGTTAAACCAAAATTTCTGCCAGTACAATTAGCAGACACCTACCAGCAGATGGTGAATTGCCACTAAGACAGCCAGTCACTTCATATTACACCTAGCTGAAACTCACTGAGATTTTTCTGAAAGTATGGATGCTTCTCAAAACAAACTAAGCATCATTAAGGGGGACACAATTTTCTATCTTGCTCTGCAAGGAGTTACCGAATGTAATTGGAAGCACTGGAAAAAACAGTATTATTATACAATGATTTGCCACTTAAGAGTCCTAATAACAAAGTACTTTGAATTAAAGCAGCAGACATGTTATTCACACCTCATTGCTTTCTTGCAGATCTATTCTGCAAGGACTAGAACATATTTGACAATGATCGAGACGCAATACTTAAGCATTTATTTTGTACACACAGCACTTTGCACAACTAAAGTTTTGATCTACAGATCAGTGTTGAAGAAAACAAAGAGAAACAGCACACTTGAGAAGAGTCCTTATTTTCTGCTTCTCATACCACCACGTCTCAAAGCCCTTCAACATCCTAGAGGGAACCCCAAATAAGGAATCTTCTTCAGTAGGCACCGCTACACACAATTCACTCGGTGTCATGGTACCCCAGTAACACTACAGCTACGATGAGACTACGTTCCCATATCATCAGTGCCAGTTTACATCAACCTGGGACACCAGCAGCCACTGCTTGACACTGCTCTTCTCCCAGCAGCAGCCCAGCATCACAGATTCACGGCTTCACGATCCAAGGCGGCCTCGACTCACCAGGCGGATGGATGTGCTTCTAGACAGTTGGAGATGTACTTTGGTTAGGTTTTCGCTCTGCTTCACCCTCCCTTTATCCCCAAGTTCTTGCACTGAATGCATAGTCTTACTTTTAAAACTTGACATTTTTATTTGAAAAACAAACAAACCAAAACCCCACACATCAGATTTTCAGAGTCTTATATGTGCCTTCACTGCAGTTTATTATCAAAAGCTGTTTAGCCTTTTGAAAGTTATAATCCTTAGGGAAGGCAGTAAGCATGCATTATATCAATATTACTGGCAAATATGGACAAAGCATTAGCTCTGCAGGATTCCAAACCCAAAAGCAATAATAAGGAAACCAAGCCCCATTGCCTAGCACGTCCTCTTATCTTTCTCACCTTTCTAGAAGGCTCATGATCATACGCTGCTACTTTTAACCGCCTGTCCCTCAGGAAGGGGCTGGATAAAGTGGGGCAAAATAAAGCTCTGGCAGGGAAATGTGGAGATATATGCATTTATCTCACCCTGCCAATACTCCCTTCGCAATGCATTGTGGAGTAAGTAAAAAAGGAAAATGATCAGAAGAACAGCTATCAAGACCTGAAAGAACAGCAAGAAAGAAACAAGCTGTCAAACTGTGAAGATGCAAACAAGCAATTTGTCTCCTTAAGCACAACTCAGGCATCAGTGATCTATGTACTCAAGAGACACAACTGGCTACATGCTCAATTCAAGCAGTTCAGAAACAACAAAGTCACAAATTACAAGAGATAGAGCTTTAAGTTTCCTGCACCATCAATTACTGGGTCCCTACATTGTAGTTTTTGAAGCCAGCGAAGAAAAACCAAAGTGGAATGGCACAGCACTTTCAAAGCTAAGAACTCATCCCCCAGTCACGCACTACCAAAAGCTCACAGATCCCCCTTATTCTTTCTCCTCCGATTTGATCTGTATTCTCAAAACTCAACATCACTCCCCGCACCACTCTCATTAGTTAACTGGCCAGTTCAATTGGTGAGCCAGTTTCTGTTGGGTTCTCTTTCACCACTCAGCAAGATTCAGCATTACCAACCCCAAAACCATTCCCATCATCACAGCTTCAGAATTAACACTGCAACAATCACACCTATTTCTTTTAATGTTGCAACAATAAACATTGGGCTAAAAACCCAAAACAGCAAAGCAGCATGACAAATTGAAGACAATTTTTATCTTTAAAAAAGGTTTCCCAGCCCACTCTTGACTTACTCCATTAGGAAAAATACCATTTCCTGAAGTTCACTCTAACCCCCAAATCTGCATTATTGTTTCCATTCCAGCTAATTCAAAACAAAACACTTTTAGAAATATTCATCTGCATGGTGCTCAGCAAGAATGACAGAAACAACCATTTATTAGTCACTCATTCAGTCGCTTGTAGTATCCCTTGAATGGGAGCAGATACACTAGTTTTACTAGATAATGCCATTACAACTCAGACACTTCTACCGAAGACAATGTAAATACATTGATGAGTTGCACAGCAGTGTGAAAAACACCTTTGTGCTATTTTGGTTAATAAAGATGTTTTTGAAAACTCTAGCTCTTTCCCCTTTCAAGGCTTCCACCTACAAAAGAACAATGTTTCAGACAGGCAGCAGCCTCCATACAATAACTGTTCTCTCCTATACCAGTGCATGTTTCCTAGGAAACAAGCAAAAAAAAATAAAGGACAAAAAGTATCCAGTACATTAAATACACAAATAAACTAGGTCACCCCAGTCATATTTCACTCAATGGAGCGAAGAATCCACAGCTCATATTTTGGAGTACAGGATTAGTTTTTCTGTCCTGCTCAAAACTAAACGATCTTCATTTTTCAACAAGCACCTCTGAAGCACATTGCTTTTTAGTAACAAATGCAAGATCAGCAAGGAAGTGTTTTACTTCGAGCACGAAAATACACGTTGTTTTAACAGAAAAAAAAAATTGCAATGCAAGTGTATTCTTACTAGCCAGCTATCTGCTTAGCCTACCAAATTCTGAGCAAAGCATTGCCAACAGCACGTCACACCAGACCAAAGCCTATTATTCCTGTCCAAAACCTTACCAAATTCTAGGCAAGTTTCCACTGTGCTTGTCTATAGTCCTAAGAGAGATCCCATCTTAGAGTAATTGGCTTCTTAACACACAGAGCAAGCCAAGCTTCACTGCAACAGGAAGCAGAGGAAACAGAACAGAGCAAACTACTCTTCTGAACAACACTTTTCAATGTCCTGAAGGTAATATATCAGTAGTTGTTTCTCGAGGTGCCATGAAAAAACGGAGTGGGTCCAGGGAAACATGAGCAGTTCAGCCTCAACAACAACAAAAGAAAAACCCACACACAACAGCAAAACCGCAACAGCTGCATGCCTCATTCTTCCTTAAAAAGCCCCCCAGTTCCCACTGGCTTCCAGGGAATTCTTATTTCAGAGAAGAAAACGAACCCGCAGAAGCACAGAATATTGTTAGTAACTTGCTCTTCATTATTTCACTTGGAATGACATTTCAAGAATATGCTAGGTCAGAAGAAGAAGTACAATTATTTCTATTTGACAGCACCTGCACTAGTACCCACAGGAAACATGGGCTAGTGCAGCCTACTCAAACCAAGCGTCACAAACCTCAACATCTCATGATCAGCCTGTTCGAAAGCACGGCAGTCACCTAGAACAGTATTAAATAAACAAAGGGACCTACATTGTGGAAGGGCCACACCAGCAAGCTTAAAAACTGCCAGCTGAATCATACCAGTATCAGTTCACAGAATAATGTATTCTACAGTGGCTATACACTCCCTCTCTGACACTGAGCTGCTGCTAAAAGAGTCTCTTCAACTCATATCAGATAGGGAGCTGTAATAAAAGTGCACTGGTCACAACTGTGAGCGGAACAAATATTGCCTGAAAGAAAAAAAAACACATCACCAGTGCTATTTGTATTGCCTCTACAGTCTTTACAAATCACAGCGTGACAGTAGGCAATTACAATTGACCAAGTACTTCAAGGTACTGTTTCCGTTTGCTGATTTTCCAGCTTGCAGAAGAGACCAGCACAAACATCAAAGGTGCCCTCATGAACTCTTGACACTTGTTCTTCTAGTTACAGTATTAAATAGGAAGAGGATGCAGATATGCTGCTCAGTCCTCTTCTTCACCTTTAAAAGATAACACAAAGACAAAGGTATGCCAAAAGTTCAGGGAAATGTTATTTATTTAATCAGCCACAGAAGGACAGGGAGGAGCTTTACACAAAAGCCGATCTTCTGAATCCACAATAAAATCAAGCAACAGCAGTTCACAAAAACCTTTTCATCCTCTCCACAGAGAAGGTTTACTGTTTAAAAGACAGTTACAAAAGCAACCGTCCAGAAGAGCAGCTAACAAAGATCAGCTTACTCAATCCAAGTACTAGTTAGCAGGTCTATGCTGTGAACTTGCCATGGTTTGTACCAGTTGGGGTGGGCTTACTGGGAAGGAGCTGCTAATGGTTGCAGAAGCACCTGTCACTGCTCCTCAGCAAGGATGCTGCATGGACACTTTTTTTCCCCACTCATCCTGCTGTTTGCAACACAAAAATATAGGATGCCAACTTACAGAACTATTCATCTGGCACCTGCTAATTGCATGAAATTTACTGAAGAAAAAACAATGCATGCATTTTTTACCATGTGTGCATTTGCTTTCATGTAACAGTTTACTCGCACTATGTTGCCCTCTTGCCCCATCACCAGGGTAGCTTTTGGTTGCCTCATCAGGACAATAAAAGGAACAGCATGAGCAAGCCTCTGTCCTGCTACTTCACTCTCTCCCAAACTATAAATTCAATTATCTAAATCAAGACATTTGAATGTAACACAACTGTGGATAAAAAGGTTAAGTTTAGGCATGGTTTGGTTTCAGGTTTTCACAATGCAGAATATTATTAAGCATGACAAAATGTGATAATCTATGTATTCATTCAGGAGAGTTATTTGAATTGCCACTGGCATATTTAATTGCTTCCAGATTTGGGGAATTAGACAAAAAAACCACAGTAACAGCTTGATCCTGAACACCATTCAGATGCCTCCAGTGAAGCCTCCCACTCTCCCCGTGGGCAAGGAGGCACCAGTCCCATTATAGTCCTCCTCACCTAACCTGATAGCGCAATAATTCTATACTGACCAATTGTTACTGAATACATGAAAACTGCTGTGAGAGTAATCCATCTGTTAAAAATTAAAGGCTGAAGAAGGTACTGTGGAAAAGCCTTTTTATCAGGGTAGGCTCTTATTTTTTAATTAGTAAAACAGTTCACCCAAGGTGAGGAGTAGGAGGAACATTTTTCCTACTGGTCTTAGAAAAGCATTCACCTGAGTGTCAAGTATGAAGAAGGGGACCCTCCGATGCTGTTTGCCATTATAAACACCACCCATGGAAAATGTGATTAAATATATGGGGACATTAACCCTGCTCCTCTTGCATCTCATTACTGCATAATCTGCATTAGGCATTACTGAAAACGTTGCAGACACTAAATATACAGGGAAGAAAGGCAGCTTTCGCCTTAGCAGGCAGGCAAGGCCACTGATTAGGCAGCAAGGAAGCAGTTAAAGCACTCAACAGTTGATTCCAGAGGCATTTCATTCAATGATATTAAAATAAATCTGATTACGAAGGTAGTAATGGAATTTTGCTCTTGTTAAGTCCAATTGGTAGACAGAACAGCAGTGCTGTGGTTGGTCCCATGATTATTTCCAAACATTACTATATGCTTATATAATTTCCATAATTATTATCATACTTTCAAGGAAGAAATTAAAAACAGGGCAAGTTTTCAGAGAGCACCGACATGATTTAGAAACCTCTGATTAACATTCAACATGGACTTCACTGTACTGTATTAGCAATGAGAAATTCTTATCAGCCTCCATCAGTCTGAAGCCACTTTTGATGACAGTCACAGCTTACACTGCTTTTCAAAATTTTATCCAATTCTTTTTCCCCTAAACTACGCCTTTGCAAATTAGGACCCTTTCTCAGCAGTATACAAAGGCAGTGCCACTCATTTCAAGTAAGACTCCCCAAGTGCTTGAAGTTTATCTATGTCCAGCTAGGGCCTAAATAACTCTCTACAAAAAAGAAAAAAAGATAATTTGTTGGCCACGCTTAACTTCATTAAAGAGCTCTGGAAAAACATGGTTGAGACTGTAGCCTCCAGAACCCCTTCAGAAGATGCAGATAATCAGACCAATACTTGTATTAAATGCCCCAAGTGGCCCAGTCAGAACTTAAAGCTCACAAGTACACGCCAGCAGAGGATACAGAGGGAAAGGGGCAGGAATCCACTCAACTTGAAAAGACTTCAGTTTTGAAGAAAGAAAATGAAACTGCTGGAAAAGCCTTTATGGCTTAACATGCTCTCCTGAAACTTAAAAGAGGATGTGAAATTCACATATAGATGTATCAATACATTTACACCCAAATTATGGTTTTTAAACTATTTTCCAAGAGGCAATCTGATTAAATCAGAAAGATGGTTGCATTGCTGTGGAGGCTTGCTTTGAAGCCAAAACATATCCAGGTTAAAGAGAAACCACTGAGTCATGGAGAACCTCCATATCCATAATCTAGAGAACCAGATGAGTAGAGGACCAGCCTAACCCTGCATTGAGGACTAGCTGACAAGTACATAGGAGGAAATACAAAGGAACGGTTTCTCATGTCTTACATGATGAACCCTTCACTGAAATGCTTTTTCTGCAGCCTGCCTTCCAATTCTCCTATGCCCTGAAGATAAATCCATCATGACAGAAGCAACAACACAAGGGGATGCAAGTTTAACAAGGATTTTTCCATTCCATGGGGGGGTGGGGAAAGAAGAAATTTGAAGGAGGATTAAAAACAAACCAACAAAACCAAACAAAATACTTGTCAGTTGGCTTTTTTGTTTGGTTGGTTTGGGTTTTGGGTTTTGTTTTGGTTTTCGTAAGAACGATATTGGAATCAGGCTCTGGCTTAAATAAATAAATAATAGGGCTAGCAAAAAAATGAGCAGTCACCCTTACAGAACATTCAACACCATTGGCATGAGCCAAATGTTGGTGCCCAATACAAGCCAACCAGCCTGTGGGGCCCAAAGCTGGAAAAAGAAAGAAAGGTGGGCATAGTTACTTGAATAAAAAGATTATTATTAATCATCGTCACCTCTGCTATGTCAGAGAAATGCAGGGTAAAAACAAAACCACCCCAAAACACACACACAGTTAGTTCAGGAACTCTACATAGCCAATTTTGTGACATTTCATCCCGCCACCAAACAGCTCCCTCTGTGCCCCCTATGAGTTAAAGACCCCCTATATGAACATTGTAAGACACCAGTCTTCAAGAAAATAAAAACCCATGGGAGAAAACACTCCACTCACTGCTGTGCCCTCAGTCACACACACAACGGTGCTGCTGTTTCTAACACTCTGCCTGACTTCACAGGGAAACGAGCAGGAGTTACCCTGGATCTTCAGCAGCCATAAAAAGCACAAAAATAGTCCATCTTCTCCAGGCAGTATAAAACAGCAAAAAAACTGAGCTTCTGAAGAAACTCACATTGCTAATTCTTTTCTCCACAAACTGCTCCAGTCACTCAAGTACATAAAACATTTGGAGTGACTGAATTGCTGCTCCTATTCAGTCCGGTGGTAAAAGACTGTGACTGATACAAATGCAGAGGAAATTCTTGAGAAAAAGAAGAAAGTCAAGTGCAAACGATGTAGGAAGGCCTGATCTGCCATCGCAGTGTCAGCCAAGAGTGGCCACAGGAGACCTTTGTATTTTAATTTATGCTCTCTCAGGCTGAGCAGCAGCAGCTGCTGCAGGAGCGCAGCGAACGCGCGGCTGTCAGCAGAGCAGACTCAGGGCAGTCCTGATGGCTGCTACCCCGCCGAGACACGGAAGATAGGAAAAGATTTCCCCAGCAGGGACCCCTCACTGCAAAACCAGATCCTGGCTAGCAAGAGCAAAAGCTGTCCTCTTCAACTTGCCTTGGAAATACTGGTATAGAGCAGAAGAAAAACAGAACCAGAAGAAAAAAATATATACGCACACAAACACACCTAAATCTATTTTAAAAATAAACATCCTAATGTCCACTGCTTACATTGGATTTTATTAATGCTAATAGGAACCACATTTTCTAGCAATTACACCTTTGGGATTATACCTAGTCTGAAGCATTAAATCCACATTGCAAGATGGGTTTGTTTCTCACGCAGTAGAAGCTCCATATCAAAGATCAGGGCATGATGCAGAACACAGCTATACAGCAAGCACCAAGGTGGGGCACAGAAGGAACAACTATTTGCTGCTGCCAAGAAAACATGAATTAATCCAATTACTTCACATACACCTAACAAAACAAAAATAACACCCACCAACCCACCCCAACCCCCAAAAAAGCACACACTCAAACACTTAAGAAAACCAAGACTATGAACCAAACAAAACACCTTTAAATGCTAAGCCGTAAATTGTTTTGTTCCATTGTTAAAGTTTTCATTGAAGTACTTCTAAAATAGATGCCCAGGGAGCAAATAAAAGATTTCAGGATGAACAGCTAGCAAACTGTTTTCTCAGGCCTTTTTTTTTTTTAAAGTTTTCCTATAGCAACAGGAATTTAGGCTAAAAAGTTGTTTACCTGGCAATCCAATTCCCAATGGGATCAGATCATGGACACGGGCCCTGGGAACAAGGACTTTCAAAGGCATTCAGAAGCACTTGTTTATTTCTTTAGGAAAATAAAAAGTCTTAGAACTCTGTAAGCTTGTGGTTTTCTTTTTTTCTCCAAGCCAAGTAAACTAGCTTAAATCTGAAGTGTACCTTCTGCCTCTGCACAGCCAGCTAGCTTTAAAGGATCTGCTATTTTCTGGCCAGAATCACAGCACCAAGTTATGTTGCTATCTTGCCTATCTCATCTTCTCTTTGACAGTCAGTAAATGGTAGGCATCCATGCCACTTACATTCTTCCTTCCTTTCTTCCCATGATTATTATGCAAGTAAACAAGAAAAGTTTCACATTTTATCTATCAGATGTCAAATGCTGTAGTATAATGCACTTCTATATATTGGTATTGATTAAAAAATTTGCTTGGACTACAATACAACCTTATGGACTTAGGGATGTCATGCTTATCCAGCACTAATGACTCGTTCCCTGTACTATCTGAACATTGACTTACCTTATGCAACCCCTCAAGATTGTACTCTTAGCACAACATTGGTGTCTCCTTCAGAAACAGCCCAGGCAGCACCCTCTAAAACCTTATGGACCCTTCTCAGGACCTAGACAAGCAAGGAACTTTCCACCTTTCCTTCCAAAATGATGGATAATGCTAAATTCGAGCTTTTATGTTCAAGTTAACTACTAGAGTACTCCAAAACAGTAATCAAAGGAAGGAATAGTCTGGCACCTGCCTTAGAACACTCTTTAGATTCACCTGCCCATCACAGAATTCTGATCCCTCATGTACTATTTTATTACTGAATGAGGATCCACCATATCCAATGGCAGAATTAAGTAAGAATTTTTGGGGTGTCAGCTTGCTTGTTGCTTCCTTTTGGGAGGCAAAGGGGAAGAGAGGATGGAAAAGGGCAGAACTGTGGGTAATTGCAATCCTACTTAAAAACTGACAGCTACATATCTTGCTGTCAAACATGGCCTGGGCTGAAAATGTTTAATTCATTATAATTGGAGAAGCTGTGTAAAGATCCAACTAGGTCACCATCTGGAAACTCACAGCTTCTCTTCTCAGCAGCAAGTTTTTTTGCCTGTGACATCCAGCTGTACTTGCCTTGGACTGGTTCACTTACTTGACTTCACACACCTCCAACACTTGTAACTCAACCATCTCAATTACTGAAAAGGAAGGTGTCCAAAATTTGTTTCTAAACAGTACTGTATGGAAAAGTCAAGGACAGGGTATGGCAGGGAGCAGAGAAAAAGTGTTTCAAACTACATTCTTCAGATGCAGGAGTTTCATTTCATTTCACAGCAAATGAACATGCAAGCTGCAGAATGCTTGATTACATGTCTGTTGGAGCTCCACCTCTCCCCCAAAGTAAGCCAAAACTAACAGGGAAAAGGTATAACTAACAAGCCGATGTCATGTACTTCAAAAAGTTAGAGATTCAAGGAGCGACCAGACAAATTCACAAAGAAAAATCAGTCTAGGGATACTATGTACAAAGCTCCTCATTCTGTCTCTGAAGGCTGAGCATTCAAAGCATCTTCCCTAAGAATTACCATTATCTGTCTTCCTTGTTCTTACACTTTTCACCAGTTGTCTACCAGTGGCCACTGTTATAAGGATATTTGCCCTAAACGGACCTCTGTCTGGTCCGGTACGATCACTGGTATGTTCCTTTTGTTGTGTTTCTGAAAAGGTTCTTTGAGAACTGTTTTGACAGTGCTGCCTTATTTTAGTTCATTTCTATACCAGGAAATGCTTCAATCCAAATATAATATTAGATGTCAGGGAGAGAAGAAGGGGAGCTTGACGAGAACACCTCACAGCACAACACCCATAAAAGCTTCAAAACAACTTTCTGTCCGGCCCTGTACAAGTTTTCATTCTCGCACTGTATCCAAATCCAAGAATGCACCCTTTTATTTTAAATGCAAAATATTCCTTATTAAAGGCAAAACAGTGATTTATGAGTGTAACTATATCTGAATTTAAATGTCTTAATTCTTCTATATATACTTATTAACATAATTTCTTGAAAATTTCAGTCACCTTTAATAAAACTCACAAAATTACTTCTAAAACTCACTCTGAAACTTTGAGTATTACTCCTTTTGCTCTCAGTTTCTTTACCTATGATTATAGTTCCTTATGAATATTTCACAAACAACAGTTTCATAACCTTACCCTATTCTCATTCTGAACACTGAACTCATTTTGAAATTTTCTAACAGTTTACAAAGACTATGAAGTCCAAACTGCTGGCATTATCTCAGGTTAAATCAGAAAGAAGAGTTTTCATTAGACACACATCCACCCCAAAACTCAAGGGAAAAAGAAAAGAGCACACCTTTACCACCTTCAATAAAATAGAGCAGAAATACCATTCCAGGCAAACTCATCCTAGGTCATATCAGACATCTTTATCTATATTAACGGTTTAGTTTGTATAACTTCTGTAGTAACTGTAGCTCTGCAGATTTCAACATACCTTTCACTACTTAGGCTTTCCTAATTCAGCTTGGGCTTGATCAAAGGTATTAGACCTTGAAAACAACAGGTGAAGCACACCACATCCACAGACTTAAGAGCTAATTAATATTAAATATAATTTTTTTCCAAGGGACAATACATTGTCCAGTCTACAGCGTTTTTTTTTCCAGATTTGATCTGTCCACATCATTCAATGTTTCAGTAGCAAAATGGTCTACTGAGCTCCTCCGGTCACATCCGCACCTGAGTGCAGTCACTTTATTCCCACAACACTCTTCGGCAGCCCCTCAGTTGGTTTATGAAGCCGTATCTTATGCTGCACACTGGCACACAAACTGTTTTAAGCTGTTCTTGCTGGCAAAGATACCATCTTGAAATGCTCTCTTAAACAAGACCATCAGACCTCCCAGCTGCCTTTGAATTGCACGAGACCCTAGCTGGAAATTAAGGAATATCCAGAAAGATGCCTTCTTATCACTTTTTTTCACACTATACAGAACACAGCCCAGTACTATTTTAAAAAGTGTTCTAGGTATCTAAAAGTTGTCAACACACACAAAGTTAACAGAAATCAAGACTAAATCTCCAAAGAAACGTTTTTTTAATTAGCATGAAAACTTATCTTCAACTTGTTTAATAGAGTTGTAGGTGCATTGCTATATTATTTCTTCACACACTAGAGAAAAAAAGAGCAGGATTCCTTCCCTTAGGGAACAGCCTTGCACTGAATCTAGTCAAAAGGCAAGGCTCAGCACATCTCCAAAACCTGGAGCAATTTTGGGCTCTGTAGGTTAACGTTGCATTTGAATGCACATGACAATCTAGCGGATTAAAGATTCATTGCAATAGCTCAATGAACTTCTTCATCTCCCTTGGTGGTATGATGAGTCTAAAAGCAGGGAATGTTAATCTTGTCCTTTTTTTAAATTATTTTTTTTTTACAGCCATCAATAAGAATCAGTTTTACATTTCTTTAGAGCCCTCCTTAAACGCAAAAGGAAAGGTGATTTTTGCTGTTTCCTTTTAATAGTATGGAAACATTCGGTTTTAGCACAGACTATAACTACCTACCGATATTGCGTTACCACAAACTGCTGAAACAATTTAACAGCAGAAAATAAATGCAATATTCATCAAGTTCTGCATTTAGACAGACTGTTCCTACCTTTTCTCTATCAATCACCAAAGCATAAACAGAACTAGTCCAAGATATTCAGTTTCCATCCAGCTACAAACTCATTTCCAGGCTTGATTTATATACATAGCTTCTTCTATGCTTTCTTTACAGAAATTATTTCATCTGCCACACTGGCTTACTCAATAAGACACCATTAGCAGCAGTGGAATGTATGTCACACAGAAGCCACTATTTTCAGCCCAAGATGTTGTTAAAGTTCAGAAGCCATTAATAAAACGTGGTGATTTCTTATGTGGCTAATGGCAGACCACAAAAGTACTGGTACTTCACAGACGAGCATTAGTAGCTCCATCAGACACAGACCTATCATTAAGTTGCTGCTATTACGTACATGCCTGGCAAAAGCAGGACTCAGAACTCAATACCATACTGTGCAACACTAGTTATAAAAAACAAGTGGTGACCAGCTTGCTGTCCAGACCAGTGGCAAGGCACATAGCCTGCCGAAACCACTGTTAAGTGATATTTCAGCACATATGAAGCTATTTCATACAAGCACACCATTACTCCACAACTAGAGAGACCACAGCCACCATCGCCTGCTGTGGATCAACTAACTCGGTGTCCTTCAACAGCTAAATTCTCTCAATGCTACAAGCATTAGAGTCACATATAGCCCCTATTATTGAGGGGAAGTTTTCATTTAAAGCATGAGAATGGTCAGGCAGGATGCTGACTCTGAGACACAAACTAGCAGAAACACTGCCTGATAGGCTGCACTGTTCTCTGCCAGTTTTTTGGATAGACTAGTGTATCACCCTTTTTGTCAGCTCTTGGCTACTTAGGCAATGAAGTAATTGCTCTAGCTCTTTTGAAAGTCTTTTCAGGGTTTTGTTTGGAGGACCTCTTTGAGCTTCCCCACATCCCCCTTTAAAGGAAAAAAAAAATGACATTGCTTGAAAACCAATTACTGCTGCCACCAAGTGATTCCCATTGAAGTCAACAGGAGCTGCTCTTACACCAAGGTCTGTAATAAGGGCCCTAGAATTTACAGTGCTGAAAGCCTTTGTGTTCTATATCCTAAGCAGACGAAGGCAGACTATGCAGGGGGCTCATTCAAAATTAATACTGTATCAGGAATTGCATAAGGGAGAGGGAAGGTACTTAATAATTGATCCACAGTTTGTTTTCCGTGAATTCTGAAATGTCTTTATGTACATGTTTGTTTCGGTTTGCCTTTTTGTGGTGGTGGGTTTTTTTTCCAAGCTAGAGCATTTTTAAATGAGTGAAGTTCTATTAACAAAACACAATGAAATAATGACAAGAAAGCTCCCGAAGTGGCACTCAGATAACAATAACTGCAGAAAAATATCTACCCAGAAGGTAACATGGGAGATGGGACAGAAAACAAGGCAGGTTTTATTCAGACAAAATACGACTACCTTCTCACTTTTAGAAGACTACATTCTCAAAGTTAAATACCTTCTGTTTTACGAGAAAGTGGTGCATTCCACTCCTACTCTTTCTGTGAAAAGTTACAGGTTTCTCGTGTCTCCACCATTTATCCAGAAGTCCAATCCCACCTCACGATGCCAAGTCCATCCTTCTAACTTAGAAAGGCCTTCAGACTCCTCAAGCTAATCCTCCTCAGCCTAAGCCTGCTCACATGAACAATTTTGACAACACAGATACACCAAAATTGTTCTACCTTGCTCTGTAAATGCCATCTGCAGTCATTTCAAGGACATGTTCAAGAGGCAGACAAGAACAACGTAGCCTTCTAGAGTAAATGAAAATCTGACCCTAGTACACTAAGGAGATTTAAACAAATAGCAGTACTCACTGAAGTTCTGATAGGTCTCCAAAGACACAAAAAAGGAGTCCCACCAACTCTCAACCTAAAACACTTAGGACTTGACTTCTAATTAGTACAGCAGCAACAACAGCCACCAGACTTTGTTGATTTTATGCCCGTACTCCAGCCTCAAATAACACTACTGAGAGACCCTGTGCTGTAAGGGCAACAAGACTTCCATGGGATTCAAACAGGAGAACTCAGCACATCCCCCAAATCTTCACTGACCATGCCAGACTGTACCATAGTCACCCGATTCCATAAGGCTCAGTCCTGCAGCAATTGTTTATAGAGCTAAAATGTGAAAATCTTTACAGAGCTTGAGTTGTATGTACAGTTTTGATATTCACCAGCCTTATAGTTTGACACATTGACTAAAGAAGGATTACCTCTGGAGGTGGTATTTGGGAGGTCTTGCACCAACACTGAGGCTTGCCGTTTCAAAAGGAGATGCTTGCACATTACACCCCAAAAAAAAAAAAAAGGCACATGTTTATGGAAAAAAAAGTTGTTTGTCAAGTAGGAGCAAATGTCTTATTAAACGGTACCAAAAAAAGCCAGTGCTGTTTCCTTGGCTTCTCCTTCTCACTTTCCTCTCACTGGTGTCTGGACTGCAGTAACAAAGCCAGCAAATTTCTCCACTAGAAAGTCTTCCCAAAGCACGGCAGTGACCATGCAGGGGCTCCTATGGACTAAGAGCACAGAACCCAGCTGAGCTTTCAATGCCAGGTGACAGGAGTAAGAACAGGCACAGACACATAACGAGACACAACAAGGACCACCTCGGAGAACAGAACACAGAGAACAGCCTCTGCAAGCTGGACTAGAGTACAAACTGAAAGGAGGGCAAAACCTAGGAGAATCATGTTTTTACAAGAGGCATGGCAATTTATCCAGGCAGTAATCAGCTGCTATTGACAAGAGAACCACAAGTAACAGCAAAGTTCATTATGGAGCTGTCATTTACTAGATATGACATTTCAAATAATATGGGAACTACTGGATAATAGCAAGATCACTGGAAATCCTAACTACACACAGTTCTGGGATGGGGACAGCTGAAGGCAGAAGCTATGGCTGCCCAGAGCTGTTCTTTTGCCTCTGTCAGAGGTTAGCAGCTCTGCAGCTCATAGGGTCAGGAATTTATGGGACATAAGAGAATACCTCCAATGGAAGACAAAACCCAGCCAGATGGGAGCCACAACTCATTCACCATGGCAAGAACCCTTCAGTATCAGTTGCATCAAGATGGGTATTGGTTTTCCTTAATATGCAAAGCTATTAACTGCATCTGCTCAGGAGCTACTTCCTCTCCCACAGGTATGAGAGTGGTTTAGCAAAAATGAACAACAGCAAAGGCCAGAAAGGATGTAAAACACGTAAAAATGTAATCGCTTTGTGTTCCTGAGTCAAACACACCAGTTACTTGCATGGAAGAGATTCTGCAGAAATAAAGCAGATAGATAACAACCATAACTCTTACTAAAATAGAGCAGACCAAAGTGTACTGGAGGAGCATCCCAAGCAGAATATGTCTACATAATAGTCATGTCTGATGCCTGTGTGCTCCACAGTCCAAACCCACTTTACCTAGAGTTGAAACAGGCCACACTCGTACAGTCATTGTACAATTCTGAGAAAAGAGCAACTGACATCATCTGCCTTCTACCAGTCCACTGAAGCTGTACTAACACATTTGGCTCTGCAGCCCTGCACCAGCCTCAGCCCTTTGCAGCTTCCCGCTCTCCTTTCGACACCAGAATTTGCACAGCAGCACCAAAAGCAGGCATGAAACCGCTGCCGTAACCAAGGCAGGAAGTGGCCCTGCTACAGAAACGGGTCCTCCCAACCATTCGAAGAGGAAAAGACATTGATTTAGACTATTAGGAAAGCAGCAAGACATCATACCCCACTGGATGCCCACAGAAAGAGAAAGAAACTAGGATCTTCATGATATTAACCAATACTGATCAAAAACTAGATCTTAATTATTCATTAACTGCAATCGCACATATTTTATATTTGCGTATACATATTTATATAGCCTTCACATAAATCATGTGGCTGAATTTTCATCTAGACATTAATTACAACACTTCTTGGAAAACAAGCCTTCTAATTTCAATTTTTTTTCCTCCTCTTTTTTAATTACTTTAATTCACACTTATTCCTTTAGACATATACTCACATAAACTGACAGTCAGGAAGACAACTTCTACAAAATGCTGTATTTTATCCACATGGAAAAGAGAACCCTTCTGTTTTTATATTCCAGTGGCAAAGACTAAAATTAAAAGATCTGAAATCCTTGATTTGTGCATAGAAGAACATGCCGGTGTACTCCCAGCTGAGAGTGGCCCAGGATACTTGCTGACCCTTTTTCTCATTAGCTGGGACCTAATGTTTCGAATTGTCACCTTTTCCAAATTCTGTTCTCCAGCCTGAAACCACATGGCACCGCAAAAACAAACTTAAGAGAGCTCTTCCATAAGGTGACATGGTTAATTGAAGCATGGTGCGAACCAACAAAACCTTTAACATATATTATCTGTTAACTTTTGTTCTCAGTGTGCCTGCTTTTATATATAAACCATTTGCAGCAGATAGAGGGAACCCACTTCAAGCTCTTTTTAATCACGGCTGGTGGGAAAACAAAATGCAGCAGAAGAGGTGCAGTGTAAGGTAAATATACGCCCTCTGCATGGGTACATAAAGCAAAGGTGTCCAACAGGGAGAACCTGTGCTGCAGGCTCTGACATAATGACAGACATCAGGTGGATCTGCTGGGGATGACACCCCACGCATGGTGCTGCAGCATCTTTGCTTGGGGTACCAGAGAAAGAAAGTCCTGACATATAATAATGTTGCACATCATGGAAGATTTACCCCTAAATCAAAGTAACTTAAGCTGGACTCTCATTAAATGTAAGCTACTAATGCTAGGAAACACCCAGCAGGCTGAATTATTGCAAGCATCCTTGCAGACCCGTTTATATCATACTCCTTACCCTATAAAAGCAGCTTACTGAAGCTACCAGAGTAAACATACTAAGGTTTTAATTCATTAACACTATATGCAGGAAAACACTCCATATATCTAAAGGCATCTAGTCTTCTTTTAATTCTTTCTTCAAATACATTACTACAAAGCACCACCAAACACTTACAGAAATAATTTTACTTGCCTATTGAAGAGAAAGAGAACATATTTAGGCAGAAGTTCCTACAATTCTTTGATTTTTTCCATAAGAAATTTTGCTGTTGAGAAAACCAGATGGCAGCAGGTACAGAATAGGTATACATACTGTTTTCATAATATGTATTTGCCTTGTTGAAAAAAAAGAAAAAAAAAATCTTGCATCACCACACATCATGAACTTTGCTTGAAATGATTTTCAATATTACTTGATGTAATGGAGCCTTCACTAGGAGCAGAGGGATTTTCGAAGCCTGGAAGAGGCATATTGATTTTTCCCAGGTCTGTGGGAAATTGACAGTTCATTCATAAGATCCTCTGTGTGCACTGAAATACTTACTCTAAATGCTGTCCTGAGGAAAGTGACTAGAAGTTTGAAACATTAGCTGAAGAATTTGACGTGGAGATTGATGTGTATTTAAATAAATAAATACTGCTACTGCCATTTGCCTCATTTATTTTATTGATGTGTATTTAAATAAATAAATACTGCTACTGCCATTTGCCTCATTTATTTTATCCAGCTAAAGGAGTAGGACCTGAGTGGTTTTAGCATCCCCACAAGCTGGGCCATCTGGAGGTTTTTAGAGATCACACTAAGTCAGAGTTTGACACCAAACCAAGCACCCCTGTGTGCATGGCTCGGTGTGTTAGTGACATTTCGAAACACCAGCGCAAGGGGAAGGCTGGACCGCTCCACGTCTTCGTGTACATGACACATGGAGCTACACAGAGCACTGCGCCAACACTGACATCCACCCCTACCAACCCTCATACCTGTACAAAGTCCTGCTGAATTCACTGGAAATCTGTATCCACTGAGATCCACGAGGGAGGATAATTTTTGGCAGGAGCAGCAGCACAATCACAATAAATGGGATGTTCTCCAAACTCGCACAATAGTACAATAGAAAAGGAACAAATTAGGCCTCAAAACAGTAAAGAATAATCTGTGTTTTCCTGGATTTTGCACTGTAAAACTGTACTGGAATGCAACTCAGTACATTGGTAAAAATGGAGAAGCTTCTGTTGTTGTTAATTCTTTATTACATTGCAACAGTATTTGCTAATTTTTAAATGGGAAAAGGATGAAAACCGGTACAAAGTCACTCTGAATTGCTTGCTAATTAAAAAAAATCAGATATTTAGAAAAGATTAAAAAAATTACCATTCTGGAAGGCACTTCTATGGTTAATGCTGACAGTGACTTCTGGGTCATCACTAACTGAGCTGAGTTACTCCATCAGCTGTTCAGCTCCTTGCTCCTGTCTACATCAATAAAACAATTACAGTCCTGTTGACAGGCTACTAGCCATGCATTTGAGAAACGGGCTGCATATTTTGGGCAAAGCAAAACATGAAGGCTGATTCCATCCTACAGCATTATATTTTAAGAATGGAATTCCCTAACTGGCAGAATTAGGTCAGGAGATTTCTTTGAGTCAAAAATATTCTCTCTCACCCCCAGTTTTAATTGGAAGCAAAACATTATATTCTAAATGTTTATGGCAAATCTTCACAGGTTAGTGCCCTCAGTTAATGAAATATTAACTGTATGTAGACTGAGCATTTAACAAAACATCAGTTTCCTTCTCCAAATGTAAAACTTGTAGTAGCCCTGGTGCCAAAAACAGTTTATAATGCATTTTCAACAAGAAGTGTATTTGTAGGAATGGGGTTCTGAAGAAGAGGATATGTTGTTCACTAAGTCTAAGCCCAAGTTTCTTATCCTCTACTAACCATTAACTATTGCGTCTTACAGAGTTTAAGGAATAAAGTTTGCTAAGAAGTACTTCACGATTATTGCAATCTATGGAACCAGGTTTTAGAGAGTGTTCTTTAAGACCAGATTACACACATACTTTCAAACTCCTGTCCACTGGAGAGGACAGAGAAGTTTCTGACATTTTTCTTCTTCCCATTCCACAACCACAAAAAAAACCAAAAACAAACAAATAAATAAACCACACACCACCAGACACCAAACCCCCTTCTCCCTCACATTTTCCTTTTGAAAATTGCCCTATCTCAGTAATTTCTTTTTCAAAAACGTGTTTTCTGGGTTCCCATTTGGGGGGGAAAAAAAAAAAAGCAAACAACTTTCTTCCCCAGTATAGCTCATGTTTGCTTTCCCTGTGTGCCTATTACATCATTTACTGTAGCTAAATATGTACCTAAAGATACACCAAAGAGTTCATCAGGAATTGCTGTCTTACTGACTTAAGGTAGCATGCTTACTTCAAATTCAGTGTTATAGAACACGGATCTGTTGCCTTTATTAAGAAACCATCACTAACATGCAACAAGGGGGATGGGATTAGGACCAAGGATAACTTGTTTTTTAACATACAAATATTCATAAAACATTTCACTTGCAGAAGTATTCTGTTGGGGCTGCCTCTACTCTGGATGCCATTTACATGCATCGGCTTTTCTCCGATTGGGGAACTAAAGATTCAAAATTAACTCTTCACACTTTGAGATAGATGTCCCACCACGTAAAACTTACTATGACAATTCAACCAAGGTGGGACACTGGTAAATACATTTACTAAATGCATTATTAACACAGAAGAAAAGCACATAAGCTGCATTTGATAGTTCCAATAATATTCACTTAAAGTATGTTGACATCAAACATGAGAAGTCTCGCAATTAGTTTTTTCTAGTTCATGTGCCCTGATGCTTTGTCAATCTTTTATAAACAAGAAACATGAAACAACTTAAAACAATTATATATTTACAAACACCTAGTTTTGGCAAAACAAATACTCAGGAGAAAGGAAACTGCTTCATCCATGTTCCTCATCTATTTCTTTTTGTATAAGCAATGGATACAGCCTGCCACGAAGTTACGAGGGAAGGCAGGGCAAGGAAAATTTTTATTCCAAGAATGACCTCTACAAATGTGAAGCAAGTCCCCTGGAGCCAGCAGAGTTACTATATTTTTATGTGCATTTAAAAGACTGGAGCTACATCTGCTGAAAGAGACACTGACGAATTCAGGAATCACAAGCTCACAACAATGTATCTATTTCATCAATATGTACATCATCGCCTTGTTCTTACAAAACACTTGTGTATTTTCCCAGGAGAATTTATGTTCTGGTCATTGTTCTGTTCCTGGCAAGACCACTTGCTAAATGCTAACTTAGAAATGAAAAAACAAACAAACAAAACAATTGATGGTAAAAGGTGGGGAGGGGAGTGAACAGAATGCTTCCACTTTCACTGCAAGGCCATCTTCCCAATGCAATTTTTTAAAGAACAAACGCCACAGAATGCATTTGAAACTTGCATGGAACAAGCTTCACATTGATTTTTTTTAACCATTGTGGGAAGGGAAAATTACATAACCAGAACTTCCTTGTGGATACCTGAAAACCAGCTGACAACAGAAAATGATCTTTTGCCCCTTTGAAAATGAAATATTAACAATGTACAAAATTTAATAAACAGTCTATTTGTTGTCCCTTAAAGGTCAGTGCACTTTTCCAACACTTCCCATCACACACTCATATAACCTTATTCAGTTTTCTTTCCACTATCTTCCTGTAACTCAGAAGTCTATCTGGACTCCCATACAGTTGCCATCAAATGCCAAGCAAATTAAAATACAAATTATGACTTGTGATATGCTGATGTATCATAATCATAGCATACCTCACAATTTACAGTGAATCATCAGATAAAGCAAAGGTTTCTGTCTGAGGTGTCAATGCTTTCCATAAATCTTTCTGACCACACTAGGGCCAGCAGAATCAAGTGTAGACTGAAATTCAGAGTTAAACAATAGTATACATCCACAGTTTCTGTCAAGTATAATAATGGACAGAGAGCAATTTAAAACAGTTCTTGGAACTAAAAGCTTAAAACTGTCTTGCAAAAGCAGATGGGGAAAGAAGGGGAAATAGTTCTTGCCTTTTGGGAAGCAGGGTGGCCTACTTTTACTTTTTGTATTGTACCTTTGACATAATTCTACCTGGAAGTCTAAGGGAAAAGGCAGGCAGGAGGCATTGTCTCCCTGCTTTCTTTAACTACAGAAAAAGGTTTTATGTTACCTTATATTATGGCTGCAGCCCTCATCTAAATCTTTTCCACAAGGGCTTTGTAATCTCATAAAATAAGTTTTTCTGAACAAACACTTCCAGCACATTTACCAGCTTTAATACTGAACTACCTAGAACATTAGTTATATATTTAAAAAAAAAATTACATTAATTATACCTGGTACGTTAATTATGCATAGACTCAGTGGACAATATTGTCTTCTGCAACAGCATGAAACACACAGACAGACAAGAACACGTTACCCGGGGTGGTGCAAGACTCAGAACTATCTCCTGAAGAGCAAACTGACACCTTTAGTTCCAACTAAATATGGAGCATTAGAGTACAACTTCTCCATATTCATTATTCTAATAATTCAGTTGTGTATTTAAGAAAAGAAATAACAGACCAGCACAAAACAAGAAAAAAAAATTACAAAAAGGTCTGATAATTTATTTTGTCCATATTCTGTGGCATATAAAGCTTCTGATTTTTTTGTAAGATCTTCAGTTTAAGTAGCATGTACGATCATTCCCTGCATAATTTCAGCAGATCTATAATATTCCTCTGTTCAAGGCACAATTTTCTCATCAAAACCATTGTTCTCCCAACTCAGTTCTCTTTATTTTTAGTCTATTGTTTTATCATGCAGAATATTTTGCCATTTGTTTACATTAATAATTTAGAAGTTTGTGTTAGAACCACTACATAATCATCCTCAAGCAGAAGTTTTAACAAAGGGGTTCTACATATCTCCATGTTTGCAAGATCCCTGGAGAGTGTCATGGGCTTAATACAATGACCTCTTAGTCATGTCAATCTGTTTACAATGATTACATTAGTGGCTTTTTTTTATTATCACTTTTTGTGAACAGCCAATTTAACTTGCAATTTTCATTTACAGCTTTCCTGGCCCAGCTTCATGATAGCCTATTGAAAGGTTTGCCATTAATTCAGTATAAACAACATTAAAATGTATTCTACAAGAGTAACTGCCTATGTTTTCACTCCAAATCATGAGAGACGTGGTAACAAACGCAGGCTTTCTCATGAAGAGATTACAACATTCTGAAGAAATTACTAAACTCTTATAAAGTGTTTTGTCTCTGTGGATTTCAAGAAGTTTAGCCAAGGACACAAATGACACCATTAGCATTTTGCAAAACAGGAGATACATAAGCAAGGGCCACACATCAAGCAAATGGCAGAGTGGGTGGATACACTCAGGTCTTCAGATTAACATCCAGCACTATAAAACCTCGTGGCCTGGCAAGATACCCTTTAACCCATTCAGTTAGAGCACGGGAACATCTGTCGCCATGCAAAAGCTACACTCCAGGAATAAGAAAAAGACTAGCAACAAAACACCTAAAATATACCACTTCCCCACTTACACAATATGCACATCAACCTTCAGAGAATAAAACGAAGGAAATTACAGGGTATATAGCTTCCTATAGACTGACAGTGCCTGAAGGAGCAAGATAACACCTTTATGTATATTTCACCATAATCTCCCTCCTTTAATCCAAGGATATGGCACACAAGTGTTCCTCACACTACTCTGTTCCCTGCTGAAAAACATCTGTGTGCACAGCAACATATGCCCAGGGGAATCAAAATGGAAAAACAGACAAGTGAAAAGAACCACAGCAAACTCAAACACTAAAACCTAAGCAAATATTACAATCAAAACAGCTACCATAGCGTCAGAATACTAGAAAGTTTTGGCTGGTCTTGGGCCAAATAAACATTGACATAAAACCACAGTCAACTTCACTCTAGCAGCTTACTTTCTTGATTAAGGTATTTCAGTATGGAAGTTTAATTAATCAAAACTCCCATCCTTCAGACATGAAGTTAGCTGTGAACACCCACTAGCCACATAACCACCCTCCTCTATTCTCACCAAGGTGGCAACCACATGCTCAGTATTGGTTAGAAGGTTTCTCTCCTGTGTTCTTCCTCACCTTCATCCGTAAAACTTGAAGGTGTTGGTTTTTTCACAGTTCACCTTTCTAGTTCAAAGGCACCACTATACCAGATACGTATTCACCTTCAAAGCCCCTCAAAAACACATTCGCCCTACCTGGGTTATCTCATGGAATAACTCATGAAGCAAGGGTGGTTGCACATGTAAGAGCCTTCACCCAACTTCAACGTTCTGTTCACTGTCAAAACCTCATTTATGTGCGTATGAGAATGGTCACCCCTTCCCTCTGTGGTCATGAAATTTGGTATACACATCCCAAACCAGCTGCTTCTCTTTCAAACCCAACACACCGAGAAGATGCTAGAAGTACTATTATATGCAGGTTACAATTCACGACACAGTTCTGCCCACTCTATAGCCAGTGCCAGAATGGTGCAACAAGACACTGAGCAGTCAGGAGATGAAGCAGCACAGCCAGAAATCCCTGAAAATGCCCAACCAAGCCTCCCGTGGGCTTACACTTCAGGGATGGGTGGGAATTCTGTTCCCTCCCTCCTATTATTGCTAGTACTACTACACGGTAATAGCTCATCATAACAAACACAACCTCGGCATTGTGCAATCACAGCACTGTTCAGAGAATTCGAGCTGCGATTTTTTTTTTTTTAAATCATTTTTATTTAGCAGGGATATCAGCATGAGCACACACAGATCAATTCGTCCTGCAGGCCTGGGTGCCTAGCTGCTCCCGCTCCCACCAAAAGCAGACGGATGGAAAGGAATGAGGAGGGAGAAAAAACACACGAAAAAAAAAAAAAGGAAAGAAGAAAAGGTGAGAAAGCCTCTTGGCACCTACAACAAAAGCAATGAGGAGAGGAAGCGGTGCAAGAACGCACGCCGGCCTGCCCAGGGCAGCGCTCCCCGAGCCCGCTGCAGGATGGGGGGGGGGGGAGACGGCGGCACCCCCGGCCGCGCGCGCCCCCGAGAGCCCCATTCGAACGCACAACGGCCACGCGCGAGCCCAACCGCCACGCGCGAGCCCAACCGCCACGCGCGAGCCCGGGCTCCGCTCTCACAACGTCCCTCGGTTTCCATCTCTGGCCGTTCCCAGGCGTCGGAGGGGAGGGGGAATGAGAGGGAGAAGGTGGCAGAGAAAGACACGGTGCGAGCGGAACACTTACCCAGAAAATGACATTGAAACCGAAGATGAAATATTTGATGCAACAACTGACTTCAGGCCCCTTGTAGTGCTTCCCGGACATCCTCTGCGCTCATCAAGACGCTCACTCGCAGCCAGGGTGAGAAGCAAAGCGGGGAAAAATGAAGGGAGAAAAAAAAAAGNAAAAAAGGAGGGGGGCGGCGGGAGGAGGACTAGGAAGAGGGGGGCTGGGGGCGGCGGGGCGGGCAGAGCTCAGCGCCGGCTGCGCGCCGCGGGGAGATGCGGCAGGAGCGGCGCAGCGGGTCGGCTCCGACTTGCCGGGCACCGGGGATGGCCGACGAGCAGCTCCCACCTCCTCCTCCTCTTCTCCCGCATGGAGAAGGCCCCGGCTACTCGCAGCGGGACCGGGGGAGCGAGCAGGAGAGGGGCGGCCGCCGGGGAAGGAGCCGCCCGGGCAGACGCGCGGAGCTCGGCC